>SPJY01008556.1:1676578-1820897 GCA_005191435.1 Raddia distichophylla
GCCTTCAGCCAGTCGTTCTAGGTTAGAAGCAACGGCATCGCCCATACGGACGAGGTCGGCCTGGTTGGTGGATCTAATCACCGAAGCCATGGCCGCGAGTCGTTCCCGACTCTGCTCTAGGGGTTCTGGGACCCCCGAGGCATCCGCGTTCTGCCCGACCGGAGTCCGGTTACGCGGGGAACTAACCCGGACAGGGGAAACTTCTGCCGGGAGACTTGGCGTGGGCACGCGAGGTGGGTCGCGACGCGGTCGCTTGCACCGATCGCGGAACCGTGCCACGGTCTGATTGATGGAATCGTCGAGGTTGCGGCGAATGACTTCTTGCTCGCGAGCAGCCAGCGCAGCCTCGTCTTGATGTCGAGCAGAGTTAGTCTGCCCGACCTCGCCAGCCACCACAGCCCGTGTAGGATTCTCAGAGGTTCCTACATCGGCTATGTTGATGCTGTGGGGGCCGTGTGAAGATATGCTAGACGGTGTCATCGCTGTGTCACCACAGGTAGAATCTACCGACATAGCCTTGGAATCCGATAGATCTAAACCGTCGTAAAGATCATCGGTCCCGTAGTCATCGTCAATGACGGGAGTACGGTCTAAGGCCATCTCTGCCATATAGGCGGAGACATCTGCCTCAGATACGAAAAGTGTTCGAGACCGAATAGATCGATCTGAACTGACAGGGGATGAGACATCCTGTCCTTCTGAGTCGTAGCCCTCAGGAAGCACATCTGTATCGCTGACGGAGTTCGACATGTTCGATCTGCGATTCCCCACGGACGGCGCCAACTGTCGACGGTTGAGATATCGATCTCAAGTCGCTAAGGTTCTTTAGAGGTGAGATAGGAGACACGCCGAACAACGACGAACAACAACGAACAGGAGACAGGGGTTTTTATCCTGGTTCGGGCCTCTCAGGAGAGATAATAGCCCTACGTCCAGCCTTTCTTATATATCAGAGATGATTACAAGAGGTGGCTCGGCGAGACGAACAGGTCTTGCCGAGATTATGTGTGTACAGGGTGTAGTATGCAACAATGCGATGATCAGGTGCTAAGTCACCAAAAAACTCGTCCCCTCTACACGCCGTAGGGGCTCTGTTTATATAGTGCGAAGCAAACCGACCTACCGAGGAATATCGGGCCGGGCTAACTACGAACACGTAACAAACTCGTACCATGCCAAATACATCCTACAGTAGATAAGGTAATCTCCTAATCTTGGGGATCACGACTCCTAGTCCAATCCGGGAAACCAACGTCCGGGTCTTCACGTAGCCGTGCAGAACTCTTGTTCGAGTCGGACTCAAACAGGAATCCTAGGCCGTTACGCACCATGCCAGCTAGGAAGGTGTTCGGCAAGATGCACATGGGCCAGATAGAACCTTCCAGGGAGCTGGGTCCTAGTAAGCTGTTCAATTGGGCCGTCAGGGAGTGGGCCATGGCAATGGGCCGTATTTTTATCCCCGACACATGCTTTAATATATCCATGGAAATATTTATTTGCTAGACACCAACAAATAATTAACACATTTCCTATTAAATTATTTAAGGAGTTGACTTTAGAAAATATGTTAATAAGGGATATAACTTAGGATTATCTCATTTATTTAGAAGCACCTAGTATATCGTCAACTCCGATAAACCTTACTTGTACATATGTCGTATTATTACTACCGTCATCATATGTCGTTCCACAAACCCTAATCGCTCTAAATTGATCGTATCGTACGAAATCGTATTTTGGGGATAACTATATTAATATATATAAAGATAGTATTACTTAATAAAGCCTTAGAGCATGCATGGCATATCATACAAGGATTAGCTTCGCTAATCTATCTTGTGCGTTAACATCGAGGGTTAAGCCTAGTTCGTGCATGCATCATGATTTCTATTGCGTTAGTAAGTAATAATTGGTTTGATTGTATGATTAGACGCAGGCGATCCCGAAGGAAGGTTTGGGGACGCCGAGGAGGAACACCTACCTGAGCAAGGCGAGTTAACACTTACTCTTTAGTTGTTGCCCGTATTAGGGAGAGATTGCGACTTTCCCTAATGCGGATTAACCTCGCTAATACCATGTTCATTACCCAGTTTTCTGTTAACTATTTTGTTTATAATTCAAATGCATGCTTAGTAATCTGCCTAATTGTTAATCATGTAATATTTATACATTCCTGCCCTTGATTGGTTTAGTCTTAATGACTGCCTTGATTGTCATTACCCTTGTTAGCCTATGATTAGTCTGGTAATCACTTTAACCCTATCTAATGGTAAAACTTGTTTAGACTGGCTTAGATTTAAACAAATCTTTCGGCTAATCGTCACGGAACGGTGAACCAATATTCACCGACCATTCATTCTTCTCATTCAAATATAATATGACATATGACAGTTAGGGTTATTAGTTGCATGTTGGGCTGATTGTGTTTGAGGGTAAGGTTATGTGGGAGGTCTGTCTGATTTGGTCGGTTGGTTGGGAAAATCTAAGTGCGCTACGGTCGATGACCATGGAAATAGAGATTGATCGGGGGTTGCCCCTAGAAGACATTCTGATGGATGATTGAGGTGCAAGGTGCCTGGTGCTGGGTTTAGCCAGGGCTTACCCAAGAGGAGCGCGGTGTAACACGCGTAGCGGGGAAATCGCTGCTATCTGAGGGATGGTTCCAACACAATGCGTGGCCATCGTGCGAAGTACGAGCCTTGGATCGCCAGCTATGAGCGCTCTGCGGAGACCCTCTGGGACCATTCTCGATAGGGACCAGCATAGGTCATCACCGAGGGTGATTAAGGCCACACTTCCCCAGGGTGATGGTCGGCTAGTGAGGGCTGGCAACCCACGAGGCCGAGATGGGCATGCCATGGCATGTGTGGTGTACAACAGGATTGCCAAATCCTGGAAAGATGATGAAACTAGGAAATGTTGGAGGCAACCGGAGGAAAGTCAGGGTGGTTGGTCAAGCTGGATTGGGTATTTGGTCGAGAATTGGTCTATTGTCGGTTGGTTGGATTGGTTGCTTGATCAGTGGGGTTAACGTGCATTCATAAGTGGTCAACCTTTGATTTATATAAACAAGATAAAATTCTAGATAATGCTAGTTAGGACGATTTCAAAATTTTATAAAACTTGGCTTTACGCAAATAAAATAAATCTTTCCTCCAAATAAAGCCTTCTAAACAATATGTGCATTAAAGGAAGTGTTAACTAGCCAGCGTTTGAATGACGCTGGCATCGCCTATTTTCATTCTTTAGACGAGTGAATCGAGGAAGACCCGTACGAGTGCCATGAAGATGACAGGCAGGACTTCTGTGAACCTGAAGAGTCTTAGGGTTGCTTCGGTCGCTAGCAGGGCACTTAGCCGATAGGAATTCTTTTGGGTACATATTTTAGAGATAGCTACAATACTCTAAACAATGTTCGTAATTTTAAGGCGTGTATTGTTCGCCTTACTAAAACCATCTAAAGGCGTAACATGATATGTAATATTCAGAGTTCTATTTATCGATGTAAGCTTGTATCGGCTATGTGATCTTCTGCACTAGTATACCGATCCAAGAGCTAGTGCATGGGATTCTGACTCTTAAAGTAAGTTAAAATTGAGGGTTGACAGAAGTTAAATTGACGTAGGTCCATGTACAACCTCTGTTCGCTAAAAGTTGCACGAATGTATTTTCTCATATATTGGATATGAATAATGGATGCACGCGTGTTAAACATATAAATGTTGTAGGAAAACTAAGCACATTGGTTATAATTAGGAAAGCATTTAATCGTCATCCATAAGAGCAATGGGGGAAGGCATCAAGAGACAGTAATTACAATGTAACCTAGCATACTCTTGAACATCAGATCAAAATACCAATATGAATCCACAGCACGAACAGCTGACATCAAGGGAAGTCTTAGCTACAATCTCGTTACTGTGTACAGCTGACAACAAAGCAGATTGCATTGCACAGAACGGTGCAAAATGCAAAAGTTTCCAAAGCAGGATACAAAGCTTAGCGCCCCCTGCCACGACCGCGCCCACGACCACGGCCGCGCCCACGACCCAAAGGCTTCCCTGCTTTCGAATGAAAGTTTGATCAAACAATCAAGTTGGCTGTAAATAAATTGCGACATTGGAATACAAACAAAATATCAAACCTGCAGTTGGTTTCTTAGGCTTCACTCTGGGTGTTTCCTCAACCAGCAACGTCTCCAGATTCAAACTGTCAGGAAGAATGTAATAGCGGATGTTGTTTCCCCTCACACTAAGGTGATCAAGGGTAACAGGGTTTTTCCCTTTCAACGTCAGCTTCACAGTCTTAAGATGAGTGTTCATGCTGATGTCAACACCTACAAAATGGAAATGAATTTAGGACACAGTACACAGTAATAAGGAATTTTCCCCTCAGGATTAATAAAGGGCATATAAGAAATGTTGAGGAAAATCTATTAGAAGGGGAAACAATACAAATTAGGGCACGCACAATGTTTGTGTCAACTCCACAGCAGTAAAAGTAGGGTATAATGAAGTTTGCATCAACTCGCAATATGAAGTGCAGTGTGTGAATTGGGTTCATGGATACCACAGGCAACAAAAAATTAAAAATAACCCTCAGATGCCTCTCTCTTCTTTCTCTTTGTCTCTCCTAAAAAAAATCAAATCACTACAGGTCCAACATTTTGCCAGCGCCAAGCTCCTCCCCGTCGGCACACAGGGAAGACAGATGAGCTCCTCTCGGTTTCTCCTCAGAAAATCTTCTCATTTGAGTCCCCTACTCCAATGTGCTTGAGTCGAATCAGAGGATTCTCCCTCTATTCTTGGTTTGGTTTAGCAGCACATTGTGCATGCTAAAAAAAGATGCTCCATTAGAAATGCTGCCATAAGGCTGTAAAACCAATACACTTTTGTAACCAATAACCATAATAAAAACCTTTTTTCTTAGAACAACACATCTCATAATGTCATTTCTCTCTAACAACAAAAGATACTGTCACAAAGGTCCTATGTATGATACCTTACGCCTTGATATTCTTCTATCATTCCTGGATAGGAATGTATAATACAACAGGTGATATCATGAAAATCTCTCCCTAACATGGTTGTCAAATGATAGAAGTGATTGTATTATATAGGCATTACAGATAGGAGACCACCAAATATACCAACAAAGTGAGGGCACTGGACAGACTGTAGAGTAGTTCATTTGAGAACAGAATGCAGTGAACGTCAACATCCCTAAAATCAGTAACCAACAACACAATATCTTACTGGTGCTAAATATTGGATAGTGTAGTAAGCTCTATAAATCATGTAATCAACAGCTTTATGAAAGAGGGATTGTACGAAGACAGAAGGGCCTCTAGGTTGCTGGCAGCAGGCGCTGCAAATTCAACAAAATTGCATTAAAATACCAAGCTCAACAAAATAAAGTTGAAACATTTCTTATTCTCCAAGAGATCAAACATGGGGTGCAAGTTCCTCTATCTCCAATCCTTCATAACAAGAAGTTTCAATTATGCAGCAGAATCTTTGACCACCTACTCACTGCCAAGGACCAAATCCAGCTAGGCATCCCAGGGCGCAATCACAGCAGCAAGAGCGCACCTAGTGCATAGGCCACCTTTTAAAACATTGAAATTATCTGAAGTTGTTAATACCTCATCCTAGCAACCAGGCTGCCACTATATCAAAGGATGCCACCCAATTCATGAAATAAATTCCACCACTATGGCTATGTCTATGAACCGTAGGTACTTAGCATTACTGCCATACAGAAAAAAAAAACATATGTATAATCCCTATCAGTAATATATAGGACGAGCACTGCAACAAAAAACAGAGAAAAAGTTTGTACACAAATAACATGTGATAGCAAAATGACAACATCCTGAGGACGTGAAATATTACTCTCCATCACCAACAGAAAAGCACTAAACTAGCTTTCACAAAACCAGCAGGACATCAAAGCTAAACATAAAAAAAAATCTAATGTACAAACATACATGATCCATCAAGAAATTATGGAGCCACATTCACAATATTCACAATTTTCATTAGCATCTGCCTTAGAATTAACTAATGAAAACAAAACTATAATGTCAAACAAGAAATAGATAAGATAAAACCAAACATGTTAGAACACAAAACAAGTATAACTAGTACAAACAAAGTTTTTACTTGGCATAAAATATTATCTCAGATCAATACATGTAATAAAACTAACCTAGCAAACAAAATGATAATATCCACATAATATCTTTCCTACAAACCCTAATATATGCCACTTCTGCAGCCTGCATTTGCCTAATCAAATTATAATTTTATCAACATCATTGCAGAACAATTCTCCTATCTACACTACACATAACCTACAAAGACATAAGAAACACTAGCCACTGAGGCACTGAAATAAGGATTTTTCATGGATTTGACCGCCAAAATTTATTCAAGGAAATACTTTTCGTCAGACGTGCCTGCCTACGATAGTAGAACAACTAGCAACTGAAGCTACAATAATGGGCAAAATGAAGCAAATTATTAGACAGAATACTAAATCACTACACCAGACCATTCAAGCAGAGCAATCACACCAATAAAAATAAGAATAAAATCTACACTCTATATAGACCGAGCGGCAACTCAATAACAGACCAGAAGATAAAACCAATAGCCTTGCTAGTAAGATGCCCCTGAAGCCCTGATTGGCATCAGGAAAGCCGACTAGTTTCTACAGAATCCCTAATGAGCATGCAACGCCGTGCTGACCAACGCAAGTACGCACAAACAAACTAGTGAACTAAGAAAACCTACGAAATGCTCCAGAAAGAAGAAAACCTAGCTCTCGCAGGCAGTAAAGATCGCAGCGCATCGTACCGGTAATGGTGCCGTGGACGGTGGTGCCGTTCTTGAGCTCGATAGTCACCGTCTCGTTGTTCAGCTTCATCAAGAACCTGCATAGGCACAGCCCCGTGCCCAAATCCGCATCAATTTGGGTGAAAATTTGCGCGGACAGATCAGCGAAAACCCAGGAAATAGAGTCGAACCGAACAGGAAAGGAAACTACGGTGAGCCAGGAGCACCGGTTACCTGACGAGCTTCATCTTGGAGGCGTTGAGGAAGGAGGAGACGTCGCGGAGGTAAAGCTAGGGTTTTGGGGAGAGCCGCGTCGAGCCGCTCCTCTTCTCGCCGCGGTGAAGGAGACATAAATCCTCCGGGCCCCGGATCTGGTGGGGGAGTAGCATCAGGATGGGCTTGGGTGGGCTGAATTCGGGCTCTTAGTGGCCTCCACGAATTTTGTAGGCGTACTGGAGTATTATGCCATGCAAAAAGGTCGCCCTTGGACAACCAACAGTTCAACTCCAAATTTGGATGTCCAACCTCCATATGCTATTAATATTGGACAAAATACAACCATTGTAGAAAAACTCAAATAAATTGTAAAAAACATAATAAAATAAATACACACATAAATTCATATAATTGGATAGGAACAAAAAAATGCAAAACAAATATTATATTTGTGTGGAAACTTGTATGTCAAAAATTATACTCCCTCCATTTTTCTAATAAGACATATTTCGAATAGAAAAACATATTAAGATTTGCACGTTATATATGAAAAGATGAGAGTCCTTGAAAAAGACTCATAAAGGTGAAAATATATTAAAAATAGCTTTCAGAAGAATCACTAAAAATATTTTGAAAATGAGTACGTGACTAATAAAAAGTATATGCCTAATTTTAAGGACTGACTTTCTAGTCAGTCGCACGTCGTTTTAGCGCAAACGTACGTGATTTTCACGATAAAAAAATTTGTGAAAAAAGTTACACAACTAACTGAAAAAAAAAAGAAAAAAACTTACAAGATGAAAAATACACAGCGGAGTATAGGTTACTGCAAAATAGCCAAAGCGTTAATTTTAAGCTAAAAGGATTAAAAAAATGATTTCGCCACTGCGATATAACGGCCAATTTTAAGTCTAGCAAGACTTTTCTGTGAAGGACTCGGCATTCACCAGCACATATATATTGGCTATCTATACCGAGTTGATCCTTCGTCTCGATCAAGTTCGTCCAAATCGCCATGTCGTCGAAGCTTTTGCTTCCGAGGGAGCTTCCGCGGTGCGAGGAGATGGCGCGAGCAAAGGGCCGCCGCGCCGGCGCCGGCGCGCCGAAGCGGAAGCGCGACGCCGCTGCGGCACCAAGCGGCGTATATCCCGACGTGAAGAGGGAGGTGGTCGTCGTCGATGGCATGTCCTGCGCGGGCAGGAAGAAACTGGTGGAGAGGCTGCAGTCCGAGCTCGCCGCCACCCGCGGCTTGCTCCAGAAGGCCAAGACCTTGATACATTGATATATGATTATATGTTAAGAACACGCAAGACAACACATGTTCAATTCCGTAGCAATTTTAGAGGTAGGTGTCTCATCTGAGTGTAATATACAACACCAAGGTGTTACTTAGAGTGAATTTGACATTGTACTCCCTCCGGTGTTAAAAAACTAGTCGTTTTAGACATAATTTAGAATACCAAGGCTCCTATAAAAAACTAGTTGATTCATTAATTGGTTGCAATGAATTTATGAAAACTTTTTCCATGTACTAATAGATGCACCTGCATGCCTCTCTTTTTGGCTTTTCAAAGATCTCATCTAATTACTACTCTAGATGAAAGGATAAAACGATAAGTTTTTTTGCACTTTGGATAAAAGGCTAAAATGACTAGTTTTTTGACACCGGAGGGAGTAGCAAATAAAACAGAAAAGAGTAAAAAACTGATAAATAGTGTAGTATAGTGCCAAAGCTCACTCTAAATTGGGTACCATTATAAATTCCCTAACCATTTACTTCTGTGTGAAACCAATCAGAGATTCACACATTTAATGTTTTATTTACTGCATTAGCCATGCTTTCCCTTGCTTATTTCGGTTGGAAATGAGTAAATGCATTTTTGTGTGGCATCGATGGCTACTAGCATGATCAGGGCATGCAATATACCTGCTTGTTCTGTTACAAGCTCAAAATTAGCATGTCTAAATTGGCATAAATGTTCTTCTATATATAACAACTATGCAGTATTACGGGGCACATATATGCAATGAAGCTGAAATTAATGAAGCTGAAATTGGTAACAGATGAGATATGGGATGAGACCAAAATTATTTTGATGGTAATATCTATCAGGAGAGCAGCCACACATAACTGGTGGAGCTGCCCGCCGATGTCGTCGAAATCTTGCAGAGGCATAGCCTTGCCGCCAACGGCGACGTCGTCGAGATAGATGTGTACTCCATGCAAGACGTCGTCCGGTTCGAGTTGAAGGATCGTCTTCACAAGTTCAAGAAAGGGAGGAAGAATATGGCGCAAGATGGCGGGTTACCTTCCGTAGCGCCATCGCCATCGCCGTCGGCGCTTTTTCGTGAACTCGGCGAGATCGTCGGCGATGATACCGGAGTTCAGCTGCTCTCGCCGTTGCCAAGCAAGCAAGTCGCTCTTGCCAATGCAGAGGACATGGACATCTACGTGGATATTTGCGGCGACGCCTCCCCTGTGGTGATCCGGAATCTTGGAGCAATGCGCCGAGCATCAGTGGCAGCGATTCTCATTCCTCGGGCAGCAACTCCGGCTCAGGCAGCGATTCCTCGGACAGCGACTCCTCAGACAGCGACTCCGGCTCCGGCAGCGACTCCTCAAACAGCGACTCCGTCTCCGGCAGCGACTGCTCGGACAGCGACTCCTCGGACAGCACTGATTCTTCAGACTGATTCTTCAGACTCAGATAGCAGCGACGAGAGTGACAGAGCCCCGGCGACTCCTCAGCCCCTTCCTGCGGTGAACAACATCTCCGACGAGCAATCGCTGGAGCCTGCGTCGGAGGTGGTGCAGAAGTACTCTGCGCCGGTGATTCCTAATCGTCTTCTAGAGAAGTTCGGGCTCTTCTTGAAGCAAGAAGACGACAGCGATGAGGAGCAATTTGAATGTTCAGAACAGAACAGTTAGTCAATGGAACCCTTTGTTTTAATTGTTTATTTTGTATGCAGTTTTGTATGATGTTCTGTCTTGACAAAAGAATTGCTTTTATATTTCTTGAAGTATTGTTGTCATCCTGTCAGATTTCTTTCAGCACTGAAAGACGTCTAACCATTTCCAATATAACTTCCATAGTTTCATGTTTAATTGTTAGCAACAGAATGGAATTGCGCTTAATCTTAACCCACAACTGCAGTTTAAAAAATACAGGGTACTAAACAGTAAAACAACAACTTTAAAACTGAAAAACACAAAAACAATTGAAAAAATTGGAAAGAAACAAAGTTTCAACAGTGTTTCACTTTCACCTCTTTTCCAAGTGCTGCTTTGCGGTTTGCATAGCAGGTGGCTAGACGAGTGTGTATTGAAATTTATATTGAACATCTGGCAGGATATGATCACAGAGCACAAACTACATAAAGTCTCTCTTACCTTGTGATGGACCTTAACATGAATGCTTGAGCTCATTTTACATATATAAACACAGATGTGTACTGCCAAGATTCCTATGAACATTCAGATCACTCCAAAATTTCCCACACCATACAAACGGGAGCGATAGATTTTAAGGATAACAATTTAGCTTTAATATGGAAGCACAGGGCAACATCAAAATCATGGCGTGAAAACAGCGAATTCATTCCATCTTACAGTCGTAGCAGATAAAAGGAGGTCTTGCGTATGATCAGATAAAACGTAATGAATTTGCTGTTTTTCGTAAAACCATAGATGCATGTGACAGTCTCCATAGATGTTTCTCAATTACAAAGAAGCGTTGTCCTTCTCTCAGGTATGGATAATTGATGCATGAGAAAAATATAAAACCTTGGTAGAACTTATTCTTCTGGTATTGAATATACTCCTTAGTCTCTATTATGAATTATGATTCAATGTAACTCTCCAAACTATATTTTTCAGCAACCGTTCATATGTGATATGGCTGCTACAAGAAGAGAAGGGAATCTCAAAACAGGATCACTGGATAGCAAATGAATCTCAACAGTGCAGGCATAATATATTCAGTTAATGAACAAAAGACAGTATATGAGGCCTCAATTGCTTGTTAGGCCTCAATTGCTTGTTACTGAGATGTACAAGGGTATCCTTGTCAGGTTTACAGTCATTTCAGTGCTAACCGTTGCATTTTAGAGCTAACCTGAAGCAAATTTTAAGTGATGCTTCAAAGAAAGTGCAGTACTTTCAGTTATCTTCAGTTATGGATATAGCGAGATGAAGGGATCTTCTTTTATGATCAGTTATGGACATTTATATCGATTTGTTGCGGATGATTGCAATCTACAAGTTTGGTAGCATCCCCATGTCAATCTTTTCAAAGAAGAAAAATAAAAGCATGCCCATATCAATCATGCGTTGTCCTGGCCCTTGCTAGGCGTCAGCGTGCCGGCCTGGAGCAAGCATGAAGCAGCTCGTACGTGTCTCTAGTCATGCAAAAGTGATCGCCTTTGGCTTGCCTGCCCGCCCACAGGCCACAGCGATGCCATGGACTCACGTCACTCAGGAACAGTCTTAATAAAAAAGTAAAAAAAAAATGACACTAGACACGCCCTCACGGTTGTGCCTTTTCACATGTCTGAGGACCAGACAAGCAGATAATTAATACGACTGCTAGCTGATATTGTACTATGCATCGATGTATTATTGGGCTGCGAAGATGACAGCTTGTGCATCTATAGCTTCACCATCCACGGCCGTGAATCGGCTGTCAATTTTTTACTTTTTAAGACTAGGAAAACGTATGAAAATGGTATTCTCAACCGAATTTGAGGGGTTGGCTTGTCCCTTAATTATTGAAACTAGCATTGACCAGTGCTTTGACCGGTGCTAAACCAATTTTTGGAGTGGTTTTCACTTATGTGGAGATCCAAATGGGTAGTTTGTTTGATGTGGCATCCACGCCGCTTCCTCTATTTCAATCCTTCTTACTTACCGACTCACTGTCTCTCCTTCTCTCTTCTCTCTGTAGGAAGGCCGCACTTGGGCTAGGGCCATGACGGCGCTAAGACGGAAGCACGACCATGTTGACATCGATGAGGGACGAGGGTAATGCTCCGGAAGGAGAGGAGGTCGGCACCGACGAAGAGAAGGCCACGACCATGACGACACAATAGATGCGGGGCATGACCATGACCACAACAACCTTGTCGAGAAGCACCCAAAACTTGTCGTTGATGGCCTTGAGCATGTCCGACAACGGCAAGTGACGCGGACCTCGGTGGCGACATGGTGACGGGGCACAATCCTCTTGTCGAGGATTGTGGTGAAGTACTGTAGGAATGCGTTGATATGTTAGTCCTAAATTTGATATCGTAATAATAGTTTGTCTAGTTTGAATAGGATTAGGTTTGTCTCAAAGTAGAAATATTAGAGATGTAGTTTATTTAAAATTAGTAGTTATTAGTGGTTCTAATATGAGTAGGAGTCTTGTAATTTTTCTAGTTTAAGTAGAGGGTTTAGGGCTATGGAAAAGATGCAAGTTTAGCACTAGAAAAAACAAAGGTTGCATACGACACCAAATACATCATGTTTTTATACGCGTGCACGACAACAACGTGCGTGAGCCGAAGCTTCATACGTGTATACATGTAGCTTCACGTTGTTGTGACCCCGGTATTTGACTATTTGTACAGGGAATCCAACACCATGAGGCGATAATAGGCACAGACTAGTATCTCATGATGGACAATTTGTGATTATCATCGCTGTGTAACATTAACTAAATTCAAATAACATTTTAAAGGTAGCAGCATCTACTATTACAATAAGAAAAGTAATCATGCTAGGCATTACCAAATGTTAAGAATGAATAAAAGAACATCAGAGTAGCAGAAGCCATCAGCGACGATATCCAAGCATTGACCTGGATATCCGCAGCTAGTCCTGCACACCTGAGTTCGGACTCTTCTAGTCCTGATTGAAACCTGAATAACAAAGTTTTTCACAATGGATATACTGAGTATACGGCTACCCAGCAATCGATACTTAACAATGAATGCAGGAACAAGAGATGGATGGTTGTTTTGCCAAATCACTACCTATCTATTCAAATGTTTGTTTAAACATTAATTATTCTGTTAACACCAGCGAGTATTCTATTACATGGAATCCACAGGCAGTCTCTACCTACCCTTGACCACGGGAGCCAAATCAAGCACTCTCTACCCACACATAACCCTATATAGGTGATCATGTGGCACAACGAAATGGGCACATGCTGCCCACACATGACCAAGGGATGATCATGTAGCACAATGAAACAAGCACTATCTGCCCACACACATCCGAGAGACGGACATGTGGCACAACGGAACAGGCACTCTCTGCCTACAAATGACCAGAAACGGACATGCGGCACAACGATACATGCACTCTCTGCCCACACTCGACCAACAGATGGTCGAGTGTGTGACATCCTCTATTTTATCATATGTCACTTGTACTTTCAAAAACATTAAAATTAAATAAAAGGGAATTGTTATATAAAAAACCCTAGTTTAAATTACTTTAAATTAGGTTTAAAGCCAAAACCCTAGGAGACCTTTTAGGAAAATTCTAGAACAATTCCAGTAATTCTTTGAAGCCATCATAAAGCAACCCTCCAAATTTCATTCCCAAATTTCAAAGCTTGCTCGTGATTCCTTGAAGTTTTGCCGTTCTGCCGGTTGCTCGTCAAACCAATAAAATAACGAGCGAACGAGGTAATCTCGTGCTCAAATTTGGAGGGGACCTTTTTGAATCCGAATCCGAATTACCCTCCAAATTTCAGCCCAATCCAGCAAAGGAAACTCTGTTTTCTTGATAAGCAAGCCCGCAGCCTATCTGAATTCTACCCGGATTAGAATTCGAGTCCTAACCCAACACCTCTTAGCCCAAGGCCCAGCCTTGGTCGTCCTTGGCACTATATAAACACCCCAAGACCCCTGCCCCAGCACCCTATCACGAAATCCCTCAAGTCCCAAACCCTAGCCGTAAAAAATCCTCCCCACCGAAACCCTTTTCTACAGATCCCTCTCTGTGCCGTGGCCAAACTAAAGATTATATGGTGCCATGTTGAAGATCTCGTCGAGGCGGTCAAGATGGATATATGGATCGTCCAATTTGGCCAAGAAACAAAGGAGATATGGCTCACCGAAGTTTCGGGCGCCGCCGCCATCTCCGCCGCGCCGACATCGCAGCCGGCCGTCTCGTCCACTGCGCTGTGCCGGATTCCGCGCCAGCAAACCGTGCTGAGCCACCTGTCCACCCGCTGCCACCGCTTCCCGCCCGCGCCAAAGCGCCCCCCGTCGCCGCACTTGTCGCCTCTCCATTGGCCGCCTCGCTGCCGCCCAATCCGTCGTCGACACGCGTCCGCGTCGTCTCGGCCGCCTCCACGCGTCGGCCCGTCCCTCACTGAGCCGTTGCCGCCAATCACCCACAGCCACGCGTCTTTTTCCCCCGCCCGCGTCGTGCCGCAGCCAACCCGGCTCCGCCATGTGGCGAAGCCGCCGCTGTGCGCACGCCGTCGCCGTGTCGCCACGCCGCCGTTCCCGCGCCCGCCAATCCAGTGCTGCCGCGTGTCCCCTTCGCCCCGCCCGTGCCGCGTCTGCCGCTCGCCTGCGTGAACCGCCGGTTTGACCGGTTTTTCTTCGGTTAACCGGTTTATTCTTTTCTGGAATTTCTGACTTTTCTACATCTTCCAGGAATTGTTCCGGGAGCATCCGAACTTCAAATTAGGTGATTCCGAAGCCATTATTTTCCATAAATAGCCTAGAATTTTATATATTTTATTGAGCTATATGTTCTGTTGTTTGTTTTGCTGTTTCTTGCACATATGCATATACGTGTAGATTGTTCGTGTTCTCACTGTTCAGGAGGTTTCCTGGAGCCGTTCGAAGGAGGATTACAAGACCCGGAGTACTACCAAGGCAAGATAGTTGCATCTTGCTTCCTGGTTTGCAAAACTCACCCGCTTATTGTTTTTATTTATTTTTTCTCATGTATAAAATGATGGGAAGGGTAGAAGCCTATTATATTCACACTGCGTCATTGACCTTGTGAATTTAACCTGTTTATTGCTGCCTTAGTCATTTTCTTAGCCTATCCTTGTGCATAGTTGCTAGTGCTCGTGGGTTGGTAGTTGTTAGGTTCATCATTTAATAATCCGTGACTTGGTATATTTGGAGGTGCTGAGTTGCTTAATAACCTAATCAACTAAAACCTACATGGCGTGTGTTGACTAAAGGTGGCATAGTTGGGTGGTTTTGTGGACTGTGGATTGTTGTGGAGGTAGTCACCTTAGTCTAAGGACTTTGGACATGTGCCAATCCAGCCAAACCATACAAGCGCAACCATAAGTGCTAGCAATAGCATGTCGGCCAACATGTGCTAGTCCTGGCTTAGTAGTTAGGGAAGACTGTTAACACACTTTACTTTGAAAAGATCGGGCTGCGGTCCGTTGGCTCAAGAGGGGGGCCCGAGTGCCTAAACCTTAGAGGGGGTATCGGTGTTAACAGAGGGAACTAATGAATCGCCTTGTATTGTTACTTGGTCTAGGCTCCTAAGGAAGAGCTAAGACGCAAAAGTACCACTCGGCTTATGGGTAAAGTGTGCTACACTCTGCAGAGTTAAAACTATCATGATAGCCGTTCACAATTCGTAGTGATGTGCTATGTCGTATTGATGTGCTATGTCGGTGTTTATTGCGAACTTGTGACGCATGTACTATTTCATGTTGTATACTTGTATGAATGCATTATGACCCTTGCGTTTGAATTTGAAATACTTCAATAGTACAATTAAAATAGATGAATGTCTCATCTTTTTGTCAACATGTGTAGATTTATAAGAATAATGTACTCTAGACTACCGATTAATGGCCACCGATTAATTCCGATTAATCCCCGACTAACCGATTAATCCCTAGTCCCTAGGCCACCGACCGGCTAGCGATTACCGATTTCTGGAACCTTGGGTAACACAAGACAGGGTTATACAGGTTCAGGCCCTCAACGGAGGAGGTAATACCCTACTTCCTGTGTTCTGGGATTATGTGATGAATCAAGATGCGAGATGCAAGATGATGCTCCTATTCGATGTGTCCTTCCCGATGGCCTCTACCCCCTCCCTTTATATAGTGCAGGGGAGGATAGAATTACAGAACGTCACGAGATACACGGCAACTATTTCCGTTATGATCTTACATGGAATGTATGCATTGATCTGCTAAATACATGGAGATATACCATATCCTCGGATCCCTTCTTGCGGCGCAAGGCGGTGCAACCCGAGTAATCTTCAACCCTAATCAGCCGACTTGGATCACCCCCCATCTGTTCCCTTACGGACCTTCTAGAGGATACCCGGGGCCCATGCAGTCCACACTAGGGGTGGCTAGCAGCAATGTCTGGGCGCAGGCTAGGCATGGTCGGGCGAGGGAGCATAGGTGGAAGAGAGCTAGGAGGAGGTGGAGTGTGAGGAAGACGGCCACAAAGGGAGTTGTAGCGAGCGGCAATATGCCCAAAATAGTGACACCGCCGGCATTTAAGAGGATCACGACAAGTGGTGATGAGGTGGTTAGAGGCCAAGCATCAGAAGCAGCGCCCACAAAGGGAGGCGCACCGAGCAGGTGCCACAACTCGGCTGCTTAGGCCTTGCCGGAAGGGAAACATTGAAGCTTCGTCATCGACGTCGCGGTTTGGCAGGTTGCCAAGGAGCTGAAAAGAGAGATGAAGGCACCTCTGGACGCTGTGCCAGGGCAACAGGTGCGACAATTATAGAGCAAAAAGCTGGAGCGGTGGGGCGTGCCGAGGGTGCGACATCATCAAAACTGACCTACGGGAGGAGGGGAGTAATGTAGGGGGAGATAGTTTGGTTGACCGTGGCAGTAAAGGCAGCCGGTGAAGAACTAGAGCCCACTCCGTCTTCCTCGTCGGAGGAGAGCCGATGGTCGAACAACTAGAGCGGGACAAGAAAAGAGGAAGCAGGAACGCGAGCCGTGGTAGACTCACACGCCGAGGAGGGCTCACAAACCAAGAATGGAGGCGCTGGATCCACCGTAGCGAGCTTCGCCTGAGGGGTGGATGCTGTGATGCACACAAATTCCACACAAATGGGGGAAAACGCATTCGCGAGCATGCCACTGTAATCGGAATACACAAAAGAAAAGGGGATAAGGCTGTTTATATTTCATTGTTGCAAAGAAGTACAACTCCTTGTTGGTAGCGCGCTTCGTAACTGGTTGGCTAGGCATCTGTAGCCTAATAGACCATATTTCTTGTTTAGGTGATCGTCGGGTTCTGGATCCCGGGACCTTGGAAGGACACCCGGTTAATTACATTCGGGAGCTGGCTCACAGAACACCTCCTATTAAGCTATTGGGGTTTTCTGCTTCTCGTTGCTTTGTGGTTCACCGTGTAGTTGGTGGATGGTGGATTAGTTGGTGATGACATAATACATGGGGTATTCAGCGCCCATGTAATGCCTAGCACAGCGTTGACATTTGGCTATGTCCTCCATTGTCGATTGAACTCGTCATCGTCAAGCTTCACGTTGGACTAAATGAACTTGGGGGAATGCATGGCTAGCACTCCGCTTTGGAGTTGAAGTTGACGACTTTGCTGACGTCATTAGGGATGTTCCCGCTTGTTGGCGTTCGGACTTGTCGTTGACGAGTCTTGATCACGGAGTTGATATAATTGGCATTATTCTTAACTGTATATTCATCGTTAGGAGACTAGGCCGGCACCATGGAATTGGGATCTTCATGATATCCTTGATGGGATATCCATCATCAAAAAATATTGTTGAAGACCTGCTTAACGGAATGTTCATTGTTGGAGGATTGGTTAGCACCATAGATTTGGGATCTCTACGACACCGTTGATGGGATGTTCATCATCAGAAGAGTTGATCGACACCATGGAACTGGGATCTCCACGGTATCCATGATGGTATGTTCATCATCATAATGTTGTTGAATACCTCCTTAATGAAATGTTTGTCATCGGAGGATCGGTTAGCGCCACGGAATTGGGATCTGCACGACACCGCCAGTCTTGAGTGGCTTGATTTGGTGTTAGCGGGATGGTACTCCACTAGAGAGTCTGACGAACGACTCCCGTTGTTGTTAACAAAGTCATTGATGTGCGGTCTTCAGTTTCCTCAAGCGAAACGATGTTTCACTAAGGCAAACTTGACGGGTGGAGGTTATTGGATGATTCTCCCTAACGAAATCCAATTCCGTTAAGATAAATCATTATTTCATGTGATGTCGCTCTCTCCTTTCTTCTTGTTCAACCTTTGATCGACCTTTCGGGCATCCGCTTGGGACGGTTTGTCATTTTATGTGGCTTCATTCGCCATTTTCGAGGTCAGTGGAGGTGTGACATGTTTCGATGTTTAGCTTTCTTCATCATGCTTGATGAAGATGATGGTTCACAGTACTGCGTAGCAGGGAAACATTTCTCGTTTTAGAATTTTTATCGGACCCCACCGATAAGGACGAAATTCACGAAAATCAGAAATTTCGGAATTTTTTCGGACGAAAAAGCAAAAAATATTGATTTTTTCTTAAAAAAAATCAAACAAAAAAGTTGCATAAATACTGTACTGGGGGGACGTGAACCCAAGACCTATTGATTCCTAACACAAAGATCCAACCACTGGGCTACATGGGCCTTCATGTGCATAGCTTGGCACGGATTATAATTACACAGTAGCGCGTTTGATGAAATTTACTTAAAAACAAATTTTTTTGGCCGGTTCACATATTTATGGGGGGGTCCGGTAAGCCCAGATTTCGGAGAAATTCGGCGAAATTTCGCCAGTAAGATTTTCCCTACCTCGTTGGACATCGACCGTCGTGTTTTGTAGGCCTGAGTCGTGGCACATCAGGCTTGACCAAGCGTTGCCAATAGGAGATGTTGTGCATGTGACCTCTAAAGGCACATATAACGCACAGGGCGGCCACGGCCGAAGACAAGATGAAGTGGAGCAATGGCAAAACAGCTTCATGGTAACATTTTTTTAAGGACCAAATTCGTTCAAGTGAAACAATGTCCACTCGAGGAATTTTTGTCAACGTGTGGAACCGTTGACATGTTTTCTGGATCTTTTTATAGTCAACGCAACGATTGTCAGGACGACAGCACGGACCCGAGGGGGCGGCAATGCAGATCCGACTCGTCGACAACAAAGAAGGCGGCAGTGTTGCACGGGGATGGTTCACTGGCTGTGAACGATGCGGACCGGCAGGGTAGACAGCTTGGCTCAGCTAGCTGTACAGGCCAACAGAGGACGACATCGACCAGGCAGCGGCTCCACAGGGCATGCCCCAGGACATCATCACGGCGAGCCGAGCCCGGGCGGCGGGGACTAGAGATGGCAATGGGCCCCGATCACCGATTCCCCCACGGGGAATTCCCCTATTAGAGAATTGGGCCCTATCAGGTAAACGGGGACGAGAAGCATCCCCCGTCCCCGTTCCCCACGGGGCCCGTTAATCTTGCATGTGATGATGTTTTCATGTAATAGTTAATGATAAAAATGAATAATGACCTTGTCAAGTGATCATCCAATGTATACATGTGATGATTTTCATACATATATGATGATTTATTAACTATGAGAAAACATATATATATTTTGTACTAATAGCAAAATACATACATATTAACTACAATTTAAGCGAGGACGAGGATCCCCATCGAGGATTTATTCCCCGTGGGGATGGGGATGGGGAGAAAATATCCCCGGCGAGCGTTAGCGGGGGCAGGGATGGGGAATTTTTTCCCACGCGGGGACGGAGATGGGGAGCCATTCCTCGACGGGGAATTCCCCGTTGCCATCCCTAGCAGGGACGACAAAGGCTCTGAGGGGCGGCGGCGTAGGGCCCACGCAGAGGCGCAGAGAGAGAGGCCGGGGGCGCTACCTTTTTACCTTTTTTATCTTTTTCAGCTGCCACCGCCTGTAGATGCTAGTTTCTGATGCATAACCCTTGATCCCAATAGGGTTTACCTTTACCGGTCTTTTATAGCTACTAATTTGGGATTCTTCGATAAAACGGGCTGGAATTGGGCCAAACATAGTTAGGCAAACCACGGGCCATAATTAATCTGCTTAACAATTACTCCCTCTTTTTTTTTTGTTTGCGCTTTTGACTTTGGACACGTATTTGACAATTCATTTTATTAAAAAAAAACTATGCAAATATCATTTATTTTGTTGTGATTTGTTTTATCATCAAAGATTTTTTTTAGCATGACTTATATTTTTTCATGTTTGCACTAAATTTTTGAATAAGATGTATAGTTTAATGTGTGTCCAAAAGTTAACGTTGTCAAGCAAAAAACAAAGGGACTGATGATTAGCAATTCCCTTATTTATTATTTTGGGTTGATGGTAATCCAATTTTTTTCATCCAACCGATGCGCCACCGCTGGGCTGGTGGTGGTGGATGAAGGGGAGAGCCGCTCACCAGGATTAACGAGTCCATTCCGGATTCGGAGTTCAGACTGCGATACTATATAATAGGTAATGGGGATATGAATTGATCTTTCGACTCAATCAGTTGCTTTCGAGGGAACTTCCGTGGAGCGAGGAGATGGCGCGAGCGCAGTGCCGCCGCGCCGGCGCCGGCGTCGAGGCGTTCTCCACGCCGAAGAGGAAGCACGACACCGCTGCGGCACCATGGGGTGTATATCCCTACGTGAAGAGGGAGGTGGTCGTCGTTGATGGCATGTCCTGCGCGGGGAGGAAGAAACTGGTGGAGAGGCTTCAATCCGAGCTTGCCGCCTCCCGCGGCTTACTCTCGAAAACCAAGACCTTGGACGCTGGGGGTGCAGGTACGAAGAGCTGCCTTACGCGTCTTCTTTATCGTCTCCATCGGCTTCCGGCTTCAGCCAAGAACGGTTCGTGGCCAACCACATGTCATCCATGGCGCAGGTGGAGGTCGACGGCAACAAGCCAGGTAGGGGTGGGACTGGATCGTGTTTATCCATTGGGTCTTGGACCGACCCCAAAAATCGACCCAACGGGTCGCCCCACTCAGCCCACAGCGCTATTTGGATCGATATGGGTCGACCCCAACTATCCAAAAGGGTACCCAATCCATCCGGCATCCCCCATCCCGAGTGCCTGACCCATCCATCCCCCAACCTCTCCGGCTGTGGCGACCGGCGGCGGGGGCGCGGCAGGAGGAGCCGGAGGAGGAGCGCCCCGCTGACCCCGGCGAGCCGGCTACGGCGACCGGCGGCGGCGGCGCGGCAGGAGGACCCGGAGGAGGAGCGCCCCGCTGACCCCGGCGAGCTGGCTTCGGCGACCGGCGGCGGCGGCGCGGCAGGAGGAGCCGGAGGAGGAGCGCCCCGCTGACCACGGCAAGCCGGCTGCGGCCCACCGCTCCCCTCCGCTGCCCGCTGCCCACTCCTGCCGTCCTCACCGGTGCCAAGGTGGGCTCCCCCTTCTCCTCCCTCCCCACCTCTTCTCGCAGCTCACGGTCAAACTCTCAAAGATTCAGAAAATGCTAACCTTAGGAAGACAATGGGGTTATGTGGAGATAAAGTGCGTAGAAATGCTAACTATAAATTTTGATGGCTGCTGCTGCTGCTCCACGCTGAGCTGAAGAACTATTTCTTTTGCATTCTTTGCCTTCTTATGATTTGTGTAGACTAAAGGTGAATAGGTGATTAAGATGGCTCTTTGTGTTGTATTATCACACTTTTTGTGCTTCATTGATGGATGACCAGTAACTACTCAAAACTTAGAACACCGCAGAACAAAGAGATCTACATACTCCATGAAAGACTTATGTATGTTCAAGACTAAAAATGTGGCACTTATGTAGAAAATCTATTGGCTTTGGTTTAATATGTTATTTCTTTCTTGCTCTTTGTTTTTTTTTGTGGGTTTGCATATGCTTGTGATCTGTCTGTGAATTTAACAAGTACAATGACATCCAATTGACCGATTCCATTGCTTCCCATTCACTTGTATGTTGTATTTGATGGAAACTTCCATCAGCCTAGTGCATGTATTTTCCCTCTATATATTTTCTTCTTGGATTTTAAGCTTCTTGGTTGAAAATTTGGAATCCTAATTAGTGCAATTCAATCACAGTGCAAGGGTTGGATGAAGAAGGTGCAATGGGGAAGGTGTCTCAGATTCAGAATGAGAAGCTCACTGTAGTAGATTAATTCAAAAGTGCACTTGCTTTTGTAGATGAATTCCCCATCAGTACGTTAATTTCTGCATGTGTATGTGAACACCTTACAGTGCTGTTTTGTATGCGAAGACCTTATGGTGCTCTGTTATAGGTGAACAAGCCAGCGTGTTTGAAGCATTAAGTGTAAGCCCTGGCACCATACAGTTAACCTGTAGATGAAGTCACCTTGTTCTGACTGCTATATTTACCTAATGGTATTGTTCCTGTTCTTCTGTTTTTAGGCTATTCAGAGATGTTAAATCTGTTTTTATGTGTGCACAAGTTTGTGTAATCATAGGGATTTGCTACTTAATTATTGCATATTCTATCCCATTTGGGTCATACACAAAATGGATCATATGGATCGACCCTTTTGATCTATTGGATCAAAGCATGATTCAAATGGATCGATCCATTGATCCATTATTTAGTAATGGATCATGTGGATCGCTCCAATGGATCGTGGATCGGTCCATTCCCACCCCTAAAGCCAGGCAAGAAAAGAAAGACGGTGACGGCGGAGGATAGAGATGGGGTCGCCGATGAACTTGCCTCGCTGGCGGCGGAGCTGCCCACCGATGTCGTCGAAATCTTGAGGAGGCATAGCCTTTCCGCCAACGGCGATGTCGTCGAGATAGATGTGTACTCATGCAAGACGTCGTCCTGTTCGAGTTGAAGGATCGTCATGACAAGTTAATGAAAGAGAGGAAGAAGATGGCGCAAGATGGCGGGTTACCTTCCGTAGCGCCATCGCCGTCGGCAAGATCGTCGGCGATGATACCGGAGTTCAGCTGCTCTCGCCGTTGCCAAGCAAGCACGTCGTGCTTGCCAATGCCGAGGACATGGACATCTACGTGGATATTTGCGGCGACGCCTCCCCTGTGGTGACCCGGATGTTAGACAACCACGCTACCAGGTGTAGTACGAGGTTGCTTAGCAATGCGTAGATCGTAGACGACAAAGAACAATCACAGATGAGCACAGAGATGTAGGAGAGAAAGTATTTTTTATTACTTTCTCTTGGATACATAATAGATGGGATCATCTCCTATTTATGCTTAACGGCTAGGGTTTTGGCTTGGTCCAACAAGTGGGCCCTACCCCTAGGCGCATGCCAGGCCCAAGGCCGGCGGCAGCCCGGGATGGGTTTCTCAACACTCCTCCTTGGACCATGCCCCATAATGCATATGCCCCAAAAACTCCACAAAAACCAGTAGAAAAAATATTGGAGAAATAGTACATAGCATACTCTTGCTGTACGCATGGATTTGCCTCGTTAAAAACCTCACGCGAGAAATTTCGTTGAAAACTCACTTAAGGGAAAAAAGTACAGATCCACCCAACGTTTCTTCATATTCATACATTTATTCATTCAATTTGGGTACTCGAATTTCATGTTTAAGATTTTAATTCATAATATGTGAAGTTTCTCCCTCTGAATTCTGCATTTCTCTAAGTCTTTTCATTTCAATTTCATTCACGCATCTTTCAAAGATAGATGCAGAGAGTGACTTATTAAATAAGTTTGTTATATTCTCAACTGACTTAATGTGCAGAAGAATGATTCTTTTCTTGTGGTTCATATACTTAATTGATTTTCCTTCACATATCCAGTCTGCAATTGTGCGACACATGCTTCATTATTTTCGTAAATGATAGTAGGGGCTCATTCAATATGCAATCCACATGACAGAAAATGTGGAATGACCTTTTTCAAAGCCATGCATATTCATAATATGCTTCATTCAATGATATGTTTTTCAAGTGGTTTGTCGACATTGATATAAGAGTCTGCTTTGACGACTTCTACTTAATTCCAATTCTTATCACATAGGAAACATATTCATATTAATATCTTGGTTATTTCATTCCAAAATTTCATTTTCTTCGGAGGTATCGGGAGATGTACTTGATTCTTTCAAATGCCCTTCTAGTGCTCTGCATCATACCAAGTTCATGAAATTAACGGCAAATGCAACGTACAGCCGGCAAAATGCAATGTACTGCCGTATGCTATTCACGAGGTATATATATGAGCCATCCAGATTCTAATAAAGAACTTCATGTTTCTAGACATCCTCTCCCTCATCCCCAGGTCTGTACAAGTCTCGGTCTGAAAAAATTGACCGACCAACCATTGGGTTTTCATGGATATACCTTCTCAAAATCAAATCTTTACAACACAATCAACCTGTAGGTTGACTGGTGTAACGAGATTCATTTGGCATATGATCAAGGTGTTAACCTAAGCTGCAATGGCCAATACATTAATTTCTTTCTTATATTTCAAGTATGTGATTTCTTCTTTTCTTCAGTCTGTATGATAATGCAAAGAATTACACTATACAGATTTCTATTCACTCTATCTTGATTCAGGACAATGATACTCATGTATCTTCATATATAAGTCCATCCAAATCTCTTTCCAGTTACAACATCCTTTCAATTCATTTTCTTTCTCAACTTTCAGTTGAGTACTGCCTATTGAGATAAGGTATCTAAATGTTACACCACCCATGACCGGGGAATAAGTTCTTTTGTAATCAACGCTAAGACGCTGAGTGAAACATTGTGCTACCAGCCTTACTTTGTACCATACCACTTTATGTCAATTTTCCTTTCGAACAAAGGCCCATGGGGCATACACGAGGGAGTGTGCGGCGAAGAGGCCTAAGCACTTCTCCTTTGTTTAAAAAATAGTTCCGCGGTGATTGCCTTCTTTCATTCTTTCTAGTCCGGCCATGGGTTACACTCAAAGAGAGATGCACACTCAGGATCGAGTTCAATTGTTTTGACAATCTTCTTTACAAAGTATATGTAGACATTGGCTGTGGTTCTATTCAATATATCCCCAGAGTGCATAAAATTTATGGCCATTTCTTCATAGGGTGCTTCGTGCACTTATGCTTCATGCACTATCACTTGCTCTGCATCGTTATTTCCTAATCGTGGGAGCAAGGACCTTTAGATGGTTGCCAATGTGCGCATTCAAACGCTCGTATGCATGACTTTTGGCACGCTCGTTTGCGTGTCTTTCGTCTTCTTTTTTTATTCTTTCTTCTTGTGCCGGTAAATTCAAATCTGGGAGTGCCTCGCTAGCAGGCTGCTCACCAGCGGCAGGTCTCAACCGGCCCCCCTTCTTATTCTTCCTTTGTGGGATATTTTCATGATCGGTTGTGGCAAACTCTCTTATCCATTTTTCTTCGGGCATCCCCGGAGACTTGGGATTCGAGTAACTAAATTTTCTGTCCTTTTCTTTGAGGCATCGGAACAGAATAAGGGATACCTTCTATGGTATTTCGACCCCTCTCAGGTGCATTATTGTCAGTAATGTGACTTGATCACATCCTTCATATCATAAAAATGATTAGACAGTTCATTTACTAATTCCTTCAATGCTTTAAAATTCATACTAGTGTGGCTCATGCGTGGGAATGCATTAGTGGTGTCTGAGGTTGGCCATGTAATTTCCCGGCATTTTTCTTTCAAGGTCCTATTCCTCCCCCTAATGACGGAAAATGATCATCCGTCATTGTTAAATTCATTGCAAGTGTGGTATAGGTACATAAAACTTGCATTCAAAATTAAAAAATTTCTTTTCTTTGCACTAGTCGGATGTTGCGGGACTACGTGTCCCTTGCATTAATTGATGAGGGCTGCTTGTCGGGCTTTTATTTCTTTATTCAATATATGACAACTCAGCAAGTGCGGCCGGACATCTCTAGTCCATGATGCTCGGACATGAGATATATAGTGCTCTTCTTTAGTATTCAATACAGTTCAATGATCATCAAACAACTAGCATTATCCTTCTTACTGGAATGCATAGTGATGATCAGATAATTTATTCTTTAATTTTATGATTTGCGCGATCAGCTTCAAGAACATGTGGTTTGTGTAGAGAATAAACTCATGTCTTACCACAAGAAAGCAATTATGAGCACTAGAATGTTGTTAAGTGTCCTTGCTAAGGGCTGCATACGGCCGTGATGCCAGATGGAAGAGATTAGAACTTCTAAATGCATTCTAATGTAGTATAGCCCAAATTCAAATGGAGGGAAAAATTCTAATATTCTTTACTCACATCCATCATGCTTTATAATGCATAACAATTATTTGCCGTTCTTCATTGGTCTCAACACGAAAACCATCGAGATGGATGTTTTTCAAATTTAAGAGAGTTCAAGTGCATTCGGGTAAAATAATGCTTCTTCAAAGTGCAGATGTAAGACCCATAAAATTTATGTCGTCTCTCAAAATTCTATTTGTGTTGTTACACTGCCAACAATTCATATCTTCATAGGGCACTACATTAGTTCTATTCATAGTTGCAATCAGGCAATGGCAATATTCATAGTTCATATGATTCAAATATTGATTGCAACTTCAAAGTATATTAGAATGAGTAAATTGCACTGTAGCCCCTGGAAGTTGGCACCTGTCGGGGATAAAATCACGGCCCATTGCCATGGCCCACTCCCTGACGGCTCAATCGAACAGCCTGCTAGGGCCTAGCTCCCTAGAAAGTTCTAACAGGCCCATGAGCATCCTGCCAAACAGCCTCCAGGTTGGCACGGTGCGTAATGGCCTAGGCTTCGTGTTTGAGTTCGACTCGAATAAGAGTTCTGTGCGGCTACGTGAAGACCCAGACGTAGTTTTCCGGATTGGAGTAGACGTCGTGATCCCCAAGAATTGGAGTATACCTTATCTACCTTGGGATATGTTTGGTATGTATACGAGTTCGTTACGTACTCGTAGTTAGCTCGGCCCGATTATCCCTCGGTAGGTCGGTTGTTCAACACTATATAAACCGAGCCCCTACGGCGTGTAGAGGGCACGGCCAAGATCGCATACTACTTCTTGTACACCCATAATCTCGTCGAGACTTGTTCGTCTCGCCGAGTTCTCTCTTGTAATCCTTTCTCATATAAAGAAGAGTTGGATGTAGGGTTGTTATCTCCCCGGAGAGGCCTGAACTAGGATAAAAACCCCGTGTTGTTCCTTGCTCGTTGATTGTTGTTTACCTTGTTCGGCAGTGTCTTCTATCTCTCCTTCTCAAGAACCTTACTTGACTTGGGACCGATACCCCAATCGTCGACAGTTGGCGCCATCGTGGGGATAGTAGATCAAGCCTGATTCGAGCATGTCGAACTCTTTCAGCGACCAGAAAACTCTTCCTGAGGGCTACCACTCAGAAGGACAGGATGTCACGTCCCTTGTCGGGTCGGATCGATCCTTTCGATCTCGATCACCTTTCAGATCTGGGACGGAACTCTTCGGCTACGTCCTGAAGATGGTCTTAGATCAAGCTCCCGTCATCGACGATGATTACGGAACCGACGATCTTTACGCTGGTTTGGATCTCTCGGATTCCAAGGCCATGTCGATCGATTCTTCCTGTGGCAACACAGTGATGACGCCATCTAGTGTGCCACCGCAACGTCAACATGGCCGGCACAGAAACCTCAGGGGATCATGCGCGGGCCGCGGCGACCGAAGAAATCGAGCATGTCAATTCTGCTCGGCGAAAGGATGGGGCTGCACCGGCTGCTCGCGAACAAGAGATTGTTCGCCGCAGTCAAGACGCCTCAATTAACCAAACCTTGGCGCAGATTCATGATCAGCGCAAGCGACAACGACGCGACCTGCCTCGCGCATCTCCGCCAAGTCCACCGGCAGAGGTTCAGCCTGCTCGGGTTGAATCCCCACATAACTAGACTCAGGTCGAGCAAAACGTGGACGCCTCAGGGATCCCAGGACCCCTTGAGTAGAGTCGGGAACTACTTCAAACCATGGCATCGGTGATCAGATCTACGAACCAGGCTAACCTCGTCCTCATGGGCGATGCTGTTGCTTCTCATCTAGAACGACTGGCTGAAGGCCTTAAGTCCATAGGTGAAGGTAACACCTCCTCCGGGCAACGCAATCTGCCTGCCCGGAACGACTCAGACAACAAGCGCTCTGATCGATCACGTGACCCCCTTAACCGTCAAAGGACGACCCGCTACGAGCAAAATTTTCGTGGTCGTCAACGCTCACCAAGCCCCCGTAGTCGCCGCGACCACAGGAGCAAGCGGACGCGCAGCGATCACGGACGATCCCCTCGGGAAGAGCGCATTGTTGCGACCACGAGGAAGGAGCGTGGAGGACTGTCTCGGAGAGAATTCCTCTAAGAAGAATCTTCCCGTTCAACCAGAGCCCCTCCGTGCAACAGGACCAATGTCTTTTCAAGACTAGATTCTGCAGGAGAAGGTGGTCGGGCGTACAGTTTGGGTTGCAAAGCTTTCTCTGACGAGCTTCTTGTTGTCAGGTGGCCTTCCAAGTTCAAACCTGCCACATGGAGAGGTACAATGGGACCCAGAACCCAGAGGAGTTCCTTTCCATCTACGCTACCGCCATCATGGCAGTCGGAGGTGACGAGCTAGTCATGGCTAATTACCTTCCGACTGTCCTTGAAGGTGCTGCTCGGACGTGGCTGTTCAATCAGCAGGAAGGTTCCATCCACTCTTGGGACCAACTTTGTGACGCTCTGATCGTTAATTTTCAGAGCTGTTACGTGCGTCTGGGCAAGGAGGATGATCTACACCAGATGATCCAGATGAACGGGGAGACCCTCCGCAACTTCGTGAAGCGTTTCATCAAGATCCGCAACACGATCCCGAACATCTCGGATGAATCTGTTGTCCGCGCCTTTAAAAACGGTGTCCACGACGAGCGGCTCACCCAGGATCTCAAGATCGATGAGACCTGGACCGCCAATGATCTCTTCAAGGCGGCTGATCGCTCTGCCAACGCGGCAGAGCGCGTTCAGTACAAGAAGGAGTTTGACAAGGGCGAGCTTCCCGCCCAGCCTAGTATAGATGAGAAGAAGAAGAACAGCAACAATCCTGGTGACAAGAAGTCGCAGAAGAAAAAGAACAAAGGTGCACAGGATAACACCGTTGCAGGTATAGATCGCGCACCTTCTCCCAAGAACGGGCAGAAGAAACCCAACAATAACTACAAGGGCAAGAAGTCTGCCCAGGGAGGCGACCATGGCAAGAAAGGTCCAAGTGACCGATATTGCCCATTCCACCAGAACTACTACCACGATATACGCCATTGCAGGACTTGGGCTACAAAGCTCGAGGAGTTCTACAACGGCAAGGGCCCAATGGCCACCCTGCCCGAAAAAGGTGATGTCGGCAAGGCCAAGCGCCAAACCGATGATGGTGATCGGGACGATGTGGATGACTATCCTGAGCCCATGAACCATATAGCCGTTATCTTCGGTGGTTCCTAGGCATATCCCTCTTGCCGCAGCCTCAAGGAAGCTGCTCGGGAGGTCCACAACGTTGAGAAGGGAAAACCACAGTCCGACTCGATGAAGTGGACCGAGGTATCCATCTCCTTCTCTAAGGAGGATTGCCCCACTGGGATGACCAAGCCTCAGCGGCTCCCACTAGTGGTCGCTCCGACCATCAGCAACACCAGAATCGGACGTGTCTTGATCGATGGCGGGAGTGCGCTGGACCTGCTTTCAGCAAAAGTTTTGGACGAGATGCAGATTCCTCGCTCCAAGCTCAAAGAGGTCGCGATGCCCTTCTATGGGATTGTACCGGGAGAAGCTGTTCGACCGCTGGGGTAGATTGTTCTGCCCGTTACATTCTGCAGCCCAAGCAACTTCCGGACAGAGTTGATCACGTTTGACGTGGTTGACTTCCCATCAGCCTACAACGTGATCTTGGGCTGGCCATCGCTGGGAAAGTTCATGTCCGTGTCCCACTATGCATACCACTGCGTGAAGATTCCGGGTCCTAGCGGCGTGATCATGGTCAAGGGCAATTACAAGGCTGCTCTAGATTGCGATGAGCAGTCCCTTACCCTGGTTTACCAACTTCCCCCGCGTGGTCCCAAAGTACCGCAGACCAAGTCTGCCCGTCCCAAGGTTTCTCTCCAGCCAGGGGGAGAGACCAAGGAAGTTCCGCTGTCTCTTGATGATTCTTTCAAGACAGTTCATTTGGGGGCCAATCTAGACCCCAAGGAGAAAAGCGAGCTCGTCGCCTTCCTCCGAACTAATGTAGACATGTTTGCCTGGGAGCCGTCTGACATGCCCGGAGTCCCAAGGGAGGTTATCGAGCACAAACTGACGGTCCGTCCGGACAAAAAGCCTGTTCAACAAAAGCTTTGTCGCTTTTCAGATTTCAAGCAGGAGATCATCAAGGATCAGCTCGGAAAGCTGCTCGCTGCTGGGTTCATCCGCGAGGTTGATCACACCGAGTGGCTGGCCAACCCTGTCATTGTAAAGAAGAAAGACGGCAAGTGGAGGATGTGTGTCGATCACACTGGCCTGAACAAGGCTTGTCCTAAGGACAATTTTCCGCTATCTCGTATAGACCAGCTGGCCGACGCGACTGCGGATGCCCAACTTTTGAGTTTTTTTGGATGCTTACTTCGGTTATCACCAAATAAGCATCTCCCCTGAGGATGAAGAGAAGACTGCCTTCATCACCCCCTTCGGCACTTTCTGCTATACGACCATGTCTTTCGGTCTACGCAATGCTGGTGCCACCTTCCGACGTTCTGGGAAAGTTTTCATGGTTTTTTAATGTTTTTTGAAATTTTTAAGTTTTTAATTTTTTAAATAATTTTTTGAATTTTTTTTAATGATTTTTCTAAATTTTTTGACTTTTTATGGCTATTCTGATTTTTATATGGTTTTTTGAATTATTATAAATTTTTTTGATTTTTCTGAATTTTTTATGGTTTTTCTTAATTTTTTTTCTTCTGATTTTTACATGCCATTCAGCGCCACGTCATCATCTAACGGTGAATGTAACGGCTCACGGGGTTCCGTGCAAACGGTGCCAACTTCCAGGGTGCTCAGTGCAAACGGTGCCAACTTCCACGGTGCGATAAAGTAAAATGCAGGTTCCAGGGGCTAAGTGAAACAAGGTGCCAACTTTCGGGGGCTACAGTGCAATTTACTCTATTAGAATATAGGATAAATTCATAATAGACAAGAGAATTAAAGTTTGCTCTTCGAGAGCTTCAATTCTTTCTTTCAAACAATCTGCTCTTCGAGAGCTTAAAATTCTTCATACTAAAATTCATAAAATGTCTATTAGCGACCACAATCTACCGGGATAATGCTAATAGTGCAACTCCTGCATAGTTAAATGCTACAATTATGCACTTTCTCTTAGCTTTGATGCTATTTGTCGGGATCTTTTCTTTTTTATCCATTTCTTGTGGCTTCAATACGATTAATGGGCAATGCAAAAGTGTCTCTTCATAAGTGTTGTCGGTGTAATAAATACCGGGGTGCAAAGAGTCCTGACAAGGTCGAGCGGGCCCCACGCGTCAGGCGGGCGAGCAAGGCCCCAGCGCGTGGGCGAGCCCCTCAGGGCGCCGGGCGAGGGCCCCACACGTCAGGTGGGCGTTCAGACCCCAGCGTGTGGGCGAGCCCCACGGCGTATCGAGCGGGCCCCACGCGTCAGGCGGGCGAGCAAGGCCCCAGCGCGTGGGCGAGCCCCTCAGGGCGCCGGGCGAGGGCCCCACACGTCAGGCGGGCGTTAATGACCTTGTCAAGTGATCATCCGATGTATATATGTGATCGTTTTCATACATATATGATGATTTATTTACTATGAGAATACATATATATGACAATATTTTTGTACTAATAGCAAAATACATACATATTAACTACAATTTAAGCGAGGACGAGGATCCCCATCGAGGATTTATTCCCTGCGGGGATGGGGATGGGGAGAAAATATCCCCGGCGAGCGTTAGCGGGGGTGGGGATGGGGATTTTTTTCCCACGCGGGGACGGGGATGGGGAGCCATTCCTCGACGGGGAATTCCCTGTTGCCATCCCTAGCAGGGACAACAAAGGCTCTGAGGGGCGGCGGCATTGGGCCCACGCCGAGGCGCAGAGAGAGAGGCCGGGGACACTACCTTTTTACCTTTTTATCTTTTTCAGCTGCCACCGCCTGTAGATGCTAGTTTCTGATGCATAACCCTTGATCCCAATAGGGTTTACCTTTACCGGTCTTTTATAGCTACTAATTTGGGTTTCTTCGATAAAACGGGCTGGAATTGGGCCAAGCATAGTTAGGCAAACCACGGGCCTTAATTAATCTGCTTAACAATTACTCCCTCTTTTTTTTTGTTTGACGCTTTTGACTTTGGACACATATTTGATAATTTATTTTATTCAAAAAAACTATGCAAATATCATTTATTTTGTTGTGATTTGTTTTATCATCAAAGATTTTTTTTAGCATGACTTATATTTTTTCATGTTTGCACTAAATTTTTGAATAAGATGTATTGTTTAATGTGTCTCCAAAAGTTAAAGCTGTCAAACAAAAAACAGAGGGACTCATGATTAGCAATTCCCTTATTTATTATTTCGGGTTGATGGTAATCGAATTTTTTTCGTCCAACCGATGCGCCACCGTCGGGCTGGTGGTGGTGGATGAAGGGAGAGCCGCTCATCAGGATTAGTGAGTCCATTCCGGTTTCGGAGTTCAGACTGCAATACTATATAATAGGTAATGGGGATATGAATTAATCCTTCGTCTCAATCAGTTGCTTTCGAGGGAACTTCCTTGGAGCGAGGAGATGGCGCGAGCGCAGTGCCGCCGTGCCGATGCCGGCGTCGAGGCGTTCTCCGCGCCGAAGAGGAAGCACGACGCCGCTGCGGCACCATGGGGTTGTATATCCCTACGTGAAGAGGGAGGTGGTCGAAGTTGACGGCATGTCCTGCGCGGGGAGGAAGAAACTGGTGGAGAGGCTTCAATCCGAGCTCACCGCCACCCTCGGCTTACTCTTGAAAGCCAAGACCTTGGTCGCTGGGGGTGTAGGTACGAAGAGCTGCCTTACGCCGTCTTCTTTCTCGTCTCCATCGGCTTTCGGCTTCAGCCAAGAACGGTTCGTGGCCGACCACATGTCATCCATGGCGCAGGTGGAGGTCGACGGCAACAAGCCAGGCAAGAAAAGAAAGACGATGACGGCGGAGGACAAACATGGGGTCGCCGATGAACTTGCCTCATTGGCGGCAGAGCTGCCCGCCGATGTCGTCGAAACCTTGCGGAGGCATAGCCTTTCCGCCAACGGTGACGTCGTCGAGATAGATGTGTACTCATGCAAGACGTCGTCCTGTTTGAGTTGAAGGACCGTCATGACAAGTTAATGAAAGAGAGGAAGAAGATGGCGCAAGATGGCGGGTGTAACGAGATTCATTCGGCATATGATGAAGGTGTTAACCTAAGCTGCAATGACCAATACATTAATTTCTTTCTCATATTTCAAGTATGTTATTTCTTCTTTTCTTCAGTCTGTATGGTAATGCAAAGAGTTACACTATGCAGATTTCTATTTGCTCTATCTTGGTTCAGGACAATGATACTCATGTATCTTCATATATATATGTCCATTCAAATCTTTCTAGTTACAACATTCTTTCAATTCATTTTCTTTCTCAACTTTCATTTAAGTACTGCCTATTGAGATAAGGTATCTAAAGGTTACACCACCCATGACCGGGGAATAAGTTTTTTGTAATCAACGCTAAGGCGCTGAGTGAAACATTATGCTACCAGCCTTACTTTGTACCATACCACTTCATGTCAATTCTCCTTTCGAACAAAGACCCATGGGGCATACACGAGGGAATGTGCGGCGAAGAGGTCTAAGCACTTCTCCTTTGTTCAAAAAATAGTTCCGCGGTGCTTGTCTTCTTTTATTTTTTCTAGTCCAGCCATGGCTTACACTCAAAGAGAGATGCACGCTCAGGATCGAGTTCAATTGTTTTAACAATCTTATTTACAAAGTATATGTCGACATTGGATGTGGTTCTATTCAATATATCCCCAGAGTGCAAAGAATTTATGGTCATTTCTTCATAGGGTGCTTCGTGCACTTGTGCTTCATACACTATCACTTGCTCTGCACCGCTTTTTTCCAATCGTGGGAGCAAGGACCTTTAGATGGTTGCCAATGTGCGCATTCACACGCTCGTATGCATGACTTTTGGCACGCTCGTTTGCGTGTCTTTCGCCTTCTTCTTTTATTTTTTCTTCTTGTGCCGATAAATTCAAATATGAGAGTGCCTCACTAGCAGGCTGCTCACCAGCGCTAGGTCTCAACTGGCTCCCCTTCTTATTCTTCCTTTGTGGGACATTTTCATGATCGGTTGTGGCAAGCTCTCTTATCCTTTTTTCTCCAGGCGTCCCCGGATACTTGGGATTCGAGTAACCAAATTTTCTGTCCTTTTCTTTGAGGCCTCGGAACAGAATAAAGGATACCTTCTATGGTATTTCGACCCTCTCAGGTCCATTATTGTCAGTAATGCGACTTGATCACATCCTTCATATCACAAAAATGATTAGGCAGTTTATTTGCTAATTCCTTCAATGCTTTAAAATTCATAGTAGTGTGGCTCATGCGTGGGAATGCATTAGTAGTGTCTGAGGTTGGGCACGTAATTTCTTGGCATTTTTCTTTCAGGGTTCTATTTCTCCCCTAATGACGGAAAATGATCCTCCGTCATTGTTAAATTCATTGCAAGTGTGGTATAGGTACATAAAACTTGCATTCAAAATTAGAAAATTTATTTTCTTTCCACTAGTCGGATGTTGCGGGACTACGTGTCCCTTGCATTAATTGATGAGGGCTGCTTGTCGGGCTTCTATTTCTTTATTCAATATATGACAACTCAGCAAGTGCGGTCGGACATCTCTAGTCCATGACGCTCGGACATGAGATATATAGTGCTCTTCTTTAGTATTCAATACAGTTCAATGATCATCAAACAGTAGCATTATCCTTCTTACTGGAATGTATAGTGATGATCAAATAATTTTTTCTTTAATTTTTATGATCTGCGAGATCAGCTTCACGAACATGTGGTTTGTGTAGAGAATAAACTCATGCCTTTCCACAAGGAAGCAATTATGAGCACTAGAATGTCGTTAAGTGTCCTTACTCCTTATCAAGGGCTGCATACGGCCGTGATGCCAGATGGAAGAGATTAGAACTTCTAAATGCATTCTAATGTAATATAGCCCAGATTCAAATGGAGGGGGAAAATTCTAATATTCTTTGCTCACATCCATAATGCTTCATAATGCATAACAATTATTTGCCGTTTCATAATGCATAACAATTATTTGCTGTTCTTCACTGGCCTCAACACGAAAACCGTCGAGATGGATGCTTTTCAAATTTAATAGAGTTCAAGTGCATTCGAGTAAAATAATGCTTCTTTAAAGTGCTGATGTAAGACCCATAGAATTTATGTCGTCTCTTAAAATTCTATTTGTGTTGTTACATTGCCAACAATTCATATCTCCATAGGCCACTACACTAGTTCTATTCATAGTTGCAATCAGGCAATGGCAATATTCATAGTTCATATGATTCAAATATTGATTGCAACTTCAAAGTATAGGATAAATTCATAATAGACAAGAGAATTAAAGTTTGCTCTTCAAGAGCTTCAATTTTTTCTTTCAAACAGTGTGCTCTTCGAGAGCTTAAAATTCAACATACTAAAATTCATAAAATGTCTATTAGCGACCACAATCTACCGGGAGAATGATAATAGTGCAACTCCTGCATAGTTAAATGCAACAATTATGCACTTTCTCTTAACTTCGATGCTATTTGTCGGGATCTTTTCTTCTTTATCCATTTCTTGTGGCTTCAATACGATTAATGGGAGATGCAAAAGTGTCTCTTCATAAGGCCTTGTTCTTTCCAGCGTATCGTACCATTGCGTATTACTGTAGCATTTTTTTGTTATTTTTATATAGCCTATATGTTGTGATAATTCGTAATGATTTTTTCGTGGCTTTTAATAGTCCTTCCAAAGATTCTGAAACTATTTTTTAATTATTTTTTTATAATCTTTAGACCTCTTTTCGAGGGCTCTCAAATTTGCTACAGTATTACGCCAACGCAACGATACGCTGAAAAGAACAAGACAAGTGTATTCTACCAAGAGGTTTATTTTCTAGCCACAATGAGACACATCTACTTCTTTGAAATTTCTTCAGTCTAATGAGCCGCAATTTCATCAATAGGTTTGCGGTGAATCTTCGACCAATGGCCTTAAATGCCACATTTATAGTACATCTTGACCTACTGGTTATGTGGCTTGCATTATGTGACTTTATTCTTGCATTCTATGTCGCTTGAACAATGGACTTTCTTTTTTAGGACAATTTCTTTATAGTCTGTTTGGTTGCCTTCTCAGTTGAACCAGGCTGATTGGAGCTAGGCTGAGATGATGCAAATGGTTGTTGTTTAGTTAGGTGTATGAGATTGTACGGACTGCGTAGAGATGTTGTTTGGTTAACTACATTAAGGAGAGAATGGCATGGAGAAATTCAAAAGAGGGATGAAACATATTAAAAAATAAATTCTAGAAAATCAAAATAAAAAAAATCAATTACAAAAATAAAAAATTCTAAAGAAAGTCTCATAAATAAATAAATTCAAAAATGAAAATTTTAAACATTTAAAATTTATATGGCAAGTGTGGTCTCGTTTTGTTTGAAAAAATATCAATAACCCATTTTTGAAATCGGTTCGGTAATCGAAAATGCTAATCAAAAGATATAGCAAATAAATGAATCAAATGTATCGCGCATGTGGTTGTTGCTGCATCTGTGGGGCCTGGCTCTGGGGAAACGCCCAATTTGGTCGTATCTCCAGAGCCTGGCCTGGAGGGAGTAATTGCATCTGGAGCGCCTGGTTCAGATGGGTGAAAAGACAACAAAACACCCTAGTTTTGTATCTTTAGATGCAAAACTCCATGGATGCAAGCAACCAAACAGCCTATTAATTTCCCTTCTTTCCATTCTTCTGACGAATGGACTTTTCACCCCTAATAGCTGCTCTAATTGCACTGAGGTGAAAAGTGGGAAGTACTATCCCCTCGTTTGTCATCTTGTCACATAGAGATGGATCGTATAAACTCTGTGCATATTGAGTCATACTCAGTCATAATTTCATAGTTTGCAACCTTTTGTGCACCAAAACCTGTTATGATTATGGCAAGATAGCATGCTTGAGCTTCATAAGACACTTTTAGTACGTGGGTCTTAGCTCTAGTGCGCTCCCCCTCAACTATAGATGGCCAGATGGGCCGGGTCAAATGGGCCGGCCCAAAAGCACGACGTTTTGGCCCGGCACGAGCACGACACGACACGAAAATAAACGGGCCATGCCGGCCCAGCACGATGAGGCGTGCCGTGCCTGGGCCGAAGGCCAGGCCCGTGGGCCGGCACGGCAAGGCACGATTATTATTTTTTTGATTTTCTATTTTTACATATGTATATAAATATGTACTTCGATAGTCCAACACAAAGAGAGCAGCGCTCTGCTGGCTAGCATCCTAGAGATAAGGCTCTCACCCGGAGGTCACAGGTTCGATTCCTACTGCGAGCGCAATATTTTTTGGCACGAGGGAGCAGCGACGCTGGGGCTGAGCACGTGAGGGAGCTGGCGAGCAGGTGCTTTCGTTCTGCTTATCGGTAAGTTTCTTTCCCTCGCTGGGACCTAAAACGATTAACAGTGTTGGGTTTCTGGGGACCGAATACAATCATCACGACCTATGTCCAAATGAGATAATTCAAGCCACAGGGGGCCAGTTCTTCTAATTCATAAATTTTGATACCCAACAATTTCATACTTCAAAATTCATTCGGAAGATTACTATGGGTAATCTAGTGTGGAGAGTGATGCTAGGAAGACTTTAATTGAAAATTCTCATGTATATCCAATATTCCTACTTATATGCCATTACCAATTCATATAATAAACATGTAAAAACTGATAATTACAAAAGCAAATCCAAGAGATAATTGCACAAAAGTAATTAACAGTAGCTAAATAAGCTTGCAAATTCAAAACCGAGGTCAAAATTTGAACTCCCAAGGTGCTTTCATGCCTGAATATATGCTTTCTTTAATTTCTGCTAATTCCAAGGGCCTTTATGAAATTTTCATTGCTTAGGAAAAGCTATGCGTAATTTCCATAATTCTCAGGGGGCTTTCTGTAATATTCTTAAATTCAGAAAATATTTCATGTAGTTTTCCAAATGCCAAGGATTTTTCTGTAAAACAATAACCTAGAAAATTTCTCATATTTCTAGGAAATCCAAGGACTTATTCATAAAAATTACATGCCAAACAGGTTTTCTTCCCCATTCTTTCCGGACTGCCTAGGCCCATTCTTTTCTTTTTCGGTCTGGTCCGTTCAAAACCGGTCCAGTAGCCCCTGTTTTTGATATTTATTTCATGACCCAGCTCGCGCCCTTCTTTTCATAAATTTTTGGGGTGAAAGTGTAAATTCGCAATGCAAAAAAATACATGCAATTCAAAATTCAAGCAACATTCAATTCATTGTTCATTTCTTTAATTCTTTAATTCTCTAATTTCATTCAGCCGAAGGCCTTTTTTTCTTAAACCCACGGCCCAACTCCCCTTTTCCTTTTCTTTATTTTTCTTTTCATAATGCATAATTCATTTTCGGCCTTCCTTTATTTTCATTATTTCTTTCCCGCACCCCACCCCTTTCTTTTTTTATTTTTTGGCCTACTAAGAGGTGGCCAGTGGCCTGCACTGGGCGCGGCCGAAGCGGCCCACACACGTGGCCTAATGGGGCGTGGTTGTGGCGGCTTGCAGAGGGGCGCAACCCCTGCTGGGGCAGCGGCCTGCTAGGAGGCAGCTTGCCCGGGGTAGCCCGCCAATGGCTTGCGGCGCGGCCCGCTAGGGGCGCGGCCTGCCAGGGCCGGTATTTCTCTATGGCCCATGGCCTTCTTTTCTTTTCTTTTCCCGCTGCTCATTTCCGGCCCATAGGCCTTCCTTTTCATTTCTTTAATTCCCGCAGCCCAACATCCCTATTCATTTCTCTCCCCCGCCACACGCCCCCCTTTCAGCCTGCTGGGGGGCAGCGGCCCACCCGAGGCGAGGCCTGCTGGGGGCGGCCCGCAGGGGACGGCGGCCTGCTGGTGGGGGCGGAGCGGCCCACCGGCCTGCTAGGGAGGGGCGGCTAGGGTTTCCCCTAGCCGCCGCCAGGGGCTGGCGCGACCACAGCGGGCACGGTGCGGTGCCGCCGGCACGTCACGGGCGCGGCTGGACAGGAGAGTCGCGTCTAGCCGCTCCTCTTCTCGCCGCGGTGAAGGAGACATAAAACCCCCGGGCCCCGGATCTGGTGGGGAGTAGCATCAGGATGGGCTTGGGTCGGCTGAATTCGGGCTCCTAGTGGGCCTCCACGAATTTGGTTGGCCTACTGGAGTATTATGCCATGCAAAAAGGTCGCCCTTGGACAACCAACAGTTCAACTCCAAATTTGGATGTCCAACCTCCATATGCTATTAATATTGGACAAAATACAACCTTCGTAGAAAAACTCAAAAAAATTGTAAAGACCATAATAAAATAAATATACACATAAATTCATATAATTAAATAGGAACAAAAAAAATGCAAAACAAATATTATATTTGTGTGGAAACTTATATGTCAAAAATTATGCTCCCTCCATTTTTCTGATAAGACATATTTCGTATAGACAAATATATTCAGATTTGCACGTTATATTTGAAAAGTTGAGAGTCCTTGAAAAAGACATAAAGGTGAAAATATATTAAAAATAGCTTTCAGAAGAATCACTAAAAATATTTTTAAAATGAGTATATGACTAATAAAAAGTATATGCCTAATTTTAGGGACTGACATTTTAGTCAGTCACATGTCGTTATAACGCAAACGTGTGTGATTTCCACGATAAAAAAATTGTGAAAAAACTTACACAACTAACTGAAAAAAAAAAACTTACAACATGAAAATACACAAGCGGAGTATAGGTCATAGGTGACTGCAAGATAGCCAAAGCGTTAATTTTAAGCTAAAAGGATTAAAAAAAATGTTTTCGCCACTGCAATATAACGGCCAATTTGAAGTCTAGCAAACCTTTTCTGTGAAGGACTCGGCATTCACCAGCACACATATATATTGGCTAGCTATACCGAGTTGATCCTTCGTCTCGATCAAATTCGTCCAAATCGCCATGTCGTCGAAGCTTTTGCTTCCAAGGGAGCTTCCGCGGTGCGAGGAGATGGCGCGAGGGAAGGGCCGCCGCGCCGGCGCCGGCGCGCCGAAGCGGAAGCGCGACGCCGCTGCGGCACCAAGCGGCGTATATCCCGACGTGAAGAGGGAGGTGGTCGTCGTCGACGGCATGTCCTGCGCGGGGAGGAAGAAACTGGTGGAGAGGCTGCAGTCCGAGCTTGCCGCCACCCGCGGCTTGCTCCAGAAGGCCAAGACCTTGGTCGCTGGCGGTGCAGGTACGAAGATCTGCCTTACGCCGTCTTCTTTCTCGTCTCCACCGGCTTCCAGCGTCAGCCAAGAACGGTTCTTGGCCAACCACATCCACATGCCATCCATGGCGCCGGTGGAGGTCGACGTCGACAAGCCATCCAAGAAAAGAAAGACGATGACGGCGGAGGACAGAGATGAGGTCGCCGATGAACTTGCCTCGCTGGCGGCGGAGCTGCCCGCCGATGTCGTCGAAATATTGCAGAGGCATAATCCTGCCGCCAACGGCGACGTCGTCGAGATAGATGTGTACTCCATGCAAGACGTCGTCCTGTTCGAGTTGAAGGATCGTCTTGACAAGTTCAAGCAAGAGAGGAAAAAGATGGCGCAAGATGGCGGGTTACCTTCCGTAGCGCCATCGCCATCGCCATCGGCGCTCCTTCGTGAACTCGGCGAGATCGTCGGCGATGATACCGGAGTTCAGCTGCTCTTGCCGTTGCCGAGCAAGCACATCGCGCTTGCCAATGCAGAGGACATGGACATCTACGTGGATATTTGCGGCGACGCGTCCCCTGTGGTGATCCGGAATCTTGGAGTGGTTAGCAGCAATGCGCCGAGCATCAGTGGCAGCGATTCTCATTCCTCGGGCAGCGACTCCTCGGACAGCGACTCCGGCTCCGGCAGCGACTGCTCGAACAGAGACTCCTCGGACAGCACCGATTCTTCAGACTCAGATAGCAGCGACGAGAGTGACAGCAGTCCAGCCCCGGCGACTCCTCAGCCCCTTCCTGCGGTGAACAACATCTCCGACGAGCAATCGCCGGAGCCTGCGTCGGAGGTGGTGCAGAAGTACTCTGCGCCGGAGAAGCATCTGCCAGTCCCAGCTCCGGAGAGGCGCGCCGCTGCTGCGCCGATGGCTGAACTGATCGCGCACATTGCGCTTGCCAATGCAGAGGACATGGACATCTACGTGGATATTTGCGGCGACGCCTCCCCTGTGGTGATTCGGAGTCTTGGTGTGGTTAGCAGCAATGCGCCGAGCATCAGTGGCAGCGATTCTCATTCCTCGGGCAGCGACTCCGGCTCCGGCAATGACTCCTCGGACAGCGACTCCAGCTCCGGCAGCGACTGCTCGGACAGCACCGATTCTTTAGACTCAGATAGCAGCGACGAGAGTGACAGCAGTCCAGCCCCGGCGACTCCTCAGCCCCTTCCTGCGGTGAACAACATCTCCGACGAGCAATCGCCGGAGCCTGCGTCGGAGGTGGTGCAGAAGTACTCTGCGCCGGAGAAGCATATGCCAGTCCCAGCTCCGGAGAGGCGCACCGCTGCTGCGCCGATGGCTGAACTGATCGCCAAAGCCCAGGGCGCTGTGCAGATGCGGCGGCAGGCGGGGCTGGCTCAGGCGAGGGAGGAAGCTCGGCAACAGTTGCTGGAGATGGAGCGCGCGGCGAGGAAGGAGCAGGAAAGCAACAGCTCCGGCACGATACCGCTTCCGGTGATTCCTAACCGTCTTCTAGAGAAGTTCGGGCTCTTCTTGAAGCAAGAAGACGACAGCGATGAGGAGCAAGAAGACCCGTTGGAAGAAGGCGAGATACGCTAGAGCTTAGAACTTGGATTCTTTCATATGTTCTCCCCGATTCCTCGCATTGCGTTGGAATCTTGGGCTTGTACACACTATTGCTTTGTAATTTGAATGTTCAGAATATAACAGTATTAGTTAATGGAACCCTTTGTTTTAATTGTTTATTTTGTATGCAGTTTTGTATGATGTTCTGTCTTGACAAAAGAATTGCTTTTATATTTCTTGAAGTATTGTTGTCATGCTGTCAGATTTCTTTCAGCACTGAAAGGCGTATAACCATTTCCAATATAACTTCAATAGTTTCATGTTTAATTGTTAGCAACAGAATGGAATCGCGCTTAATCTTAACCCACAACTGCAGTTTAAAAAATACAGGGTACTAAACAGTAAAACAACAACTTTAAAACTGAAAAACACAAAAACAATTGAAAAAATTGGAAGGAAACAAAGTTTCAACAGTATTTCACATTCACCTCTTTTCCAAGTGCTGCTTTGCGGTCTGCATAGCAGGTTGCTAGACAGAGTGTGTATTGAAATTTATATTGAACCCACAGTTGTACACATATATATGCCATGTTGACAGCGCTTTTGTTAGTTCTTACACAGTTCCTATGAACATTCAGATCACTCCAAAATTTCCAACACCATACAAACGGGAGCGATAGATTTTAAGGATAACAATTTAGCTTTAATATGGAAGCACAGGGCAACATCAAAATCATAGCGTGAAAACACAGCGAATTCATTTCGTCTTACAGTCTTAGCAGATCAAAGGAGGTCTTGCGTATGATCAGATAAAACGTAATGAATTTGTTGTTTTTTCGTAAAACCATAGATGTGACAGTCTCCATAGATGTTTCTCAATTACAAAGAGCATCTTCGAAGATGCAGCAAACTAATTGGGTCATGGGTTCATGGGCTTATAGGGCACTGAAATATGCCGCCCAGTTTCTCCTCTTCAGATTAACATCTGGCAGGATATGATCACAGCACAAACTACATAAAGTCTCTCTTACCTTGTGATGGACCTTAACATGAATGCTTGAGCTCATTTTACATATATAAACACAGATGTGTACTGCCAAGAATTGCATTTGCCCAGACCCTTTATAGTTACTCCATATGCATTTCCACCCAAGATATGAAATTTTTTTTTTGAAGGGATGGTTGCCATTCATTCAATAAAGGTAGAAGAGTACAATGAATGAATGGCAACTGTTCTTTAAAAAAAAAAATTCATATCTTCGTTATGCTACTATTTCTTTGCCTGCCGCTAGCTAGCCTTCTGAAATCGATCATCTGAATTGAAGAGCTATTAGCCTATCATGCCCCTCTTCAAAGCGTTGTCCTTCTCTCAGGTATGGATGATTGATGAATGAGAAAAATATAAAACCTTGGTAAAACTTATTCTTCTGGTATTGAATATACTCTTTAGTCTCTATTATGATTTAATGTAACTCTCCAAACTTTATTTTTCAACAACCGTTTATATGTGATATGGCTGCTAGAATAAGAGAAGGGAATCTCAAAACTTGAAGCACTAGGATCACTGGATAGCAAATGAATCTCAACAGTGCAGGCATAATATATTCAGTTAATGAACAAAAGACAGTACACCCAGATAGCAAATTTGTTGCTGTACACTATGCATGAAATAGTGAACTGTTATGAGGCCTCAATTGCTTGTCACTGAGATGTACAAGGGTGTCCTTCTCAGGTTTCCAGTCATTTCAGTGCTAACTGTTGCATTTTAGAGCTAACCTGGAAGCAAATTTGAAGTGATGCTTCAAAGAAAGTGCAGTACTTTCAGTTATCTTCAGTTATGAATATAAGGAGATGAAGTGTATCTTCTTTTATGATCAGTTAATGGACATTTATGTCGACTTGTTCACATGGTCATATTGTTCTCAAATAAAAGATGGTTTCATTGTCATTATATGCAAAATTGGAACAAAGCACAACCAGCGATCTGATCAACCCCAAAATATATTAATTTGGAAATCATAGCGTAATTTTGCGTATAGAGCATTTCTTACACACTTTCCATGATCAAGCTTGCATAATATGCTATACATTACAAAATGCTATACACTTAATGCTAGAGTGGCCATCATGCTCACTTCCCAGCAAACACCAGAACGAGCCTAGGCTTGGAGTGACCATCATGCTCGCTTCCGCACCAACCATCTGCCAGTTGCACCTGTGGTCAACAATCTTTCTCCCACTGGAAGCACCATGAAATTCTCCACCCTCCACACTTCATGAAGAAACAAATTATAAAACCTGCTGGCCTGAATAGTGAAAATTTTGAAACAATCAGAAAAAATGCTGACAACATCAATGATAACCAACATTATTCTGCAAGCAATCTCCTTTTTTTTTTCCCATTAATTCAATGGACAAGCACATAAGCAGATAATTTGATAAAACATCACAGCAAGCAATAACAGCGAAAGGACTAGGAGGTACTACCTCCGTTTTTTTTTATTTGACGCGTTTGACTTTTCGACACGCCTTTGACCATTCGTCTTATTCAAATTATTTTTGTAAATATTATTTATTTTGCTGTGATTTGTTTTATCAATAGAGGTACTTTAAATATGTCTTATTTTTGAACATTTTTGCACTAAATTTTTGAATAAGACGAATGGTCAAAGACATGACAAAAAGTCAAAGGCATCAAATAAAAAAAAAACGGAGGGAGTACTAATCATCTACTGGAGAAGCAAAGCCAAATTAAGTAGAATGAACAACGAAGGTCAATGTGACACCATGAACCGATTTCCAGCGGCCATCAAGTTCGCACCCTATTTTTCGAGAGGACCGATTTTCTTACTATTTTTCTTTTCTTTCTTTATTTTAATAATTTTAAAGACATGATTGTCTCTATCTCTCTCCTCTTCCACCCTCTTTGTCCCTCTCTCTCACCTCCTAGGCAAGGCGACCCTGCCGCCACCATCCTCCAGTCGGCGGCCAGCTACTATACACCTTTGTGCACCGCCGGCGGCCAGCTACTCGCTCCCACTGCGAGAAGGCGATGCCAGCGTGTGGTGGCGACTAGGGGGAGGTGACGGTGACGACGACACGAGGCAGTGGCGACAATAGCAACGAGGAAGAGGCGGAGGCAACGGTAGCGACGAGACAGAAGTGGAGGCAACGGCTTGGGTGCCAGCAAAGGGGAGCCAAAAGGAGCTTGATGGGGAAGACGAATGGCGGGGTCGAGCAGGTTGCGGCCGCTATGGCCGTAGAGCATGCCAGCGAGGCTGAGGACGGGGAGGTTGAGGTTGGCCATGGCGGCGTGGCTGGAGATGTGTGAGAGGGGGTGGAAGAAGATGAAGAGAGGGGCATTCTTGTCATTTCAACACGGAAAAGATAAAACAAAAAATGTGGGAAAATGCTAGAAAGCGGTGAAAATATCATGAAATCGAAAATTTTGCGAACTGAGTGTGTCTCAAGAATTTTGTGTTGAAAGAGGATCCTATGGCCTAGAGGGGGGTGAATAGGCAATTTTAAACTTTTTCGATTATTGTTGATTAAGCATCATATTAAAGGTGACCCAATCCTAGTTTCAATTTTCATGCAAGCGGAAGTGATAAACAAGTTACTAGGCAACTATGTCATGGCATCACAATTTATAACAAGCGATTGCAATGAAAGTAAATGCGAAAAATAAATGAAGGAGAGTGACACGATATTTGTTTCACCAAAGTTCGGAGCCGCAACTCCTACTCTCCGTTGAGGCTACCCCTTGCGCACAAGGACCGGCTCGCTCTCGAGCCTAACGCCTCACTTACTCCCCGGTAGTCGTTCCGCCACTCCGGCGAGGTGGACTCCGTCACCCGTACACCGACTCGAGAGTAGCCACACGCCAAGGCCTACTCCCAAGCCCACGCCTCCACGAAGGATGCCGTCTTCAAAAGTAACAAGCCCGAAACGCCCCGATCATGCCGGATCGAAGGACTTCAATGAAGCTCGGTATTGGGGAATGATGATTTGTGGCTTTGGAAGATTTGTGGGTGGAGGAATGGCTCTAGAACACCTAATTGATGAGCTATGAATGTGGTAGGTGAAATGGAGCAGCAAACCTCAAAATGGCCAGCCACTAGGTAGGTATTTATAGCCCCTAGAGCAAAACTAGCCGTTGCCCCTCGGAAGAGGACAAAAAACCTAGCCATACGCCTCCAAAAAACGCCGTCCGACAGCGGCCACTGCTCACAAAAATCGGCTGATCGGACGCTGTCCGGTCCCCACCATATATATGACATGTTGACAGCATATGTTTTTGTCAGTTCTTATACAGTTGCTATGAACATTTAGATCACTCCAAAATTTCCAATACCATACAAACGGGAGCGATAAATTTTAAGGATAACATTTTAGCTTTAATATGGAAGCACAAGGCAACAGCAAAATCATGGCGTGAAAACAGCGAATTCATTCCGTGATTTCCGTCTCAGTCTTGGCAGATCAAAGGAGGTCTTGCATATGATCAGACAAAACGTAATGAATTTGCTGTTTTTCGTAAAACCATAGATGTGACAGTCTCGTTTGGTCGTCGGATTTATACACTCCATTTCAGGAGGAAGTTAAATCTGAATTGATCTTCAGTCCTTTGCTTCGGCTTTCGTTTGTCCAATTACACCAGTCCAGATACACCAGTAAACAACAACAAAGAACCGAACTAGACTCTTATTACACCCCGAGTGCTGGGACAGAAACCACGGATGTTTCTCAATTACAAAGAGCATCTTTGAAGATGCAGCAAACTAATTGGGTATTGGGCTCATGGCCATATAGGTCACTGAAATAAGCTACTCAGTTTCTCCTCTTCAGATTAACATCTGGCAGGATATGATCACAGAGCACAAACTACATAAAGTCTCTCTTATCTTGTGATGGACCTTAACATGAATGTTTGAGCTCATTTTATATATATAAACACAGATGTGTACTGCCAGATTTGCCCTTGCCCAGCCCCTTTGTAGTTACTCCATCTGCATTTCCACCCAAGATATGAACTTTTGTTAGACAATAAAAACCTTCGGTTTGCTACTAATTCTTTGCCTGCAGCTAGCTAGCCTTCTGAAACCAATCCTCTGAATTGAAGAGCTATCAGCCTATCATGATTCATGCCCCTCTTCAAAGCGTTGTCCTCAGGTTTGGATGATTGATGCATGAGAAAAATAAAAAACCTTGGTAGAACTTATTCTTCTGGTGTTGAATATACTCTTTAGTCTCTATTATGATTCAATGTACCTTCAAACTTTATTCTTCAACAACCATTCATATGTGATACGGATGCTAGAAGAAGAGAAGGGAATCTCAAAACTTTAAGCACTAGGATCACCGGATGGCAAATGAATCTCAACAGTGTAGGCATAATATATTCAGTTAATGAATAAAAGACAGTACACCCAGATAGCAAATTTGTTGTTGTACACTTAATGCACGCAAGAGTAAACTGTTATGAGACCTCAATTGCTTGCTACTGAGATGTACTAGGTGCTACTCTCAGGTTTCCAGTCATTTCAGTACTTACTGTTGCATTTTAGAGCTTACCTGGAAGCAAATTTTCAGTGATGCCTGCAGAGAAAGTGCAATACTTTCAGTTATAGACATAGGGAGATGGAGTGCATCTTCTTTTACTCTTTTTAATTTTTAATAAATGATGAACTTTCATGATCAGTTATGGATATTTATGTTGATTTGTTCACATGGTCATATTGTTCTTAAATAAAACATGGTTTCATTGTCAGTATATGCAAAATTGGAACAAAGCACAACCAGCAATATGATCAACCCCAAATATATTAATTTGGAAACTCATAACATAATTTTGCGTGTAGAGCATTTCTTACACACTTTCCATAAGCAAGCTTGCATAATTACAGTCACAGATATTATACATTACAAAGTGTCATGCTTTACAAAATGCTACACTTAATGCTAGAGTGGTCGTCATGCTCACTTCCCATGCTCTTCCGCACCAACCATCTACCAGTTGCAACTGTGGTCAAGAATCTTTCTCCCACTGGAAGCACCATGAAATTCTCCACCCTCCACACTTCATGAAGAAAACAATTATAACAACTGCTGGCCTGAAAGTGGAAAATTGAAATAATCAGAAAAAAATGCTGATATGTCAGTGATAACCAACATTATCCTACAAAAAAATACGCTTTTTTTTCCCATTAATTCAATGGACAACCACATAAACAGATAATTGGATAAAACATCACAGCAATAACAGGGAAAGGAGCTTAATAATCTTGTACTGGAGCAAAGCTAAATTAAGTAGAATGAACAACCAAGATCGATGTGTCAACGCAGCGATTATTCTCAACCCGAGGGCAGCGCAGGCGGCACCGAGGACTCGAGTGTGGCGCAGCGGCGGTGACGAGGCGAAGGCGGCGCGGCTGGGGCGGTCACAGGCGGCACCGAGGACTCAAGGGCCGCGCCGGCGACACGGAGGAGGCAAGGGCCGTGCGACCAGGATGGGCATAGACGGTGCCGAGAAGGCGAGGGCGGGAGGTTGAGGTCGGTGCGGCCAGTGCGGTTGAAGGCGGAGCTAGGGTTTGAGGCATTGGGAAATTGAGTAGAAAGCCAAACGGGGAATTTCGTTTGCGGACATCTGCATTCCTTCTTTCTCCTCTGTAGTTGGTTTTCCCGGCAGTGGCTGGAGGTGTGTCTGGCTTCGGCCAGGGTTGCAGCGGAGTGCTATGGTTGTACCCCGTGTTTGCACGGGTTTTGTATTTTATTTGCTTCTTCTATTCAATGAAATAGGATGACAGTTCTCCTGCCCCTCTTTCAAAAAACAGGGCAAGGAGGTTAATAATCTTGTACTGGAGCAAAGCTAAATTAAGTAGAATGAACAACCAAGATCGATGTGTCAACGCAGCGATTATTCTCAACCCGAGGGCAGCGCAGGCGGCACCGAGGACTCGAGTGTGGCGCAGCGGCGGTGACGAGGCGAAGGCGGCGCGGCTGGGGCGGTCACAGGCGGCACCGAGGACTCAAGGGCCGCGCCGGCGACACGGAGGAGGCAAGGGCCGTGCGACCAGGATGGGCATAGACGGTGCCGAGAAGGCGAGGGCGGGAGGTTGAGGTCGGTGCGGCCAGTGCGGTTGAAGGCGGAGCTAGGGTTTGAGGCATTGGGAAATTGAGTAGAAAGCCAAACGGGGAATTTCGTTTGCGGACATCGTGAAAGGAGCTTGACGGGGAGGGCAAAGGGTGGGGCCGAGCAAGCCGCAGCTGTAGAGCATGCCAGCGAGGTTGAGGACGGGGAGGTTGAGGTTGACCATGGCGGTGTGGCCAGAGTTGTGAGAGAACCAGAGAGGGGGTGGAAGAAGATGAAGACAGGGGTATTCCTGTCATTTCAACAGAAAAAAAAAGAAAATAAGGGAAAATGATAGAAAATGGTGAACATGCCACGGAATCGAAAATTTTGCGAACTGGAGTGTCTCATGAATTTTGTGTGATTAGGTTGCTGAAAATCGACCCACGAATTAGGTGTCAGCAAACGAAATTTTCCGTGCGAAATAGGCTGGACAACCGTACTTCGGCTTTGGGTGCGAGCACGAGCGCACAACAACATGAGACGTGAACCATGAGCGTGTTGGAGCCAGGTGGGAAGATCAGTCGCAGGCTGGATCGAACGGTTAGGAATAGCGAAGTGGACGACAGGATGCTAGTTCGAACCCACAATATAATCAACAGTTGAGCACATAAGAATAACCATGATGTACTTAAATCTCTGAATTTTTTTAGTTATGTTCCAAAAAATAACATGATTTTTTTTTTAGTTTTTCAATTATAGTTCTATGGTCGCTCATTTTTATATAAAGGGATAAAATTGTTCCAGTCACAACTATATATTTTAGGCCATACTCATTACTTAATGATCGTTAGGCATAAATCAGCTGAAAACAATACCTTTGCCCTACATACATAGTTACGCTAGATCGTAAATGTTATTGATTTTGCTACTTATCATCAAGGTTTCAATAGACTGATCTAGGTCTAATCTTCCCTCATCTCTCTTGTCCCCTCCTCTCTCCATCGATTGCTGCTATGGTCTGCTTCACACGCACCATTGTCATATAAGCTTCATCACCGATTAGGATCCAGTCTCATCGAGTTATCACCTAGGGTGCCCCCCACCACTCGCCTAGGAGGGAAGCCGCATCAGGATGAGAAAACGGTGCTGGTGATGTAGACAAACGGTGTTGTTACCTCTGCAAAAAGTTTTTCAAATAGTAATGAGTAGTGGTCATAAGGGATCGCCACAAGTTAGGGTGCTCAATGTGTCATGGGAGCAGGAGGAAGAGGGGCGATCGTGAGGAAGGAATGCAAAGCTACACTAGTTAGAGAGGAAGGGTGGAGGACAAGGTGGTGGTGTGGCGAGGCTAGAGGGGGGCGGGCGACACCAAACTGACGGGGGTCATTGACTGGACAACAAATGTGTGAACTTAGACTGAACAAGTAAACGCATACGAAATGACCAACGCTAATAAGTCTAGGAACTTGAAAGCCAAACAAATGGTTAATCAGTGTCACACATCTATTGTTTGGGCTCAGTTCTTCAAACAAAAAAAGGAGATGTTTATGCTCATGCTATTATAAAGTTCACGATTTACAGAAATATTACTCCATTTGACAATGACATGTGGGTGTCCTTAGTCCCATGTGCATGCCATTGTCACACTAGCGTATTTTTGTAAACCGAAAACTTTATAGTGGCATGGATGTATAGTGCCCCCTAAAAAAATGCTTTTTCTAGTGATACAGTGTTACATGTTAGTATAAATTTTGAGCAAGCCATTCAAAACCAAGTCATAGCAGACCTCATGTACCATATCACGATACATTTGGCATTTATAAAAATTATATGTGCTTTCTTTCTCATCTCTACATAAAAATTATATGTGCTTTCTTTCTCATCTCTACGCTCTCACGGCTATGGTTGCTAGCCACCACTACCGCCTTGCCCCCAACCACCGTCACTGCCTCTCTAACCTTGGTTACTGCCTCCACTCTCTCCACTGTCGGCCACTGCCATTGTGACTGCTCTACATAGGTTGCGCGTGAATCAATATGAGGATGTCCGATTGTCACATGGGAAGGTTGGACAATTGTGAAGCAGCATGACCGAGTGGGAGGCTGGGTGGAGTGGTGTCAAAGCTCTTAAGCTCGAAAGCGTGGTAGGCAACCAAGTAGTGAGGTGGCTAGCGGTTGGCACTAGGCGTCACAGTTGCCGTAGGCAGCATGATGCCATGGTGTGCGAATGGTTAGTGGTGTGGTGGCTAACAATGGAATAGTAGGTTAGGTTGGAAAGCTGGAGTGAAGAAATTTATCTAACTACCCTCAGGTGCTAGTATGCCCATAAGAGAGTGAAATGGTACCGAGAGGTAGGTATTACTTAATCATATCTATAGGATTTGATCCAATGGACATCTTTGATTGAAGTAACTCACGATACAAAGGATCGCAGAGTTTCTTAAAAAACAGTAATGTTCATCAACCTTGCCCGAGCAGTTACTGCAAATCCATGGAAAACTAAAAAAAGGGTAGTAGGTATTCACTTTGTGATGTACTTGATCATAAAGAACTTCAGAAGGCACATGTAGAGAACACACTCATCAGAAAATGAGATCTTACCTCATAAGAGAAAACACAGTTGCTTTGAAGAGAGAAGGACAAGTTACTTTAAAGAGGGATGGACAATTGACAGAAGCCTGGGAAGAATTGAAACTGACAAAACTTTTGGCTGCGTTTGGCTAGGAGCTAGGTGGCGTATTAGGAGTTTAACCCACCAAAGACATGGATTAGTTTACCCGACCTTCGATAGTTTTTTTAATCCGGTTTACATATCTCTGTTTACTCCACGCACCAAAAAAGTGCTCTCACTGATAGTAAATATTTGATGTTTTTGATTTTTATAAGTCTTCAAAGCACAACTTTAATCACTAATTACCATCATCGTTTATCTATAAAACCTACTCAACTTATAATGTTGTTGAAGTAGTTTTAAAAAACTAATCTAATCGTATGCTATTTGTATGTAGCCAATCTTAATATTTTTTTTAAAAAAATTAATAGCTCCAACTTTAAAATTTTTGATTGACAAGTATCTCAAACGTCAAGTATTTGAGAGTCGGAGGGAGCATTAGGTAAATTATACTCCGTCCGTTCTTTTTTGTTTTACGTCTTTGACTTTGGACACGTATTTGACCATTCTTCTTATTAAAAAAATTAGTGCAAAGATGCGAAAAAAAGAGTCATGTTTAAAGTACCTTTATAAATAAAACAAAACACAACAAAATAAATGATATTTACAAAAAAAAATTGAATAAGATGAATGGTTAAAGCCGTGTCCAATAGTTAAAGGTGTCAAAAAAAACACGAAGGGAGTATCAGTTACCAAACAAAAAGTAGATTAAGCTTAATGTTGCTCAAGAAAACAGTGTGATGGTGCGGAGGATTCCATTCAAGAAAACATCCCTCGTCCAATGCAGCAGAAGAGTTGCTTTATTCCTTGCCTGGTAAAGCGAAACTGCGTGCCACGGCCCACAGGCCCATTTGAAACCTGAGGCCCGTTCTGGCGTTCCAATTCCATTTTCCACCAACCTCCCCACTAGCCGGCACGCCAGCCAGCTGAGCCGGCCCGCCGCCTTCCGCCAGACCGCCACCGCGCCCGCTGCGCCGAGCCACGGCCGCCACCCACCGGCGGCCATGCACGCGGCGCTCGCCCACCGCTGCTGCGCGGCCGCACACCGCCAGGCCAACTCGCCCGCGCGCCTTCTCCCCGGCCGCCGCGTCCGCCTCTTCTCCGGTAAGCCTCCATCGCCCAGCCTTAACTCTCCGCGCCACGCGGCTACCGCTGTGCGGACTGATTCGTGTCCGCCTGTTACTGTCGGGATAGACGACGCGACGGCCGCGGCGGCGGCGGCGCCACTTCGAGCCGGTTCTCTGCCCCATCCTCGGGCTCTCGGCGGCGGCGGCGGCGGCTGCTCGGCGCCCCTGGAGGCCCTGCATGGAGAGGCGTCGCGGCTGCTGCGCGCTCTCCGGCGAGTCCTTCGTGATCGCCAGGTACGGTTGTTAAAGATTCAGGATTGCGGCGAATAGCACCAAATTGACTGTTGCAACTGTACACTTATTCGAATTTGTTATGGTGTTGAGTGAACTGAATCCTAAATGGGGTATTGCGTTTGTGAGGAGATGTGATGATGTAACTGGAGAGAGGCCTCAATTTGAGGCTCTTGCAACATGGTCGTTGTCTACGGATTGGATTATCCTATTGGTCACTAACGGTATATGAGTTAGTATGTAGATCGGTGAATTAATGGAAAACGCAGGGAGGTGTGCATCTAGGCAAACAAATTTTGTCCCCACCTAGAATGGAGGCTTATTACCATCATACAATGTTATTGTAACTTATGAACACGATGGCCTCATGTTTGCGAACATTGCTTTGATTTCCTTTCCATTTTGAGTTTTAGTGCAGCTATTGACCATGCATTTTTATCTTGTGAAATTTTTCTCTGCAGAAAATGGCACACCCTGACCTGCTGAAAGTGGTTGTTCTTTCAACGATGTCCATACTTGCTGCGCCTCTTGAGGCATCGGCGGAGACATGTCAGCCAGCTAATTCTATGGCCAACATGCCCATTTTTATTGCTGTGGCTCTAATAGGTGCTGCTGTTGGAGGTAACATATGCAAACCTATATGCTTCAGGGACAAATGAATGTATAAATTTGTTGAAGGGAGCCAGTACTTGGTATTTTAACTTTGTTTTCTTCACGATTTTACACCTATAGGATTGTTAGCACGACAAAGGAAGGAGGAGCTAAAGCGACTGAATAATCAACTCCGACAAATTAATACAGCACTTAGGAGACAGGCGCAGATTGAGTCATTTGCTCCTGGCCTTACTTATGCGCCAGTTGGGAGACCAACAGAAGCTGAAGTCATTGTTGATCCTAGGAAGCAGCAATTCATGACAAACTTGAGGAACGGGAAGAATTATCTGAGAAATCAAGATCTTGATAAGGCAGTATTAGAATTCAGGACAGCTCTGGAGCTTGCAGAGAGCATCGGAGATCATTTTGAGGAGAAGAAAGCTGCACGAGGATTAGGTTAATTTCTTCCCAATAATTATGTGTTTCTGTCCACTGTGGTAATAAAAAATATCTAAAGCAATATTTTGACTTCCTCTGTTCAAAGAACTAGCTGTAGACAAGAAGGAGGTGCCTACCTGTTCTGTACAGTTGGACGGTTAGGCAGCATAAAGGTGGATGACCAATCAAGTACCAACAATTGTGTCTAAAATCTTATGGCTAGTGCTAACCATTGGCTAAATGGGGGTGACAATTTAATAATTTCCCAAGAACAATCATAATGTTCGGTGTTGTTTACCTTGCATGTTGGTCATCATTGCATCCAAGTTACTTAAGCTAGAAAGTTTTTTGATGCTCCTATTTAAATAATTCAATCAGTTATAGTAGGCAAAGCTTCATTTTGCGAATATTCTTGGATAATATATGCCAGGCAATGATCTGGTAGTAAAATCTTGACCAATTTGTTCCAACTGAAGGGAGATTCTGCAGTTAGTTGATTGTGAGGATTTTTATCTGCGTGTACGTTTGCAAACATTCAGACATTTGCATATCTCAGAAATGGTAGTGGCCTGGCCGGCCTATTTGTTGTTTGTTTGTTTGTCGTGCTTGTGTCAACCTTGGTGTGAGCTGATACACTGTTTGCTACGAATTTGTGATTTGAGTATTTCTCATTTGCTATTCTGTTTTTCATTAGGGGCATCGCTACAAAGGTTGGGAAAACACAGAGAAGCGATGAATTGGTACTATAAAGTCCTGGAGCTATCCAAGGAAACGGGCGAGGATTCTGGCTGCACCGAGGCTTACGGCGCGATAGCTGATTGCTACACAGAGCTTGGGGATCTAGAGCGAGCAGCGAAGCTGTATGACAAGTATATATCAAGGCTGCAGCCTGACGATTAAGCGTTTGGTCTTTCTTAATGAAATAACGCAGTTCCTTGCCGTTGGTTGATTCTCAGCTGGACGGGTCAATTTTCTTGGCCTTCTTATTTTTGAGCTTTTTTTTGGGAGCACTTCGATTGCTAAGAAGGTTTCCTAATATTGATCTATATGTCCGATCTCCAAAATACTATTCGGTCCCTATATTTTCATACTTTACAACAGAGCCTCTCTCCTCAAAAGATACAAATATCGGATAGGGAGTTTCTAAATACAGGGATCGGAAAAGAGTATCAGACTAATACAGAAACTCTGCTGGATGAATTATAGAGACTAAGATTTTTCGCAATAGTGTTGTAGAAGACCTACTAGGCATGCTTTACGAAAAGCCTGTATACATGCCCCTGTGACGAAGCACATGTGAATCATGACTTGTAAAGTTTTCAAAATGGAATTGCCAACTTTTTCATAAAAGATTGTTTATTTAATGAGCTTGTCAGCACATTGGACTCAAAACAAAATTATATCGGTAAAGATGCTGTTAGAGTCCTTTGATGTTGAAGAAATTTTCCAATAGAAACAGATAGCGTAATCCATGCATCCCGAAACTGCAGTTCAAGAGCTGAAAAAACTAGCACTGCTACCCTGCAGTTGCCAGACTCGTGCAGTTTATATCAATAAAAATGTGTGAGGTAATCTGGATACATGTGCATTCGAGGGACGTGCATCCTTTGCAGTACCGAACCGTGCAGTTGGGTTACTGACATATGGACCTGGAGTATATGGAACTCATATGTTAGTGACCCCAACTACAAAGAAAGAACGGTAGAGGATGCTGATCCGCATACGAGAAGTGATCGATAAGAGTAGAAAGAAATGACATGAATAGATATTTAAGCCATATTTAGTACAAGAATCGTTTCTATATAATAATAATAAAAAATTATATGCGATGAAGTTATCTATAAAAACATATAGTTACATCTATTATTGTATATGTTCTCTTTAATGCTATTTACGTATAACATGGTTAGGTTACGGGCCCAGCGAACATGCTCAAAGACTGATGGCATTCTGACATTGTCAAGCTTTGAACAGACTAGCTACCTTGCAAGTTGCGAACGGCATAAGAGACCAGGGCGCCCTAGCCGAGAGCGTCAAGGGCCAGGCGTCCTGGCCGGGTGCACCAAGGTACTAGGGCTGCATGCTCGTAATTATTTTCATACCACTGTGATCGATGACAAGCTAGATTGTCCATTGCCAAGATGCCAAGCCTCCTTTTTTTCAGGTAATTATTTTCATACCACTAAGCTAGCAACAGTAGAATAGCTAGTTGTGTATATACTGGCAATGGACAGATCTGGATGAGTAAATTATATTCTCAAGGTGCACTGATGATTGTATAATTAGTGATCTTCTGACATATGGCAACCTTGTTTTTCTGCACCAATGATATCTTTAAAGATTTGATAAAATTTGACATCGTTCCTAAAAGTTAGCATACCTCAGGATATTTTCTTGCTATGTACAATTGTCATGAGCTCATGATGAAATCAAATAAGAGGGTTGTAGATACTGATCATTATAAACTAAAGTTAAGCAATATTGATCCACTATAAACTAAGTAAAAATGTATATTATGCCAGTGTAAAATCATACTACTTTGCATGTGGGCTCAGGCATGCATGTGTGTATGCATGTAGAAGATTTTACATGCAGTCTACTGAAGCTGCAAATACTGCACAATGAAGATACTTCTTTTACCACTTTTATTGACGTGTGCTTATGTTATTGTGTATCACCATTACTCATCTGTGTTTGTCTTGCAGTGTGCAGTGATGTGTTACTTTATTGTGCAGATAGCACATCAAGCGATGCTGTGCAACCTAGTTGGCTGGTGTCGTACGTAAGAAGCATTGTTGGTCACTTGTTCTGTTGTTCATCGACGAGCATGGCACCTTGGCGCCCCTGGCGAGGACGCCTGGTACCTTGGCGCCCTTGGCGCTGTCGGCTAGGGCGCCCTCCCTGGTTTCTTATACCACCCTTGTCCATAGCGTCTGGGGTATTTTTAAAATTGAGTATAAATTATGGGTATTTTTTTGCTTGCGAATTTTTTAGGACAAACAGTAAAAATTCACACAAGTTGCTCACTGCATACCTACCGGCCATTACTGTGCATCGTCTGCCTCGCAGTCTTGCAGGCGGCCATATCCTGGCACCTACGTACCCTAGCTAGTTCTTCTACCAGACGATCACGATCCAATCAATGCCATCCTGCCTTGTTTTCTTCCACGTGAGTTTTCTTTAGCATATCTCTTCACTTTTCTAGCCTTAAGACAGCCCACCAACCCTACATCTACGAGCGAAGCGTCCATGCAACTACGGTACAGTACAGTGAGTAGTGTCGCTACTCACTAGCTAGCTCACTTCACTGGTGAGATGCGTGATAGAGTACTGCTGATGTACAGTGTACAGTATGCAGCTAGCATGACCTCGCCGACGCATCGCTGTAACGTACCAGCTTGACCTGGGGTGAGAAGTACGTACAATGCGTGCACGTACAGCTGCAACTCGATCGTTTTTTATTGGAACGGGACAAGGTATTCGATGGATGGTAGCATATATGGTTCACCGAACCAGCAAGAACGAGCAGTGCTACTCCGAATAAATTAACTAGATTAGCGAGGAATCGTCAAACACATGAGTCGATCCGGCCATGTAGGTCACATGTCATGTCTCGGAGTCCCTCGTCGTGTTCATCACTTCCTCACTTCGCAATTCGCATCCGTAGAATTCAATTCAGAAAGTGCGCGCCAGAGTAAAGTGCTGGTGCCTGGTGTGCGTTGTGCACGTAATCAGTGCTGAATGAATATAGGGACAGTGTAATTAAGACACTTTCTGCTCTATCAACTCGGAACGTACAATTCCCTTTTTAATAGGGAAATTCTAACATGTTTGCGGATGACATGAGTCGTCCATTCCCTCAGATCGAATGATTCAAGATGAAAGGTACAACGCCAAAGGTACTTAGAGGTACTTAAGTATAGGGGTTGCCAGGTAATTTTGCATCTAATTAACTAGGGGTAGCCACCGCCTCCTCCTCCCGCCGCCTCCTCCCCCTGCCCCGGCCAACGCCTTGTCCAGTTGTCCTCCCCTCACCCCGGCCAGCGCCTCCTCCTCTCCCCACGGTCCCTCGCCCGCTCTGCCCATAGCGCCGGCGCCGGCGCCACCACTCGCAGCGCTCCGCCCTTGCATCTCGTCATCCACCCCGCAGCCGCCCGTCGTGACCGCTTCGCCGTCGCCTTCTCGCTCCAGACCAACGTGCGCCTCCGAGGCTGTTCGGGCTGCCGGCCGGGGTTCGAGCCCCAGCTCCCCCCGGTTTTCTCACTTGCCTCTGGGCTTTCCCAGGGAATAAAATTTCTGGGCCTCGCTTTGTGCCTTCGATGCTGTGCGGTGTGTGGTTCTTCCCGGGTGTGCGTGCGTGCGTGTGTGTGTGGGGTGTGAGTGCTCACTCAGAACAGATACTACAGCTGTACCCCTTATGACTATGCATAGGGATGAAATTCGGGCAAATAATCCAGGGCGGTCAGAATCGTGGGTCACCAAAAAGAGGGATAAAACATTCTCTCAATGGTTCAAAAAATACATGTTTGGTAAAGAAACTAGTGCGACCCTAAATTGGTTGGCAAAAGGACCAGCAAATACAGTTGTGACATGGCAAGGATATGATATCAATGGATATACATTTTACACCAAGACTCAGGATGAAAAAAGCATTTATCAAAACAGTGGCGTCCACATTGACGCATATGACAACACTGGGAGTAACAAGAGGAGTTATTATGGCTTTATAGAGGAGATTTGGGAGCTCGACTATTTCATCTTCAAGGTCCCATTGTTTCGATGTCGTTGGGTCAAGCCACCAAGAGGTGTAAAGGTGGATAAGCATGGATTCACTACTGTGGACATGAGTCATGTTGGATACAAATCCGATCCATTTGTTCTAGCAAAGCATGTTGCACAAGTCTTCTATGTCCGAGACCCAGCAAACAAAAAACATCATGTTGTTCTTCACGGGAAAAGAAGGATTGTTGGGGTGGAGAATGTGGTCGATGAGGAAGAATACAACCAATTCGACGAGCAGCCACCTTTCGTAGAAGGCGATCTAAGGCATGAAAATGATACTGACACTATGTATCATCGTAGTGATCACAATGAAGGTGCAATCGTGAAAGAGACATAGAATTGTTAATTGTAGACCTAAATTAGTTAAGTCACTTGGGGTTGAATTTTATTTTAAGTGATTTTATTTTTTTTAAATCGTAGACCCAAATTAGTTAAGTGAAAGACGTTTTAAAAATTCAAAAAATTATGAAAAAATTATTTTACGAACTTTAAGAAGAACTATTTAAAACCCCACAAAAATGACTAGAAAATATTACATCGTTTGGCTTATAAAAAATAAATGATTGATTTATGACTTCTGTGACGTATTTTTTATGACAACTAAGTAATTTGCCATTGATTTATGACTTTTTTCATAGAAAGCGTCATAAGAAATAATGGAGGTGTAACCCTATTTCTTTTGTGACAAATAAAAGAAAATGTCACAAATAATGTCACCAACAGCAAGAAAAAACGTCACAGACCAATATACCAAGGTGTTGTGACGAAATAAATTTGTCATAAGAATTTTGAAGTTTAAAATCTTACTGATTCAAATATTTAAAATATGATTGAACCTAAAAAGTTGAAATCTAACTGATTTATAATTTTCATATATGGTCGAATTTTAAAAAGTTCAAATCTAGATAAATTTGAAATGAAATGAAATGAAATTTGAATTTTTCTAATTTAGATATACGTTTGGTTAATAATGTTAGATCTGCCACAGGAGCACTCGCCACCAACATTTTTGCCAATTCTGCCACAATTGGCTAATAAGGCGCCAAGCCGCCCGCGTCTCACTCATTTCCAACACATGCCTCCTCGTTCCCCATCATTTTTCACCTCTCTTACCCCCAACACAGCCATTCTTCTGTCAAAAAAAAACACAACCATTCTAGGGTTTGACCTCCCACTGGCGGTGGTGGCACGCTGGCACCCCGCACCACGCCGGCAACGGCGCGCCGGCGATGGCCGACGACGGCGACGGCTCTCCTCCTCCTTGCCTTCGGGGACGGCGAAGGCCGTGGGAAGGTACGGTCGCCGGCGGCAAGATGGAGGGGAGCGAAGCTCGGGGCGAGTGTCAGGATTTGAAATCCAGACAGAAGAACGGTAGCGATTTTGGGTAATTTTTGGAGAAATTGGGGGTGAGAAAATGGAGAACAGAACGGGATGAGGATATATTAGATGAGGAGAACGGACGTAGAATCCATTTTACAACTTAGGCATAAGTTTTACAGACCGAATCCGCGCTATTTAAGCTGCGATAAAGCGAAAGCGAGCAGGTGGCTGCTGAAAACGACAAGGAAAAGAGATTACAAGTACAGTAAGTACTGGAATGAGTCTCTGCCGTGGATTAAACATAAACGAAACGGTATGCTTCTTTCTCAGCCGTCCGATGCCTCCTCCTTCTCCTTGCGATAAGCTCTGTTCTTCTCCTCTGTTCTTTCCCCAATTCTGCCTCTTCCTGACAGCGAGTGAAGGCAGGGCGGCGCAGGGAAGGTCTCGAGTCGTCGGCGGAAGCAGGGCGGCGCCGGGGGAAAGGCGGCGCGGCTTCAACGGGGACAGGGTGGCGCGGCGCTAGGCCACAGCAGGGCGCCGGGCGGCTCCGGGACTGGTGGATCCGGTGACGGCTGGCCCTGGACTAGCCGGATTTGGTGACGGCGGGTCGCATGCGGGCACGGCTCCTCTCCCTCCTCCTCCTCGCCGTCCTCCAGCTCGTGCTCCCCTCGCCCACATGTGAGTGGACATCTGAATCCCATTCCCGCTGCCGCCGCCATTTCTTGAGAAGTATTTGGGAACAGAGGTAAAGGGGAGTAGCTGAAAGCGAGTAGAAGGAAAGGCGGAGATGGGAAAGGGTGGCTAATCATTTCTCCGGATTTCTGGTCTCCTTTTTGGTTCAATACAGCATACAGTTCTTTGCATTTTAGGTATTTTGTTGTAGGGTGTGGTGAAAAACCTATGGCTGTATTAACTGGTTTGGACCTGCCTTCCTCACTGATATGGCTCAAGCACAGCTTCTAAACAAACCACTGAAATTGATTTGATGTTTTCTAGCTTAGCTTGCTTGAATACGAACTGTGATTTGAGCGACCCGCTTGTTCTTGATTCAATACTTGCAATCTGCATTTTTATGATGTAAATCACCTTTTCCTTCTTTGGTATAATTTGGTACATAGACTCTCGCTGTATGTGCAACATTATAAAGGGGCATATTTACTTTCATAATGGTCTGAAAAGGATCAAACATTTTGAGTTAAGCTAGAAGTCTATGTGTGTACTAAGCACAAAGCCACAAACATTCTTCTGTTCAAGCTCATACTAACCTTTTTTAGTCTTTCCGTAGGTAATCATCCTACTGGATAAATATATTAGCATAAGTATGCAGTGGTTATAAAGGAGAAAATGAACGGAAGAAAGGAATGCATTCTTTTTCAAATTCTCATGACTATCTAGCCAATGTTAAATATATGGAAAGTAATTTTGATTTGCTCTATGTATAACCATGGAAAGCTCTGCTTTGCTGAAATGGGCGCGCACTCTCACTTCTAAGAGAATCTGGGCTGAATCCATTCCGTCAAAGTTCAGCTGAATCTGGTTGTAAACCCAGTTAGCAGATATGAGTTACAAAAAATGGTGTTTCTTGTGTTCTTGTTTGATTTTATCTCATGCCTGTGGTGTTTCTCTGATCGTTCCAGATGGGAATGTAGCGCTGCAATTTGAGAGTGGTTACTTTGTGGAGATGCCCTAATAGTGTGTGGCATGGTACCAAGCTTGTCTCCTTCAAGCCCAACCTCACGTCGGCGTCCGTCCAGTTGCCAGTGCTCTTTGCCGAGCGCCGCTCTTCCTCTTATTTCTGAGTTTACTTGGTGTGGTCAAGCCCTATTTTGTTATTAACCGGAGATCTAGTTCACTCTTATTTGATTGACACATGCTTTTGTGTGTGTCAAGTACTTAACTGTTGGTTGACACACTTTTTATTTTATCTACAAGAAATCTTGCCGATTGTCTAATTGTCCTACTGCAGTACTATTAGAAGCCATCATATGTACCTCCACTTAGAAGTAAGTTAAATCTCATTCTTTCTAGCAGTTAAGTCCTTGTTTCACATGATCAGTGACAAGTCCTTGTTTTTATAATTTTGTTTGTTTGGTTCCAGCTAGCATAATACAGTTTCTATACCATTGGACTAGCATTGTCTTTCCATTGGATCACTATTTTTTATAGTTGATAAGAGTATTACTATTTTCAGGTGTATGATATAGCTCGGTTGGAGATACAGATTACAGGTTGTGCCTATATATGCTGATTACAGAATTTCCTATAGAGAATCTCTAAAGACCAATTGCCATGGAGGCAGGCTCAGCTGTCCTCTTGGTTCTAGACAACACTTTTAGTTCTTTTTAATGCTAGAAGGTGTGTTCACTTAAAGGGAAATACATAAGTACCATGTGCAATAACATGTAGAATTAGCTTTGCAAAGGGACAAGTTTAGCGTCTTATACTTGTTATTTTTTTTGGTCTGTGTACTTATATGTTCTAGATGGAGTGGTGTTGCCATTATGTACTATTACTATGTACTGATGAATATTTGTATTACTTGGGTCACTTGTGAATTTATAATGATTTTATTTATGTGTAAATTTGTTTGGATTTTGTTATGTGATGACAAATCATGAACTATAATGGGCCTACATACATTATTGGGCCAGAACTAATGGGTTTACTAAATGGAATTGGCTTTGAATAATTAGGACTGCTTGGCTTATCAAGAAACGACATTGATGCCCAGACCCTTTAGTGTCGGTTCGTAACACGAACCGACACTGATGCCTGACCCTTCAGTGCCGGTTCGTGGTATGAACTGACACTGATGCCTGACCCTTTCAATGTCGGTTCGTAACACGAACCGACACTGATGCCTGACCCTTCAGTGGCGGTTCGTGTTACGAACCGACACTGATGCCCAGACCCTTCAGTGCCAGTTCGTGGTATGAACCGACACTGATGCGTCGGGCATCAGTGTCGGTTCAAAATGAACCAACACTAAAGGGTCTAGGCATCAGTGCCGGAATATCAGTGTCGGTGCGAAAACCGGCGCTGATGCCAGTTACGAACCGACACTGATGGGTTGTTCTGTACTAGTGGCCCTTCGGCTTATGTTCTCGGTAATTCACCATTTTCGAGGTCTTATGATGCTCGGCTGAATTTAGGTTGAACACGAAAGTTGTAGATAATTTCGAGACGCATCTTTTTCATGTAGACAAGTTTTTCATTCGAGCAATGTATGAATTTATAAAAAATGTTTTTTCGTTGCCTGCTTTTTGGCTGACGGCACAGTTCTCGGTAATTCGCCATTTTCGAGATCTTATGTTGCTCGGATGAATTTGGGTTGAACATGAAAGTTGTAGATAATTTTGAGACGCATCTTTTTAATGTAGACACTTTTTTCATTTGAGCAGTGTATGAATTTATAAAAAATATGTTTGTCGCTTCCTGCTTTCGGGCCGACGGCACCGTCCTCGGTAATTCGCTATTTTCGAGGTCTTATGTTGCTCGGATGAATTTGGGTTGAACACGAAAGTTGTAGATAATTCGAAACGCAGCTTTTTCATGTAGACAAGTTTTTCATGTAGACAAGTTTTTCATGTAGACAAGTTTGCATGGCGGTAGCCTTGGTCTCGAACTGCAAAAGCCTGCAGCTACCAACAGGGGCATTTGTGTTTTTTCGCGCGGTAAAACGAGCTGGAATCGAAGAAATGGCATGGAAATTGGCGGCGCGACGATGGTGGTGGCATTATAAAGAATCCCACGAGCGGGATGGCATTTTTGCGAAGTCCAACGACGATCGTGGCTTCTCACCAATTTTCTCGTAAGAAATGACCTTGTAAGGGTCCTCTTAGTGAGGTAACTTGTTAGCCTTGACAGACATGATGTAGGACATAGTCACCGACGTGAAGTTCCTTTGGCTGGATGTTCTTAGCCACATGCCGACTCAACTTCTGCAAGTAGGCTACAGAGCGTATATAAGTTTGCTCCCTTGTGCTCTCAAGGAGGTCGAGATCAAGAAAGCACTCTAGCTCTTGATCGATATCCTCAACCAAAAATACCTAGAGTGAGCCCAGGGCTATCTCGCGCGAGTAGTAATGCCTATGCCCCATAAACCAGTTGGAAACGAGTTTTTCCTGTTGTCGGCTACTCATTGTATAGTGGTTGTGCCACGGACGCGAAGCAAATTTGGTTGCCAATGTTTTTGCAAACCTCTTGGAACAGTTCACTTGTAAACCGTGAGCCATCGTCGGTGATCAAATGGCTTGGAGAACCAAACTGAGTAACCCTGTTGCGAAAAAATCTTTGTGTTTCTTGGGTTGTGATAGTTGACATTGATTCAGCCTCGATCCACTTAGTAAATGCATCAATGGGAACTATTGGTCCAAAGTTCAGAACAACCAAGAGAGGGGTATTGTTTGGAGTGCTTGGGCAAGCTGATGGATCTTCCGGGTATACAACTTGCCGGTACAATTAATACCGTGGTACGAAAAGTCCGAAAAGAAGGCGAGGGCCCCACGCGTCAGGCGGGCGATCAGGCCCCAACGCGCGGGCGAACCCCTCAGCGCGCCAAGCGAGGGCCCCACACGTCAGGCGGGCGTTCACGCCCTAGCGTGTGGGCGAGCTCCTCAGCGCGCCAAGCGAGGGCCCCACACGTTAGACATGCGTTCAGGCCCTAGCATGTGGGCGAGCTCCTCAGCGCGCCAAGAGAGGGCCCCACGCGTCAGGCGGGCGATCAGGCCCCAACGCGTGGGCGAGCCCCTCAGCGCACCGAGCGAGGGCCCCACACATCAGGCGGGCGTTCAGGCCCTAGCGTGTGGGCGAGCTCCTCAGCGTGCCAGGCGAGGGCCCCATGCGTCAGGCGGGCGATCAGGCCCCAACGCGCGGGCGAGCCCCTCAGCACGCCAAGCAAGGGCCCCACATGTCAGGCGGGCGTTAAGGCCTTAGCGTGTGGGCGAGCTCCTCAGCGCGCCAGGGCACAGGATGAGCACGAGAGGCCCCCTCACTGACAGGTGGGGCCCGCGCAACAGGAAGCGTCCCAAGGGGAGTATTCGGAGCGAAGGCTCTCCCCTGCTGCGAAGGACAGGCGCATTTAATGCGACATCATGCGCGGATGGACCGATGAAGAGATGATTACCGCTACAGTGACCTCTACATGTCTGCTCAACTGTCACTGTGGCGCAGCGGAATTGACCGGCAGAGAGAGAGTTTGCCGTCATCAGGTTGACCGCCCGCGTCAGAAGGAGCAGGCTGGGTCACCCCCCGTTCTTTCACCGGCATGTTCACACGAGTCAGAGACCACTTGCGAAGCATGCGTGGGCGGCGCCGCTCGGCACAGTAGCAGCACGTTTTCGTCTCTCCTGTCCCGTCCCTTACGTCTTTCCAGTGTACTAAGTGTACTGTACTGCCTACCCCCTCGGCTCTCTCCGCTAGTTCGAGGCTTGTATAAGAGGAGAAGAGAGAGAAGGGGGAGGAGGAGACATTCTGTAATCATTCCCACACAACCACAACACGAAAAGAGCTAAGGCTCGGCAGGAGTTGGACTATTACCCGCGAGGGGGTCCGAACCTGGGTAAACTCTGTGCGTCGTTCCTCGCCGCGCCCGACGCTCGAATCGGATCGAACTCGGGCTGATCGGCTAGCAAGATAAAAATCTGATAGGGGTGTGATTCACCGTGGTTAAGTGAAGAGCATGCCGTCAGAGGCGCGCCAGGTAGGGGGCGCTAGCATCAGTTCAAGTTCTCCGACCTCTCTTCAGGTGGCGATGGCGGATCAGCAGTCCGCGATGGACCAGGAAGCAGCCACTAGAGCCGCGGCCGCGGCGTCGGCCGCGGCTATCTCCTGCCGCTCTCCTCTCCAGGCAGCGGCGGCGCGGGGCTGCCTCCGTCTCCTCCCTCTCCGCCAGCAGCAAGCAGCAGCACGGGGCAGCTTCCTTCGGCCTCCTCCTCAAGCCCGGCTGCGGCGTGCCCGGCGGCAGCCTGCCCAGGCGGCGCGCCCGCTAGCAGCGTGGGCCTCCTTTGGCCTACCCGGCGCCCCGCGGCGCTCTCCCAGTCTAGCAGCGCTCGGCAGCACTCCTCCTCGTCGAGCAGCGGCATGGGGGCTGTTCCTTCAGCCCTCCTCCCGCTCCTCTCCGCCGAGAGGCAAGGCGGCACCGAGCTCCGGCGGGCGCGCCCATGGCTCCATGGCGGTGTCCATGGCGTTGGCGGCGTCGTGGTAGATGGTATTCAAGATGATCGCGCAATATGAAGTGCTCCTTCTCAGTGCACATATTCAGTTCTTGACGGCATCAAGTTCAGATATGAAGTCCGTCGTAGCCCCCATTCCTAGTGGGGACGACGATGCGGCTGGCTCGGCCTCCGGTTCAGGGAGGGAACAGCTTCGCCTATGCTTTGGTCGGGGCTATCGAAAGAAGGCTTCCGCGACCGTCCGTCGTAGCCTACAGCCCTGGTGGGGACGACGATGCGACTGCCTCTGCCTCCGATTCAGAGAGGAGGCAGCTTTGTCCACATGTCCGCCACCGTCGGGGCTACGATGTACAAAGCCATCTGCAATATAAAGATAAGTTCTGTCTCTCCGTCAGCGTCTGTCTTTCGCCTTAAAAAGTCTGTTAGAAAATATTCTGTTGAAAGCTGGTAGCGAGAAAGCACTTAAGACTGATGGCCCCTTAGTTGCAAAAGCGAACGCTTAAAACTTGCGCTGGGCGAGGCAAGGCGGACGGAAGGCGAGTTCTAGCCTGGTGTGTCTGTTCGGTCTGGGCCATGCGCCAACGACGGCACCGGCGTCTAGACCACTTCCAAAAGCTAAGTGCTCGCCACGCAATGATTAAGGTCGGTTCGCAAAGAGGCCGTAAGGGTTGAAGTAACCAGATGCTTAAGGAAAAAGCGCTCACTTTCAGCAGAACGTTCTGTCTAAAGCTTTTGGCGGCGATCAGTTGCCTAAGTTCCTCTTTTTCGCAAGTAAGAAATTACGTAAAGTTAAGCGAGACTTATGGCAGGGAAGCAAAAGTTTGCATTGACAGGTTTTATATACAAGATAAGACAGGCAGAGGAGTTCAGCTACTCCTCGTCGTCGTCATCTTCTGCCGGTGCAGCGCCGCCCATCATGGATACACGGTTAGCGGCGACCTCGACCCGAGACCATTTGTCCCGGTCCAACTGGTGCGAAGGCTCCCCGGTGGCGGCGTCAAGGTCGAACGCGGCGTTTTGGGCAAGGCAGTTGCCCAAGACAAACCGCGCTGCTTCGAAGGTGCCGTGGCGACCATCCTCGATCGCCCGCACCCGCATCACCACCGGCAGGTCGCTCAAGGCCTCGGTGCCGCGTCCCACTGCGCCGGCGTACTGCGCAGCCGTCTCTTCCAGCGGGGCATAAAGAGTGACTCCCAGCGGGTACAGGACGTCCGCGAAGTCGCGATAGGCGGTCCGCAGCATGGCGGTGAGGACCCGGAGGTGCTCAGAAGTGCGCCGCGCGGAGGTTCGCGGTCTCCTTGGTGGCGGTGGCGGCGAGTCCGCGGTAAGCGGTCCGCAGCATGGCGGTGAGAACCCAGAGGTGCTCAGAGTGCGCCGCGCGAATGTTCGCTGTCTCCTTGCTGGCGAAGGTGGCGGCGGCTTGTGCCGCCGCAGCCTCGCGGGTCGCTACCTCCTTTGCAGCAATCTCACGATCGAGGACCTGCCGCAGCTCGCCAACAGCTCGCGTCGCCGAAGCAAGAGCGCCTTCCCGCACTGCCTAGGTGTGGGCGAGGGCGCGGAGCGCCTCGAAGGAGCGCCCGACGTCGGCGGCGATGGCAGAAACGGCGTCAGTGTCGGCTGCGGCAGCGACCGAAAGGTGCTCCACCCTCGACACCGGCGCCGCGACATTCTCCGCAGCAGGAGGCGCCGTTTCCGTCGAAGGGATCGAGGGCAAGACGGGGGCAGGCGGATCGCGCGGGCCGAAGCCCGAAGCCCAGGATCCGACCTGCTCCACGAAGAAAAACCAAAAAATGGTTCAGGTATGCGAAAAACATGCAGCATGCTAACCCTAACGCGAAAATACATGTATGCAGAGAAAAGCTACCTGAAGCAACGCCCCCCGAAGGCGAAGGAAGAAGGGGGCAGCGTCAGGCCGCTTGGCCGCGAAGCTGGCGCAGTCGCTCCTCCTCTCGATGAGGCAGGCGGAGGTGGCGGCGGAATCACCGCGGCCGGCGCTGTCGAGGCATGCGCCGGCACAGGGGGTGCCGGCGCGAGAGGAGCCGGCGCGACGGCAGGTGTCGGCACAGAAGGTGCCGGCGTGGAAGAAACCGGCGCAGGCGGCGCCGACTCTGGAAGAGTCGCCGCGCTCTCGCCAGGTGGCAGGGCGGCGGCGTCAGCAGCAAGGTCCCCACTGCAGGGGGCCGAAGAAGGCGGAGGCAGTCCCGGGCTTGCGGGTCGAAGCCTCTTCGGGCTTGTTCCCTCCTCATCGTCGCCGTCTTCAGGGAGGATGAGGCGGCGCTTCCCAAGCGCGCGATCAGCGTCGGTCGGCGCGGGAAGCGCGACGGCAACAAGAAGACCGACGGCTGCATGAGCTTCTGCGGTCGCCGAAGGTTGGTCGCGGATTTGTAGGGGTCGCTGGACCACCTGGACCGTGGGACCAGAGACTTCCATGGGGGGCAGCGCACGCAAGTACGGATTACGCTCCCGTGGATCCCAGTCGCAGAGGGGGTGGATGCTCGCGGGCAGAAAGACATCGCCGGTTGGCGCGGGCAAGAGTCCCGCCAGCCATTGATGGATTACTTCCTCTGACACATTCCCCGCGGCTGGACAAAAGAAAAGAAGCTGCAAGTTAGCGCGGAATCAAAAAAGCAAAAAGAACAAAATGTCCGGCGAAATCAGCAAAAAGGGCGCAAAAGTACTCACCTCCAAGGGCAATGCGGTTCCCGTCATCGTTGCCATAGTATTGCCAGGCAAGGCGCGCCCTCATCCGAAGCGGGCAGAGGCGGCGCCGCAAGAAGTCCACCGCCACATGGGTTCCGGTGAGCCCATGGTGGCGGAGCTCAGCAATGCGCGCCAGCATCGCCTCCGTCTCCACCGAGTCGTCGGGCGCAGACCCCTAGCAGGCGAGGGATTCCGCGAAACCCTCAGACATACAACCACTGTCGCGCCCAGTCCTTCCAGTTGGACTTGAGCGCGACCGGAATGAAGGCGGTGGTGTCGCGAAGTAAGAAGTAGCAGCTCCCAACGGCCCCGCTCGAGCGCGAGCTCGCGTGCAGCGTGAAGAGCCAGCGCTAGAGCGGGAGGCTTGGCATCACCCCCACGAATATTTCGCAGAGGTGGGCGAAGATGGCCAGCATCACGAATGAAGGCCAGCACCCCCAGGAAGAACTCAGAATACGGCAGGACAAACCCCGCCAGCACAGCCCAGGTGAAGGTGATGATCTCCCCGGTACAGGGGCTTGGCGCCATAGTGCCGGCGCGGAACCTGGCGGCAGACGGCGGCGCTTGTCGCTGGAGCCGCGCGACCGTCTCCTCGTCGGCCACGGAGGCGGGCAAGGCGGCATCAGGCGGTGGCGCGGCTGGAGCGGCGTCTCCACGATGGCCTTTGCTGCGCTTTGGAGCCATGGAAAGATGGTGGTGGCGCCGGCGAAAAAGCTCTACGGTGGCGGCGAAGAAGGTGGATGGCAGTTTGAGGACTCGGCGTGCGAACGAACTCATCGCGGCGTAGAGAAATGAAGCGTTTATAGATGGAAGGAGCGAGTGCGACGGTTTGGATTCCGTCCCCGCTCCCGCGTGCGGCGCCGTTTTGCCCCGCACGCCTCGGCTTCCCGCGAAAAGCGGCACGGTTCCCCAAGGAAGATCGTGCGCAGGTGGAGAATCAGGCGTACGGCCGCCGCAGGGGGTGGCCCCCCATGATTCGTCTCCCATCGCGCGAAGAGCGATGAAATATCGATGCGACGGTTCGCGTATCATGGTGGACCCGGGGGCTACTGTCGGTATAATTAATACCGGGGTACGAAGAGTCCGAAAAGAAGGCGAGGGCCTCACGCGTCAGGCGGGCGATCAGGCCCCAACGCGCGGGCGAGCCCCTCAGCGCGCCAAGCGAGGGCCCCACACGTCAGGCGGGCGTTCAGGCCCTAGCGTGTGAGCGAGCTCCTCCGCGCGCAAAGCGAGGGCCTCCCGCGTCAGGCGGGCGATCAGGCCCCAACGTGCCGGCGAGCCCCTCAGCGCGCCAAGTAAGGGCCCCACACGTCAGACGGACGTTCAGACCCTAGCGTGTGGGCGAGCTCCTCAGCGCTCCAGGGCACACGATGAGCACGAGAGGCCCCCTCACTAATAGGTGGGGCCCGCGTAACAGGAAGCGTCCCAAGGGGAGTATTCGGAGCGAAGGCTCTCCCCTGCTGCGAAGGACAGGCGCATTTAATGTGACATCACGCGCGGATGGACCGATGAAGAGATGATTACCGCTACAGTGACCTCTGCATGTATGCTCAACTGTCACTATGGCGCAGCGGAATTGACCGGCAGAGAGAGAGTTTGCCGTCATCAGGTTGGCCGCCCGTGTCAGAAGGAGCATGCTGGGTCACCCCCCGTTCTCTCACCGGCGTGTTCACACGAGTCAGAGACCACTTGCGAAGCATGCGTGGGCAGCGCCGCTCGGCATAGTAGCAGCACGTTTTCGTCTCTCCTGTCCCCTCCCTTACGTCTTTCCAGTGTACTAAGTGTACTGTATTGCCTACCCCCTCGGCTCTCTCCGCCAGTTCGAGGCTTGTATAAGAGGAGAAGAGAGAGAAGGGGGAGGGGAGGCATTCTGTAATCATTCCCACACAACCACAACACGAAAGGAGCTAAGGCTCGGCAGGAGTAGGACAATTACCCGCGAGGGGGTTCGAACCTGGGTAAACTCTGTGCGTCGTTCCTTGCCGCACCCGACGCTCGAATCGGATCGAACTCGGGCTGATCGGCTAGCAAGATAAAAATCTGATAGGGGTGTGATTCACCGTGGTTAAGTGAAGAGCACGCCGTCACAACTGGCATGACATGCACTTAGTTACCATGCCTCATGCATCGTTTTAGGCCATGAGCTAGCAGTAGCCCATTCAGAATACCTTGCCTGTAAGAGTCCAGAACGATGAGTGAGCGCCACAGAGCCCTCTATGTATGCTCTCAAAAGGAATAAACCATCCTCGGTTGTGATGCACTTGGAGAGGACTCAATAGACATATAGTGGAGGACTGGCTAGGCCCCACCTGGCCCACCTTTCCACCGACCCCATTAAGGGGATTTTTGCTAGAGGATTCTAGCAGGCTCCCTTCCCATCTCTCTCTCTCTCATTCGTCTATCTTTCTCATCCATCTCTCAACAGTCACCGCCACCTACCTCTAGCTAGTCGCCATCACCACCCCTTGGATCTCTCCAATTGCTGCTGTAGTGCTGCGCTGGTTTGGTAGGAGGGAGATGTAGGGGTCCAGGTGAAGGGGAAGAAGGGCAAGGGGAAGGGTAGAGGGGTCAGCCTTGGAGGGGAAGAAGTAGAAGAGGAAAGAAGAAGAGGAGGAGGAGAGGAAGCTAGGTTTGGAAGTCTCCGAGTAGGTGATTTATTCGGTCCCTTCTCTAGTAGTAAATCCTTTAACTAGTCGAATGGGTTAGAATTATAGTGGATTTCGTGAGTGCAACACTTAATTTGTGATTAGTGTTGGGAGCCATTTATGCAGTAACTAGTTTTGAGGAATTTTTAGCAGGAACCGGAAGATGGCTTTGTATAATGAAATTAGTTCATGTCCTTAGCTTTCCAACAAGTCCTAGAACATGAAAATCGACCAAACGGTTTGGGGGCTATGGCATTCGAAAATTCCAGATTTTTGGCTTCAGGCAACTAATCCAGCAACTAGTGACCTCATCGAGGGTTTAAGGGTTAGGCTAGGCTAGTGTGTTGTAGGTAGTTCGAAACGTGTTATATGACCTATTTATGGTTGTTAGGTGCATCCGCCTCGAGATTAGAGACGTCGTCGTCACTCGTAGGTCTTCGGGCATAATAAGGCAAGTGCACATTTAACCAAAGTGAATTAACCAGATGCTCGATATTTTGTGGATAATCCCCATTATATGTGGAATGTGCACATGTGTTACTTGTGCCACCGAAACTATCTTTTTGTGTTGTAATCTGGTAAGTGCATTAATGGTAAGTGTGCATTTTCTGCATTCATGAGCATAGCCCAGGCCGAGGAGATGGTCATATAACTAGTCCGGAGGGCCGTGGGCCAGGTCGATGAGAAAGCTATATGACCGTGGCCCGTGATATTAAGTCCTATGGGAGTAGGAACTCCACGAGAAGATCATCGGTCGGCTCGACATCCTCCCCTTCTTGTTCTGCTTGTTCTGTTTGTTGAGCTTACTGGTTGGGTGGATATACTTCTTCATTTTCGTCATCATCTATTGTGGCTACGAGGTTATCTAGTCCATTCCCAATATCAATCACCACATTGCCATTCATACGTTGCTCTTGTACTGGTTGTTGATAATCGTCGGTCGCCGGGGTAGCCAATCTTTCAGGCCTTCGAATTTTGTACACAACCCACCATGACCGAAGGTCTTCCTCGCCGCGTTTGGTACTACCTTTCATTGGTTTTTTACATGGATAAGGCAGATAGTACACTTGCTCAGCCTAGTTGGGAAGGATGAACGGATCGTACCCTTTTAACCTTGACGTGTGGTTAACCTCCACCAAACCTAGCTCTGCTCGACGTCTAACCCCTTTAATAGGATCGAACCAAATGTAACAAAAGAGAACAACCGATAATTCCTTACTTCCCTCGAATACTAATTCAATTATCTCCTCTATTATACCGTAGTACTCCGTGCCATCTTCCCCGTAGCATAGTACACAATTGTTAATTGATTTTAAATTCGGTTTCGACCTTTTGTGAATTGCCGATCTGAAGCGAAACCCCTTGACATCATAAGTTCCGTGCACTTTGACGCTAGTTCTAGGTCCACGCGACAGAATACGCAGATCGTTGTGTACGCTTGCATAAGTCGTGCACTGTTTGATAGAAAAAAGAAATTTAACAAACTATGTCGACAAAATAGAGGGCCACCGTTGTGCTATCATGCTAACATACGAGACACAACAGACAAGAACAAACAAGAGGGCCACCGTTGTATTTGCACTTAATTGCTAACATACGAGACACAACAGACAAGAGGGCCATCGTTGTGCTATCATGCAGAGGTTGTTTTGCAGACTCGAGAAGCTCCATGAAGTTAGACAACGTTGTGGGTGGCTCAGCGTCCGGAAAATTATGACCGAAGTCATCCATCATATCATTCACCCGATCAATCTCATCGAAACCTTCGTCTGTTGGTGGTGGCGGTGGTGGTGGTGGCTCCGCCAACCGACTCTCCCCATGATAGACCCATCGACGGTACTCGGCCTTGTAGCCATGCGTATACAGGTCTATCTCCATCTGAGCGCGGGTTCTTTTCTTACAGTTCCCGTAATCACCACACAGACAAATTACCCGGGTGTTATCGTTTCGAGCATCCTGAAAAGCACGATTCAGAAATATCTTGGTCTTGTCGTACCATTCGTCCGAGTGGTGTCCGTTCCGTTGCCATCCTTCATACATCTAAGTCCTGTCTTCTTCCATCTGAATTGCCAGCCATCGTCGCACGTGAGGTTTCATATTAGGCTTTGGAAGGCTTCTAAACCCACCTACGAACGACCGCTCGAGCACACGTTGCGCTGCAGTACCGGGGGGTTCGAGACGAGATTTCGGTAGCATAACCCTAGGGGGTCTCCTAGTGCAACGATGGCCAGGGAGTCGATAAAAACTCCGAATCACTTATTTTATGCACAGGAGAACCTCTTAGGGTTATGCCGTTAAAAACCTCATCTCGAACCCTCCAGTACCACAACGCGACGTGTGCCCGAACGGTCATTCGTAGGCTGTCCACTGGGACGCCCATAAGGGGCTCCACTGGACAATTCGGAAACGCGTGTCACATCTCGTATTAGAGCACAACGAATCACCATCCATGTTCCATACGAGATGTGTCGTTTTCGAACGGGTGACGTACGGCTAGGTGACAACCACTAAACTTATCCACGGACGCTAGCTAATCACACAGCAAACAGTTTAATATATTTTTTAAAATACAATTTCTGCTATTGTCCTAAATTTTTTATTATATTTTATACTATTTTCCTAAATTTTTAAATAGAAAGGTGGCCGATGGCCTCGTATAACTTCGTATAATGTATGCTATACGAAGTTATTACGATTTTTGGAAAATTGGAGGAAATTTAAAAGCATTTTCCTATAGAAAGAGAAGGAAAACATTTTATTTTTGAATTTTAAAATTGAAAAAGGGGTGTTTTATATTTTTATAAAATACTAGATTGAATTCTAGATTTTTTAGAATTTTGGCAGAATTTTTGGAGGGGATTTGATATTTAAATAAACATGGGAGAAATGTATTTGAAAAATAAAAATGAAAAAGAAAATGGAAAGGGCTGTCTGGGCTGGAGCAGACTGGCCCAAGAGAGAGATGGTGTTGTGCTGGCTAAAAGAAGACAGAGGCTAATAGGGGGGACCCACACGTCAATGAGAGAGAGGGGGAAAAGAGGGGCGGCGGAGGTGAAGCTCACCGGCGGCGAGGCTGGCCGGAGACGGCGATGAAGGTTCTCGGCCCATGCGATTAGCAGCGAGGGGACCAACTTCAAGGCGGCGGCGGTGCTTAGGAATGGTCGGAGGTGGCGGCGCGGCGAAGCTAGGCGGCGGCGCTTGAAGGAGGTCATCGGAGGGGGAGCTCCGGTGATCGCCGGTGGAAGAGGATAGGTGGAGGTGGGTGGCTTGGGTCGGAGAGGCTCCAGGGAAGGCCTATTTATATGCGGGGAGTACAGTAGCAGCCGGAGGAAGAAAACCGTGATTTGGCGAAAACAACGGCGAGCAATTCCGGTGGAGAGGAGGCAAGCCGTGGGCGGTGATGTGGAGGATAAGGTACGCGATGACGTGGCGATGCTTCATAGGCCAATGACGAGGTCTGGAATGGTCGGAGTTGACGATGGTGAGCGATTCCGGTGGGCGGCACGGCAGAGGCTGCGGCGCCGAGGGTTTCTGGGTGGCGGCGCAACCGGAGGAGGAAGAAGCTATGGGCGCCGTTGGATCCGAGGACGAAAACGGTGGGCGCCGTCGGATTTCATTAACCCGAAGCGATATGGAAGTGATGGCGTGGCAGCATCTTTTGCGTTGATTTGAATGGGGAAGATCTGGGCCGTCGGTTGCAACTTAATGCATCGGGGTGGAGGGGAAACAGACACACCGAAGGCGTATTTTCAAAAAGGGAAAGCGGATTTTGGGAATTATCTGGAAAAGGAAAGGATTAAATGAATTTCCAGAAAATGAGTTTTGGGCTTTGGAAATTCATAGAAAATTGTAGGGTGCTCAGAAAAATATGAAATTGGTCTCTAAAAATCCAGAAAAATGAGAGGAAGATAATGGTGGAATAAAAGTTGTTATTTTATGGGATTAAAATCTTTGGATAAATAAAAGAAGGGGTTCCTTTAATGGGATAAAATAGGAATTGTTTTGGAAAATTCTTAGAAAATAGGGAATGGTTTCTAGGGGTTCAAAAATGTTTTTTGCGAAAAATTTTATGCTAAAATTGGGTGAATTTTGGGTATGTCACAGTAGCGTTTCAGTATAATTTATCTTTTTTATATAGCCTATTTGATGTAATAATTTGTAATGATTTTTTTCTGGTTTTTAGTAGTCTTCTTAAAGATTCTAAAACTATTTTTAAATTATTTTTTATAAAATTTAAACCTCTCTTTAAAACTCTTAAATTTTACTGAAACGCTACGCTACACTACACTAAGCTGAAATGTACAAGGCCTAAGCTGAAATGTACAAGGCCTTAAGGACCAAAATATAAAAAATTTGCTCTATACTCTAATCTAGTTATAAATGGACTTTGAAATTTTAGGTGGGGCCAAGAACCCACCAGCCCTTATAGCATTGCCAGCAGGATCTCTATATTTGTTCTCTATATCCCTTCTCTAAATCACTATTCGTTTCCTATATTTTCATCATCTCCAGCAGAGCCCCTATCCCCGAAAAGATATATAGTCTCTGGAGGGAGTATAAATTTAGAGACTGAGATAGAGACCCTACTGGATGGGTATAAAGGCTGAAACTGTCCGCAATAGTGTTTTTAGGGAATGGTTTAGGGAACCTGCTAGAGATGCTCTTATGGTTGGGTCTGTCACGGATAGTTTTTTCCTCTCTCCAAGATTAATTGAGAATTTCTAATATTTTAAAATATAATGGTGACTCCATCTAGCTCCCCTTTAATGTAATAATAGAATAATAGATTACATGGCCTCTCTTGAAAAAAGAGTTGCTGGGCCATTTTTTTCACCCAAGCTGCACATGATGCTAGATGTTCTGTTCTTTCTCGGCTCTGCCCGCCTATCCCTCAGCCCCTCACACTCACAATCACTCTCTCACTCGCACGCACCCCCATCCCCGCTCGTGGTCCTCTCCGCAAAGATCTTTTCTGTTCCTCGCGTCGTGTGGCGCCATGCCATGAGGATAGAAAGGTGGCCGATGGCCAATGGGGATCGCTGCCACAAAAGCTTCCGTCCGTATGCCCGGATCGCTCAAATTCCTTGGGGATTTGGGGAGGCAGAGCTGGACCGATCACCACCCAACAGTACGCGACACATGAGCGTGACTTGACTCTGTTTTTCCAGGCGAAGTGACGAGGTACAGTGACATTTTTTTCCCCCAATGCTGATGGCTAGCTAATAAAGTAATTATCCGTATACTCGATCTGATTTGACAGGTATAGTTTTCAACCCAGGTGTACACATCCCTGGTGAAAAAAAAAATAATTATGGGCTCCGGAACAAGAGGAGCGGATAAATGCTACGGCCAAGCAGCTGGGGACAAATGGAGCATATGCAACGTTTCAATCATTCAGTGGAACCGATCATGGTGCCCCCTTTCCACGGAAGGGAGGTCGTTTTCAGGCAAGGGGAAACCATAAGGGCCTTGATGACCATACTATACTCTGCATAGAGCCATGGGCCTCGTCTTTTCAATTTAATTTAATTTAAATTTAATTTAGTTTGTCATTTCTTTTACAAGCTCAACGAAATATATAATATTTTGTAGTTACTTTATGTGGTTTTAAATATTTTTCTCATAATTTTCTAAGCCCTTTGAGACTTTTTACGAGAGGGTATAACTTTTTCGGATTAAAATTTTTAACAACTTTCGGCCGAAAAGAACAAGGCCTTAGTAGCTGAAAAGAACGAGGCCATAGTAGCTGACTACTCGGCACTCACTACTGGTAGGGGTACCCTATATATGGCTCCGTGAAGGGAACTACAAAAGCTTACTGCTGCACATGGAAACAACTTTCGGTGAGCTCCTTGGCTTTGCAACTCTGGCTCGGCAGCTTCATCAGGATCGGAGTAGCTAATCATTCATGGGGACCGTGATTCTCTCTCTCTCACTTCTTTTCCCGAAAAAATGCAGGTAAGATGAGCAGTAAAAGGATGGGAAAGATACAGTTTACAGAACTGTACAGAGTCCCTAGGGCGTCAGTTTGGCCGGACAGGGGTAACCGACTGTCCGACTCTGGTTGGAATTCTCAGCAGAAAATGCAAATCAGAACAGCGGCGGCATAAAATGTTGCACAATGAGATCAGGCTATCAGAGAGTGGCCGTGCAGTCTGCAGCCACCACAATCGCCTGCGTGCCCTCACCATTGATCTCCAGGACCAGCTCAAGAATCAAGATCAGGCTGGCAATTGCATAACACGCACTGTTGGTCTATCCCATTCTTTCCAAGTATTCCAAAACAAAGCTCCAGCTTATCAGAAGGATTGAAGGAAATTTTCAGACATTTTACAGAAAGAGGATGGTGGTGTTTGATTAGCTGGTAAACTGTCATCTGTGCCTGAATTATGCATGACGTAACAGTGGCCAATGACATTGGCTGTCTCACACTCTCACTGGTGTGCTGATGCAGCTGGTCAATGGCGACAGCAGCAGGAGTGTACCGGATGAAAACCTTCGGGCCGAAGTCCACAGTAACTTGCAGGTTACCCATCCATTCTAAGCTGAAAAGAGTTGGCCAGCATCACATGGAGAGAGGCCAAGTACAGGGATACCAGCCTTTTGCCTTTGAAACTTCAGCTGTATGAATCAAGGCAGGGTTGATGACAATGGAGGTGTCGGAGATCTTTCCAGATTATCATGGATCCATGATAATGACCTTCCGCTAGTGCTGACTCCCATTTTTGGAAGGTAAACCCCAAGGATAACATATATTAGCTAGATCCTGAAATGGATCTCCAGCCATCCACATCAGGTGATAGACCCACCGGACCAGAAAGGGACAGGGCACCATAGTGTCCCTACTGGAATAAGAGTCCAGTGTGATCAACCCAATAAAATGCTGAATGACAAGTAAAATTCACTATATGCTACGGTATATGCATAAGCCAGCAAGCATGACTGCATGCGTACAATGGAGCGAATGGGAGACAAGAAAAATTACAGGTATAAAGGAAAAATTACAGGTATAAAGAAAGAAATTATTGCGCTCCCCTCCGCGGCATTGGTAGTCAGGCCCGCTTGGCTGGTTTTTTTTGGGTGTATGTAATTTTAGAGAGAGTGGTTGGGCTTCATCTTCGGACTGCCAATTGAAAAATGGCAACACAAGCCATACAAGTTCTGAAATATATACGAGGCTACAGCTTTACCTCGCCAGCCCAAGAAGAAACAAGCACACAAGAGCCCAATCCAGCTTTGATAAGTTGAACAGAAGTATTTACTAAGTTTCACTTGGCTAATACATATAAAAACATATACAACAGCCTTCCTAAAAAAGCATATACAACAAAAGAGATGCTGCAATAAAAGAACATGATAGACCCTAAGACCTGCAGGTGCGGTATACCTCACCACGCATCCCATCAATTGGTCCATGATCAAGTGCATAACGATCCGGGCCAAGATACATGCCTGTCTTCCCGAGGAGAGCCAGACCTTCCTCCCTGCCATACCTTGAAGAATAAAGCTTCAAGTATTCAATGTCCTGCATTCAAATATCAATAAAGAACAACTGTGAGCACAAATAAGTCCACCAACAATTCCATACACATAGTGAGTTCACAATTTGGAAAAGCCACAACTGAGAACAGTGCAATCAAATTAAGGCCCTGTTTGTTTGAGCTGCAACTTCTCTAAAAGCTGCTTCTGGGAAAAGCCATAAAAAACTCCAGCTTTGATAAGTTGAACAAAAGTATTTACTAAGCTTCACTTGGCTAATACATATAAAAACATATACAACAGCCTTGCTAAAAAAGCATATACAACAAAAGAGATGCTGCAATCAAAGAACATGATAGGCCCTAAGACCTGCAGGTGCGGTATACCTCACCACGCATCCCATCAATTGGTCCATGATCAAGTGCATAACGATCCGGGCCAAGATACATGCCTGTCTTCCCGAGGAGAGCCAGACCTTCCTCCCTGCCATACCTTGAAGAATAAAGCTTCAAGTATTCAATGTCCTGCAATCAAATATCAATAAAGAACAACTGTGAGCACAAATAGTCCACCAACAATTCCATACACAAAGTGAGTTCACAATTTGGACAAGCCACAACTGAGAACACTGCAATCAAATTAAGAGGTGGAAGAAGGCTGGGAGCTTCATTTGGCAACACAATGTTTTCTAAATGCCAATGAGGTGGAAAGTTTCCCAGTTCATAAATACTAATATGGTTCTAATAGTTTTACCATACACCTAAAGAAAAGTAAGAACAAAAAGAGAGTCATGAAGCCTACTTCAGAATAAATACCAAAAACTACTTTGAATCTCAATAGTTCAAAATCTACTGAAAATATATTACTATTTGATATCAAACACACATGTTCCTAAATTTAAAAGGTTATCACCTGCATGCCACTGAGAATGCGCTCTAGCCTGGTGGATGCAACTGGTTCATGTGAAGGAGAAAATACTTCTCCGGGATAGAAGAGAACCCCGTCACCAGGAGGAAGGCCACGCCGGAAACATATCTGCAGCCTCACCAAGTTTGAGAACAAAAAAAAAAGGTTGTAGAGTGTAGACTGCAGAGAAAAATATACCAAGTTGAACAAATAAAATGCACCATCTTTCAAAAGTAGAATTAAACTATGAAGTCAACAACAATATGGAGTTTTCAGATTAATAGAATAAAACAGCAGAATTGTGAAATTCCAATATAAACCTAACATGAAATTCACTATAATGGTTTCAAACACTCAACTCACTTGAGACTGTGAATTACATTCCATCTACAAATACATTTAAAAAATAATTACTAGCCACTTGCAGTCTTTCAGCTTCGTCAGAGCTCTAGTATCAGTGTTATGGTTACTGTTGAAGTAAAAAAACTATTTGAAATTTAGCACACGCTTTTATTTATTATTCAACACTAATAGCTACTCTAATAAAATACGCCCTTGATTTTCTTTATCAAATATTTACAAACTAAAAAAGCATTCTAAATTATCTTTTCTACCCATACAATGTCAAGACACTCGACTCCTAAAACCCATTTCCATGTAACATTGCTTGAAACCACACTTATTAAAACTCTAGGCTTGGTCAGAGCTCGGAGAGGCAGAGAGCTTGCGGCAATGGCCATGGCGAGCTTGACCTAGTTGGGGAGGTGGTGGCGGCAATGGCATGCTCAACCTGAGATGGGGAGGAGGCAATGCGCCGACGAGCTGGACCGTGGCTACAGTTGGAGATGGGGACGCAGAGCATGGAGGAGCTTAGCTGCGGCCATGGCGTGGGGGAGACAAGGAGGCAGTGGCCATCGCGTGGAGGAAGACGGGGAAAAAGAAGAGGGTGCGGAGCAGCTTGGCCGCACTGTATGGGTGTCACCGACAAGTTGAGGACACGGTGGAACGGGGGTTGCCAGGGAGTAAGGAGATGGGGAAAATGTAATTTCACGGGCTTGGTCAAGGAAAATACCAACAAAAATAAAAGAGGTCAGAAATTGCAAAGAAACAAGGTGGCAATGTTGTGGATGATATTTTAACAAAATGCATCTTGAAAGTGGCAAATTGGAAAAGCCTACCCTCGAGAGTGGCATATAACCAATTTTCGTCTATTTCAGGAAAGCTCCAGCTCAGGGTGAGGTTCAAACTGCATCTATATTGCCATAGATTTTGATGGAAATTAATCGTTGGAAGAAGGTTGCCATGTTTTAAAATATGTCGAGGTCCAACTGATCCACAGGGTTTGTACAGAACATGATTAAAATATCATAGCCTTCAGGTGATTGTCTCTGGATTTTTATCATTTCCAGTTCTCTTAGAAACCACCCAAAACAGTTTTGTAACACCTTGTAATATAGGTTGGGTTTCAAATATCCTAAGAAGAACACCTTGACATAAAAAAACTTGTATTGAGAAATAAAATATCATATCCTTCATAAAATAATTTAAACTAACTATATCAAAATGATTACAATGCCACAGCATACCTCAGCACTTGGGATCATAGCCTTCTCATAGCAGTTGGTACCCCAGTAAAGAAATCCTGTGCCACCCTCCTTCCATACTCTCCACATCACTGCCCGGTGCTGGGTTCCACGCATTCCAAGATGCCAGTTTGGTTGAGGATCAGAAGGCCCCATACAAACATATGTCCACCATTCCTATATAGGATTAAGAGATAACTTCATCACGACACAAACAAACAAAACAGTAAGCTTCATATACATGCATAACTAAATGACAAATTCATATATAAAATCAAACACTATGAGAACCGTTTAAATTTTATTCACCAAAACAAGTTTAGGTGGTCTACATTTAACACAAGTCTCCAATGAAGATTGCAACTTGCAAGACCTAAAATAATCAAGACAACTCTACATCGATAACAGACAAGAAACTCCTCACCAGAACATTGCTAGTAGACTCAAAATAATTTGAAGAAATATTTCAACAATAAGAAAACATAAAAACAACTATGGCAGTAAAAACAAGGATAACAGTTTAGCGCCCTTATGTTTGTTTTTGGCCTCATACCATATCACACACAAAATTGAACTAAATTGAAAGGCAGTCCAGATCATTGGATAACAGATTAACAGTGGGGAAAAAACAATAATAAAAAGACAGAACGCAGGAAAGAGTGCCAATGCAGTATCACCGAGCTCACACTGTAGCAATGTTCTCAGAAAAGTATTTAAAACAAGACAGCACAAATATATGAAGCCTGGGGCACTCTCATCCAAGTATCCAACAACTTAACTATTTTATTCTGATGAAATATTGATTACATAGAACAGATAAGAAATCAATATTAGTAAGAAAACAAATACCGTGGCTTTGACTTATAAGTTCTTAAAGCATGACACATGCTTACAAAAAATTGAAGTGCAACCTCAATTCAAAAATACTGTAAAAGAAAACATCATCAATAAACATAAACTATAACAAAAAAATTTGTTCTTACTTCACCAAGATCAGGTCGTAGTTCAGAAACAATATCCTTCACTAAGTCCTCTCTTGTACCAAGAACCCATTCGCTGCATAAGAAAACACTAGATCAATGATGAAAGTGGATTGTTGGACCAAGATTGAACAATGTATGGCATTGTTGTTAATTTGCACCAAGCCACCAGTACTTCTACTAGCCTCCAAGTCGCATATCCAACATCCACATAGTGCCAACACATCCCCAACATGTATCGGAGCTGACAGTTCCACCAAATTGTCCCTTGTCACAACAAAATTTCTCTCGAACAGAGTATTCATAATTTTATCTATTTTGGTTTGTTTTTGTTAACACAACTACCATCACATTTGATACATAATAAAGACTTTGGATTTGTATGATTTATATGAAATGATAATGTAAGTGTGGATAACACATTAACATTTTAAGATTCTGTGTGTTGAACCAACAATCTGTGATATCAATATTTTGGAAAAGCATGTCCGTGTCATGCTACAAAGTAATACATGTGATATGACCAAGCCCATGAAATCAACTAAGGCAAATTGAAATAAATGTGCTGTCATATCAATACTTTGGAAAAGCATGTCCGTGTGATGCTACACGGGCATGACATCACATGTGCATGTCGTTGCAACCTAGGGATGTGAATGTCATACTCCCAGTATTAGCAATTGAGCATGACTACAAGAAATACCAGCAGGAAAGCACACCTAGTGCAAAATATCTGTGTATGTGGACGTAGAACATTTGGAACTTTCACAAAAGCCTCAAATGTAGAAGGAGCTAGTTCAGAACCACTTGGACCTACATGAGCCATTAAAATTATAAGAAAAATTATTTATATGTTGAAGATACTTAAAACTTGTCAAGTGTGGCCATGCATAGGTATAATTAATTAAACTTCTAGAAAGCCTAACACCAAACAGGCGACAGATCATTTTTGCCTTGCTAGCAAGTAAATGTATGTTCATTACATAAAAAATATACAAGCACAATACCTAACAATTAACAAATGGCTAAGGAATAAAACATAAATTAGTTATCTTATGGTGGTACATCAAATCATTAGCCGCCACCAAAGCTAGTTAGAACGTCCTAATCTTCATGCTAGCACAAACAACCGATGTTTACTCAGCAAGATAATTGATTCCTATGAAAAAAAAATAATAATGCATTTTCCATATGTTCGATATGTCTATATTTCTTTGTTTCAATTTGCTTGTCTCAATTTTCTCTCGTAATATATAATATTATACAGCAGTAACTTTATTACCAAACATATTTGTTGCTTGTCTGCTTAGTTTTCTGATTAATCTTAAAATCTTTAGTTCAGTACATTAATGTAATAGATTTTAATAAACCACCATATAAGAATGTAAATAAATATTCTTTACATATCCAGTTACCTAAGCATATTTTGAAAGAGACATGGTTCATCAAGAAAAAGACAGTAGATTTTTTCATACTCACCGCAATAGTAAGTTGTTAATATACGCACATCAGGTGAGTATGTTCGCAACTCATTTGAAATGCCGCTGATCATATCATACTGTTCCATATTCAATGGCTGAAAAATTAAGAACAACTGTAAGATGGCCATAAGATAACTATACTCCAATAACAGGACAGATTGGACTATACACATAAGCTCATGTGATTTCAGACATCAACTTAGGCCTAATTGATATTGCACTCAATAACATAGAAAATTCATAGCAGTAAGTGCTTAACCCAAGGTGGTTTACATGATTGCACCAGCTTATGGTTTGAACCAGAAATCGGTGACAGATGCTGAGGCACAACTATTGTGCACCAGTACAAATAAGATAAAGTCAGCACCCAAACTCACATGAAACAGAACTTTACTGATAAAATTTCATAAAGCATCATATCTGGGGAGCATAGAAGTCATAGCTTATGCTATTTTGCTAATTTCAAGTCCAAGTCTTAGTGCGTGCTCCTATGAAGCAATGGTTAATTGACTGGCACAAACACAAAATGGTTTCACCATTAGTGCTTGTACTCACTGCTGCCTGTAGCTGATCTATTCTTCTTCTTTTTTCTGCATGTTAGAGCATCTTCAATGGTGCCAATCAACAGGCTATAAGAAGCAACTCAGCTTTTTTCTTATGTGGAGAAGAGAAAGAGAGGAGAGAGAGACTAGCTCTGAGCTAAAAGTCAGTCTATAGCAAGTTACAAGGTGTATGCACACTATCACATATGGACCCATATTAAATTTTAGAGACAATACTATAGCTAGCCCAATGGACCCATATTAAATTTTAGAGACAATATTATAGCTAGCCCAATGGAGAGGTTGTCAATTTGCTATCTACAGATCACATGTCCATTTCTTATAGCGAGTGGACTCTACCATTGGAGATGCTCTTATGGTTCTACTTGAATAACTATCAACCTTATTTGCATATCATCTAGCACAGCGATGGACATTTTACATGTAGCACTGCATGCAGCTGTTGGTAAGAGTAAGACCACATCATCTGATCTTTGACATCTCACTCTGTTGTTCTTGACATGTTGCATTAGGCACCATTATATAGCACTAGTACTTGCCTTCATTCAAATTAAACAGCCAAAAATTCAAACACTAGTTAGTATTAACTATTTCTTTCATATTTAAGAAAGTTAAAATTGATTCTTGGGCATCTCCAACAGCTGCCTTATTTTTCACTCCCTATATCCACTATTATGTCCCCTCCCCATCACTATTCACCTCCCTATATCAAAACCATACCCAACAGCAATCCTATTCCTATCCATTCCCTATATTCTTTCTCCTATACCCTACATGGCTACATCCACTATTACATATTTACATCCATCGTTGTCACTATTCACCTCCCTATATTAAAACCATCTCCAGCAACAATCCCTAAATCCCATATTCCCATACCCTATAAAAATGGGAAATAGAAAGTTGCTGAGCATTATGCCTCTACTTGTAATTCATTATAGCCATATTGCAGTGCCAACTTCTAAGTTCTAACTGCATAGAGCTTGGCAGGCTCTAATGGAGCCTGAAACCGATAGGACAATTGACACACTATAACGTAGTGGCACTTCCACTTTGTCTTGTAACTGGAGTCTGGATATAGCATAGAAGTAACAAAACACACCTCATCCCACAAGTAAAAGTAAGCTTTTGACCAATGAGGTGCTGATTTCAAGGTTTCAACCTCTCGTCGCAGGGAGTTTTTGGCATCATCGGTACTGTCATGCATTAAGAAAGAAGCCAAATCAATCTTTTTTTAAAAAAAAATAAAGTTACCACTCTGAAATAATATTTAGTAAAAAACCAAGCAATACCATGACAGGATAGGTGCATAGGGTACAGCATATGCTGCCAGTCTTGGATCAGAGTAATATTCATTAGCTTTTGGATGGTCAGCTAAAAGAATAGAGACAGAGTGGGAAAAAATCACATAAGGGAAAATTTTCCATAAAGCACCATTCTTTTACCAAAATAATAATTGTACCAGCTTACCAGGCCAAGGGCATGTGTATGCTAGAATGCGCATGCTATCACCCCATCTACAGAAAAATGGACTAATTCTGTATTGGAGGAGCCACCTGAAGTGATGATCAAGCGCGTCATACCATTCTTTGGTGCCATGCTCCAAACAGAACCGATCTTCAATAACAGTTTCAGATATCTCATGTATTGTCAAAGGAGAACAAATCCATACAAGCATGATTCAAATGTTTATTCCCGGTAGTTGCAGTGCAACATCCACATAGACAATTCAACCAAAAATTTTCAATTATAGGTCTGCATGTCATAATTATGTCTTATGCACCACAAAAAAAAAAGCATATAGCATTTTTTTTAAAAAGAACACACGATACCAGAACATAACATAAAAAAGAGATAATATTGCCAGGATACTCCAAAAACAGCAGGTAAAGAAGGTGTCTGTGGGAGAGTAAAGTCCCAAACAGTAACGCTTAACTTCAAACGAATTGCAACATTGTTCATTACATCTTCATCCATCATGTCTCCTAATCCGTTATTCTCTTGACAGTCCTGGAATGCTGGAAGAACTAACAACCTCCTCAGTGTGGTTGAGGCTGATGTTAATCTTTGTACCTAAATGTCACAGGACTATTCTATTAGAAAAGGCGTAACATGACTAGTCCCTGAAAAAATTATCAGAAAAAAAATACCATTTCCTCTGATGATGAGTGGTCTGTGTGTTCAGTGATGTCAAGACAACCTCTTAATTCTCTAAATATTTGGTACCTCTCAGATTTTGCTAAAGATTCTGTTCTGGAACTGCCACCAAAATTAAAATAAAAAATATCTGTCAATTAACTCAAAACAGCCAGCAACATAGAGATGCATATACAGATACAAATAAAAGCTGTTGATACTCATGAGTCATGAGCACCAGTAAGTATGAGTGTGGATACATACTGAATATCAACTTTTAAGACTAGCTTGGATTCTTATTTTAGGGTGAACCTCTTCTAAATTTTGTTGACATCATTGAAGGTACACAGCATATTATACCCGTGACTTGGTGAGCTTACACAAGGCTCCAAAGTTAGCACCTCATGTGACACAATGAAGAGGTAACTTCATGGAAAAGGTTAAAAGAATTGGCATCAAACCAAAAAGAATGCCTCAGTTTTTGTAAGACGCAACTTAAGAAACTCAATTTAAGTCATTATAGTTGCATTTTTATTGAAAACATGAACGTACATGCAAAACATGGCACTTTATACAGTTGAGCAGAATATTTCCATTATTTTTATGTTTTCTTTGTTACAATGAATATGATACTGATATATCTTGGTCTAGTAAGCCATGCGAACATTTGCATCAGTGGTTAAAAATTGACATTCTGTTCATTATAATAAGTTTTGATGGAACTACATAAGCAAATATAAAGAAGCAAACAGAATCTTACTCTGCTTCTGGTCTCATAGCAGTAATAAATATTTCACCCTCATATAGACCAGGCTGTTGTCCACAAGGAACAGTTAATGAGACCCATATTGCAGTTGTCTCCCTGTACAAACCAAAGTGAACTAGCAATTACATATAAAAAACAAATGTTGATGGTGCGAATCATAGTTATCCAAAACACAGAAACAGTACCCCGGAAGTAGGTTTACTTGTGAGTTCAGTGGATCAATAGGCACAAGAGCATCTGGTACACCTAGTATAGGCACCACACGTCGCAACGTTATAGATTGACCAAACGCTAACCTGGTACAGAGCTGTCATAATCATCCCAAGTAGAAGTGCACAAATAATGGTATTCCCTAAAGAATAAATTCAAATTTTAAACAAACAAACCTATCTCCAGAAGATGAGCAGAGATCGGTGCACTGAATCTGCACAGAACCTGCAATACCTGAAGTGGCCCATGAAACCTTTGGACGTAAGGCAATTTGAAAACTTTCCCTTTCATTTCTTGCTGCCAAAAGGTTAACCTAAAGCAAAAGTGGCATTTAAACATTTTTGGAAGAAACTTCATCAAATATTGATGAGATAAAATTATGTAAACATGAGGAATCTGATCATAATAGAACTTTGCATGATACATCTTAAATAACTAGTAGAATTGGTTGACAGCATATCTGATATCTCCAAAGAAGAAACACAAGGAATGGAGAGATAGGGTGGCACAAAGACATTCTACATATTGAAGTGCAGATGCAGTAGCTGTCCTTCTAGAAATGCTAATAAAGTGAAGTATAGCTTACATGTTCTAGATGCCGAGGTGCTTCTTGCTGACCAACATTTGCTGTGCTGGGCATAGACCAGACATGCAAAAGATCTGCTGTTTGTACCTTCGTAGGGTCAATCACACCAGTACTTAGACTCGATCCCTTCAAACCTCCATCCACCCAACCATAACTAGTTCCTCCTCCAGCTACACCTTCCACGGGTGGTAAAGAAGTGTTTTGTGTTTTGCCTCCTGTGAAAAAAGAAGAAGAAAGATCCGTAGTCAATCTACATAACTAGAATTTAAGCTCTACAGTTCCTTCATCTCTGATAGATGTTAGTAAAAATCCCAAAAAATAATGCATAAATATTTCTCACTGTTGGTAAGAGACCTGTACATTAATTGGCACCAAAATATAGATGAAATATTCCACACTGTTGGTAAGAAAACTATACATTGATTGAAATCAAACATCAATTCAAATTATCAAATATGCAGAAGGTTTTCCCATTTATGATATATCGTGCAATGAAACCTGGCAAGAAGGCGCATACGAGGCTCTTGACACCTGACTTGACGATAAATGAACCGAAAACATCAACTTAGAAAAGCGTGCAAGCTGCACACAAACTATGGCCTTGTTTGTTTCAGCTTAAAGCTGTTGAAAGTTTTAATCTAAAAAAAGTTGTGATCCCTCTAAAGAGATCTTGGAGGATCCAAAAAAATTATAAAAATTATTTTAGTAATTCTAAGAAGAACTATTTAAAACCTCACAAAAATTACCACAAAGTAATACATCGTTTGGCTTGTACAAAAATAACAAATTTTCATTAAATTAAATTAAATTTAAGATGAAAAGAAAAAGGCCTATGTCATCCTTCAAAAAGTGTGCCTCTCTCACAAAATCAGAACATAATGTGCATAGTGCAAATGCTTACTTCAACTAAAACATGTTTTCTGAGTTACAACTAGGATATACCCCCTCCATAGCATAAAAACTTCATGTTTTGAACGTCAACACGGTATTCAAAATGCAACTTTGACCACTCATTACCAATACAATTTATTTCTGAATTCCACAACATAATATTATGAAATTGCATTTTAAGACGAATCTATATGTATGATTTTCATACACCCAATCCAAATGGCTCAAAAGATTTTCATAGATAAAGTTTAAAAACTTTAGCTTAGGACAAGTCTAAAATGTAAGTTTTTTTTCTGATATGGAGTGAGGATTAGGCAAACTTTATATCACCATATAAGCAGGAAAATATCTAGTGCAAACTCAAATACCAAAAAAAAAATTATGTCATTAGATGCCACCATTTCAACCTATTCCACAGGTCTCTTCTTTTAAGCATGGGAGTCTACATTAATTACTGATTTTTCAGAGAGAACAAGATCAAATTTATTCGATGATACTGAGATATGGTGACTATAAAGTTGCTTCATAAGAATTCAGGAAGATTTCTAACCATTCAGTCTCAATATTCCCTTGCTTCACTAACATTACTAATTTTTTTTTTTTGCACATTTCTTGTTTTGTAATTGTATCAGCTTATGCAACTTAACCGAAATTTCCACCTCTGATCCATTGTGGTGTGCACATGGTTTTGGTTCCAAGTGGTCACTGAAACTACGCAGGAACACTCTCCTCGGCTCAGATTGAGATTAGGAATTGGCTCAAAGCTTCATACCACACGAGGCCTTAAACATCTCCATACGAGGTGCAGTCATCTTGCATCACTGAAACAGCCGGACGAAATCTCTGGAGACCTTAGGCAAGTTATGCCCACAATTCAATAACCTACTAAAAATTTAAGCCTCCTACAACCGAAGAGCATGGGCGAGAAGACTCGCCACCTTGCCCAGAGGACAGACAACGCAAACCCGGCTCGAAGGCAGTGGGATTCGTCACTGCCCAGAGCTCACACTCAACAGACGCACATACGCCAGCACTACTGCCCACTGCCCCATACAAACCACGCAGCGCAAACATCCAAAGGCGGCTCCACAGTCCACACCCATAGCAGCTAAAGTAAAAAGGGAAAAATGGGCGCAGGGTGATGAGTGGTGATCCGAGAGCACCCAATTAGACGCCCGGCCGGGCGATCGGGCTGCTCCGGACGGAAATACGGCTCGATCGTGCGACGCCGGCGGGAGGGGAGGGGGGAAGCGGCGCGTACCCGCGGCGGAGTTGGATTTGTCGGAGTTCATGGTGCCGGGGCACCGGAGGCTGCAGAGGGCAGCGACCGATCGAGGCGGCGCTTGCGGTGGGTAGTGCAGAGCGAGCGGACACCAGAGAGTGCCCCCAAGGCGGCGGCGGCGTGTGGCGAGAGGGAGCGGCGGTGGCGCCGCGTCGGAGTGGGAGGATGAGGAGGGGAGGAGAGGGGAGAGGAGGCGGAGCAGGCGGTTTATGCAGCTGCTGCCCAGGCAGAGGCAGGCAAGTGGGGACCCGACCCGACCCGACCGTCGCAGGCAGGACCAATGATCAGCCTGGTGCGTGCGATGCGACCGCGTGGCTCGGACCTGCAACGTGGTGGCACCGTGTCACGAGAAATTTAGAATAAAAAAAATAGGGATGGATTTGCCGGTGTGCGCGTGCCTCCCTCCAGAAAACGCATCCGGTTAGGCTCGGTTGCTTCGTGGGTTTCGTCTCCAGAAAACGAAGCCAACTTGTGTTCAAGACTTCTGGCTCCATGTGCACAAACGCTAACCTGGCACACGGACGCAAGTACACCTGCCGCGTGTCAAGCGTCGATGGGTATGAGTCTAGGACCCCTAGCCAAACCGCAGTTCAATGTCTGACAGGTGGTTGCACCTTTCGACTTATCAGTCTCATTCGTGTTGGAGACATAGCCCAGTAGTCCGGTCCACGTTAAATAAACGAACCAGGGTCCAACGCAACACAGGGATGGAATGAATGAGAAGATGCACTGAACTATAGTGTGTCATCTACAGTATCTAGCATAGTCAATTGCATTCAGGTAATAATAGCATCTCAGGTTTAACACTAGTCGGCTAACGAGCGAGAAGTAGCAGATACACACAAATAACCAATCAGAACCACCCAGCTACACTGTAACGCCGATATAACTCATCTAAGACTGCATGGTATCATCTCCGTCTGCTTCCCCTGGAACCTCGTTGAACATGTACTGGCTCTGGTACTCCATCAGATACTGTGTGGATCTCTTGACGTCCAGAAAGAGCTGGTAGACCCGGCTTATATCCTCCATCTCGACCACCTTACCCTTGCGCTTCTGGCAAGCCAAGGCGGCGGAGGTGATCAGGTGGATTGCGTACCTCAGGGAGGTCTCCACACCAATCTTTGTGAGCAGGACCTTGGCATCTGCAGACATTTCAACATCTTCTTCGTCGCACCGGATGTCTAGAATCTTCTGGATATCATCCTCTGTGTAAGGCTGGGTAGTGATGATTAAGAGGCGATCGAGGAAATCAGGCGGTATCCCATGTGGTGAACGGTAGTTTGTCCCGCGTATGGATGTAATCCCTCGGTTTGTTGCAATAACAAGAATTGGAGCCATATCATTTTCCAATGCTCGGTTTAGGAAGGAGAAACATTCAATATCGAGCATGTGGACTTCATCGATAAACAGAACACCAGGTACGATCTCAGCCTTTCCTTCCTCTCTCCACTCTGCAACTTTCGTATCAATCTGCTCTCGAACCTCTGCACGAATTTCACCAGTGTCACCAGTGAAAAGTGCAAGAAAACCCTGTGTCCTAGAACAAACAACAAGCTAATTGAATTGAGTTGGTCAAAAGACTTTTCTCAAAGGAAACCATATACAAAATTACAATGCTCTTTTGCATCATGGGTTAAAAATATCCAGCTAGTATGAGAAAGATTGCGTGAAAAAAAATCAAGCAAACAGTACCATCTAATAAAACCATATAGCAATGCCTACATTTCAGTTAAGAAGACCTTTAGCTAGCATCTACAGATATCAATGGTTGCATATATCTGGAAACAGTATGGCTGCAAGATATCCACTGCCGCTCATCTTTAAGCACAGGGGTCGTTTCCTTGTATTTGTGGCATTGACTAACTTTTACCAATAACCGTAACTTAGGGGCTGTTTGGTTCACGGCCATGGTTTGCCATGCCAAATAAAGGCATGCCCTCAAGATTTGGCTGATGTTTGGATCACGACCATCTGAAGACAAAAAGGCAGGAAAAAATGCTATGCCAAATTTTTACACTGGCCGGCGCAGCCAACACATGGCGAGCGATTCACCAACACCAAATCTGCCTTGGCCAAAGCAGTTACTAGCAACGCCAGTGCAAAAGCTTTTGTCTTTTCAGTTGATTTTCATCTTCCGAATTTCATATATATTTCATACAGTGTCCAAATCGCATGAAATAAATTTTATAATTCATGTAAAATCTTAACCAACCCATTTTTATAGTTTTTTTTATTTTTTTATTTTATCTGGTATTTTATTGCATTTTATAATCAATTTTATTTGCATATTTTTGAATTTACTAAATTTTATACGAGTTTATATGAAATATATTTGACCATAAGAACAATTGGCACATTCTCATTTGATATTCAACCAAACATAACATCTATTTTACCAAAATTTGGCTGCCCTCAATTGGCTTTGAACCAAACGACATAGAAATTGCCATCGAAAGGTCATGCCCTCAATTGGTCATAACCATTTAATGGCATGGCTAACGAGGGCTATGAACCAAACATGTCCTTATTTTCATGGGACCATGGTCTACATGGACATCAAACTGGAGCTGAAGAAACAGCATGTAGACCCTTTCTTTCACAACACTTATATTTACATGAGTGAATTAAATAACATTGCACCGCTTGTTAGCCTATGAGGTACAAGGCACTCTAATCCCAGTTTGTGCAGCACAACAAGAATTTTACTTTGGAGCATAAACCAGCTCCAAGCCATAAGACCAGATATAGATTCAAGGTGACAGCAAATCTTATGGACACGTAGTAGGCAAAACCCTATTCTATTCCACAATTTTCAATGAGATTGAGGTTCCCTAGTGAATCTGAAAATAATTATCTGGGCAAAATAGCACATTCGAATTGTGAGAGGTAACAACAAGTATTTGGTTGATGGCAGATCAGGTGCAATAATATGATAACCTTAACACACAATTACCAGATATTTGTTAACATTCAATCAATGGACATGACAAAATATTTTATACTTCCACTTCCCAAAGTATCATAGTACACAAAAATGCCAATTCTTAATCCAGATTGCTTATAGGCCACTTGCCAGCAAATATCAAAACATTAGGCACAAGTCACTGCTTCATTTTTTAGTATATGGAAACTCAGCGTAAGACTAGCTTGGGTAATTTAAATTTAGGTGATCTTCATGGTTCAACATTTACATAATGATGACAATGGATCAACATAGTTCGATATAGCATAGCGCTAGCTTGCCATTTGCAGTTTTTTTCGTTTCAGACTGGGGGAAGTGAACTATGACGTTATCATCAATTTAAAGCGACAGATGATCAGTTCCTAAGTGAAATTTCTTGTAAACATTAAAAAATGTTTCTTTGCACAGTTTTTTCAAATTGAAAAGAACTGGCAGGCTGGTACCTGGTGACAAAGATACACCATAAGCATATTCTAGTTGCAATAATTCAAAAGACCAAGTGCCCTTTAAGTCTTTTAACATCTCTAATACACCATAAAGGTTCAATTTGATTATGTGAATTCCTCTGTCGGAATTGTTAAGAAATAGGAGTATTGCATTACTGCTTAATTGGATGTGGACGTGCTATAATATTCTAACTATGGATGTGTTTCAGGTAAGGGGAAGTGAAATTACCTGCTATTAATGACATCAATCTCATGTAAGGTGACGCAGTGAACAACCTCCTTGCGCTTCTGGAGCTCACCCTCAGGGCATTTGACAAACTTGGTGTGCGGACCAACTGCATCATAGTCCCGTGACCTACCGATGGAGCGGCCAAGCTTTGTGACCTTCCCTGATGCCTTGTCGAGCGCAATCACATCCCCGCTCTGAACCTTCTCTTTGCCCAGGGCCTCAATCATCTTGCCACCAAGCTCATACACCGTCTCCATGTCCGTGGTCTTCAACGTGAGCCGCCCAGTCTTCCCAGCAGCGGCAACACCAGAAGGCGTGATCGAGCTGCCACCGGCGCCTGAGGCGGAGACGGGTCGGTCGATTGAGATCTCGACGACCTCGCCCTCGATGATCTCCGCCTCCTCCTTGATACGGACGCCGATAGCGCGGCGGAAGGCCTGGGTGAGCGCCTCGGTCTTGGAGAGGTCGAGGGAGAAGAGCTCGGAGGCGGCCACGGAGGCGAAGGGCGTCTCGGCGCCGAGCGACTTGGCGATGCCCATTGCGAGGGCGGTCTTGCCGGTGCCCGGCTGCCCCGCGAGGAGGACCGCGCGGCCGGCGATCTTCCCCTGGCGGATGAGCTGCAGGATGAGCCCCGCGGCGCGGCGCGCCGGAAGCTGCCCAACCATCCCCTCCGACGCGTCGCGGGCCTCCAGCGAGGAGTCCAGCCCCAGCCCCCGGATGTGGGAGTGCGCGCCGATGCGCTCAATCCGCGTCAGGTCGCGGCTCTCCGACAGCCGCTTCAGCTCCGCCATGGTCACCACCAGCCACCGCCGCCGCCGCCGCCGCCGAGGTGTTTACGCTTCCTGTGAGGGAAGGACGGAAGGTTTAAGGCGAGAAGGGGTACAAGAGCTAGGGTTTTATCAGTCAGTCACCTGAGCGGGGTGGAATGGTGAATATATGGGTGGCCAGGATGATAGGAGGTGGAGAGCACAAGAACTCAGGGAGAGAAGAATGCGGGCCGGGGCCGGATATGTGTGTGTCAAAAACAACTAAGCGGGCTAATAGTTTTGGCCCATACGTAAGTTCGGCCCGTTTATTTCTAGTCAAAGGCTCATTGCTAGCGTTAACATCCCCTCCTCTGAATTTATAAGGCCTAGTAAACCGGGCCCATCAGATAACTCGTACAGGTCCTGCGAGGGCAAAACCATTAGCAAGGGAGTATTCCTTTGTTTGCCATTTTTTGAAGTTCATGATTTGCCATACAAATTTGAACTTTTCCCTATAAATCATTTTCATCGACTCCGTTAGGTCTAAGGTTCTATTCTTTTGGACTGATCTAACGGGCTAAACAGGTAAAATGATTGAATTTCGAGAACTTCTCAAGATAGTCTCGAGATTCGGATCCATAAAGCGTTAGGATCCACCTTCGAGAAAGCGAAAAAAACAAACTTAAAAAACTTAAATCATATGTCTTTTTCAAAATGTAGATGAGCTGTTAAGCTGGTAAGCTAAAAAGAATGGATCCTCAATTGTTAAAATGGTCCGTTCATACAAGTTTATTGCTAGCCCTAAATTCACTATTGATAGACCTATATGAGATAATGAATTTAGGAGACTAGAAATTTGGAGTTAGCAATAAACATGCCCTTGATGTCCAAAATACTCCTTTTATCATTTCGTTGCATTTGCCTCTCCTCCAAGTTGAATAATTTCAATTTCTAAATTTAAATAAAATCATGTTTTACTTCTTGTGTTCAGATTCAATAATTTTCTTTTTTTTTTCATTTCATGGTTGTAGGTACCATTAAATTTATAAATTTTCTTCTATTTTTATGTTTTTACATTTTGTAACATAGTAAAATGGTAGGTGCAAAGTGGGCATTTCGTCGACTTAAGATCAAAGAGAGACGAAATGGTGACAGAAATAGCATATAGGTGTTAGCGGTAAAAGGTGCTTTATCCAAAACATTTGGAGCTTAGGGTTTAGAGCCCCTGTCAGCACCAAATTAACGTTCACAGTGTGTCAATTGATTTGATTCTACAATCGACAAGAGAATATATAATTAGCTATTAGCAGTCGATTATATTATATAAAATATTGAACTTGCAACACAAAGAATTCCAAGGAAGGGTGATAGGTAAAGAAGCTATTGGCTTAGATATGACTTAAACCAATAGGTTCAGGGAGAATAAATCTACTACTGAGTTGATAAACTCAATGAAATAATAGAGTAAGGATAAACGATCTACTGCAAAGTTAAATAGATCACCAAAGTAGTAGAAAGAAGGGTAAATAAACTACAAACATTGAAAAGATAAATGATCTATCGACTAGTCCTAACGTGAATAGCCATATAGAAAGTGAAACCAAGTAAGAAAATCAAACTTAACCGAGACAGTTGCTATCTGGGGTGTACCTGGAAGCAAATCGAAAGGCAATGCACAACAAGTTGATTGAAATCTAGAATACGACGAAATTACTCTCAAACTAGACCTAGTGCAATAAAGTAGACGATATTGAAAAGATAGATTTATATTGGTTGATTGTCAATTTCTTACACGGTCTCGATGCCAAATATTCACACACACACACACACATATAAACGATATACTTTGTCATATTTACCACGAAAGCATGTCAATCTATTCCTATTTTATTTCTAAATTCCGACAAAAACTCTTGTATCCTGATCCTTCATTCCAACCAGCTTTGTATGCCTTGCGGCGGCCCAAGATGGCCCAATTTACCTCTTTTCTTTCTAAATACCGATATTGGCCCAATTTTAAATTCTGCTTGTTAACAATAGGGAAACAGTTTAACAACATGTTAAAAGTGCTGAAAACTAACCTGACTTTTTATGTCTAGTTTTTTCCTAACATGAAACCATATAAAAGGCTTTTAATAATAACATAAACAAAGTGAATCAGTTTTGAGAAAATGTTTAAAAAACATCTTGAAGTTCAACTCAACATTCAGCTTATTTCAAGCCAACCAGCTCATATATTCGTTTAGTTCAACCAATCTGAACATATTTTAAATCACTATAATAATTAACAAATCATGAACTTAAACAATAATGGCATCGATTTTACTGAGTTTTACCGGTAAATAAGGAATTCTCTCCGAGAGGGGCTACGGAACTCGTGCGACATTAACGGCCTCTACTTTCAAGTTAAAATCACTGACCTGCAGGCGGTAGACTTCAGTGCTGTCCTTTAGTAGCAGTTGTTAATATCTATTCGATGCTTAGTGGTACTCGTCTGCTTCTTTTCTTCCAGTCCATTGTTAGGCCGGCCTGGTGGTGGTTGGGATCATCACCTGTTAGGTCGGGATTGTTAGTTGATTATTATCCAACATTTCGGCGTCGAGTTACTGGGGGGTTGTTTGGATTTGAGGTTCTATTCAAGCATGTCATTGCTGTAGCCAGTGTAGACGTGGGTCGTGGGATGGTGAAGTGTTATGCGCCGAGTTGAATGATACTCGAAGGAGTGGTTGGTACGGGATAGGGTGGGAAGTAAATCCTCTGACATACTGCCATCTGACATACTGTCACTGACATGTGGGCCACTCTGACGTACTGCCATCTGACGTACTGCCACTGACATGTGGGCCAGAGGATATGCGTCTGATAGGGTGGTATGGTACGTTCTTTTCAGCTGTGTTTAGTTGGATGGAGGGGGTTTGGATGAAACGATGCAAAAGCGGTTTAAATTTAGAAAATATTCATTGTTTTATTATATACAATGTGGTGTCAAATTTTTTTTATCGGATGATTTCATACGACTTCAATTATATCCTATTTCATCTCATCTTGTCATGATTATTGCACCGAACCTCGTACAACTAACTAAACACATTTTTTGTTTGAGGAACCAAACACAATTAATTTATTATAGTATTGGTGGGTGCTGACTAGAAAAAAGCATCAGCCACAAGTGAAATACTCTATTCACTAAAGGTATTTTTGTTTTCCAGACCATTCCTTCATGAATAAGCACGTTTTTTGTTCAGTTGATATGATTTTCGATCAATTTCTTCGCTCTGTAGAATACCAGATGAGTTTTCTTCGTCCACCCTTTGGGTTATGTGTCACCCAGAGACCAGTCTCCTCTTTCTGTATGGCGACACCCACCACCCCCACTGTCTCTCCTCCGTTTCTTCCACGACTTTGTTCCACGCTTCTTATTGCAACCTTTCCTTCCCCATTCTCTTCCCCTGCATTGTATTCACCATGTACCAGCTCATAGCTGCCACATGCTTACCATGCTCTAGCTAACTCTTATCCTCCTCCTCCTTCTGCGGCATGCGCCATAGCAAGTGCGTGAAGTGGTTTGAAGCCCGCGTACCCTCATGGTGGCACACTGGCAACCACTCTCCCATGGGACATCGACAAATCTCCCTCAACTAAAGTCAAATTTACAAACAATTTCATTATCTTTCACCTTTGTTTGGATATGTTTTCATGTGCTACGGTTCATCATCTTATAGATCTAATGCCATATTCAAAGTTGATTATATATTTTCTCGCCGATCGATTGTACGATTAAATCGGCTGGCACGCTTTAAACTTGTCTTCTGAACTTCCAAGACTAGCTAGCGGGGATCCTAAACCTTAACCCATGTCACTATGTGTGTTGCTGATAAAACTATTGAAGTGAACATGTTCGGATCCCTATTAGCAAAATTAAAATTTTTAACTCCTTCCTAAGAAGTTAATTTTTTTTATAGTGTTTCACATATAAATATTCTATTTGACTGAACTTGACGGTTGCTTAGCTCCATTGTTCCAAAAGTGACGTTGTTAAGCTGTTTCACGAGGTGGCCGGCCTCCCACGCCGTCAGCCAGCCGTCGCCGTCGCTCCCACGCTCGCCCGTGCCCTTCCAAGATTTGGAGCGCGACTGCGCGAGACGGGACAAGACCGGCTTGTCCGCGCGCGTTCCGCACCCACCTCACCCTGTCCCACGAACACATGGCTGTCTCCTCCCTCGAGCGCCCCGGCCGGCCCCGCCGCCGAACTTCTCCGGCCACCGCGGACACGCGCATGGCACCTGCCGGTGCCGGGGCCGCGCGCCGGATCCATCTCCTCCGGCGTCGCGGCCGCCGGCGAAGGCGGCGGCGGCGTCAGCATCTGCATCTGCATCGCGGCGCCTCGCGCGACTGCGCGAGCGGGTGGTCCGGGTGGCATGCACTGGCATGCATGGCAGCATGCAGTGCATCATGGCCAAGCCAAAGGCAAAACATACGTGATTACGACGTAGCGCAGACCAAAAGCGACGGGCCGGGCCACTACTCATTGAAGGCTGAAAAAGACGCATTTTTTCCCTTGCTCGACGAGGTCAATGGTAGCTTTGCTTCCGTAGTTAACCATCTCGAGAACTGATTAGGCGTCGACGAGCCATCCTATATACGCTACTCGACATGAATCCCTTAATCCGCTCGCCAGTCGCCACCACCTGTATATGCCGACGCATGCATGTGAGCCTCGCTTGACTAACGTGCTTTGCCAAGTGCCCAAGTCAAATGCACTGGCCACCCGGCACCCACGGCCGCGACACGTGGATCGGCAAGCGAAATTTTAGGCCCCACGAGCTAGGAGACAACTCCGGCGAGCCGGCGACCGGAGGATATGCCCGGCTTGATGCACCTTCAACGGCCGGGCAATCACCGAGAGAAAAGAGAGGGGAGGAGGAGGAGGTAGCTTCACGTATCAAAACTCCTTTGTGTACTTGGAAGAGCAAGCCCTGCTGCCGACTGACAGAGTGACAGGTACTCCCAAGCAGAGATTAATTTCTCGGTACTTAACAATTCCATATGATTCCATTCCATCCCGGCAATAATGCCACGGAATTTGTCAGACCAACCGGTGGCCACTCCGTTGAGATATATAGTTTTGGATTTTTGATTGGGTGAAGAGATCCTTTCATGGTGGCCCCGGCCTACCGCCGTTGACAGCCGGTTAGTGGCCACCACATTCTAAAACGAGCTGCCAAACTGCCAAATATTCCCTCCGGCTTATGCCCAAACGGGGGAGTGGAATCAGGAGCGCGCTTGCCGTCTAAATTATTACCCGGAGGTGGTGGATCTCGAGAGGTACAAATTTCTTTTGCAGTGCAGCGACTAATTCGACTAAAAGCTATCGAAGCGACCGTGCCGTCCAGCTTTACGTGAAGCCGCCCTAGCAAGGAAAGTTTCGAGCTCTTGCTTGCCATGACAGGAAAGGTAATTCAACCATGCAGCCCGAGGTGCAGTGTCTATCTGTGTTAGTACGATTGATTGTGTTTTTGAGTATCTTTACCAAAAACTCTAAAAACATATTTTATAACACTATTTGCTGCACACTCTATTATTCTTTCTTAAAATCACACACTTTGCACTGCGCTCCGAAAGATTTCTTATCTCTCCAGCAGACATTTTGTTGCTGCACATCTTATTTTATAGCCTTTTTCTGCGAATGCTTTGGCTTTGTTGAAACCAAACAGCCGGCATGATGTGCCGACTGTACTTGGCAATTGCCATTGACTGCGCTTAAAATGTGGAGAACAGCCGTAGTTTAATAACGGTAAGGGGGCACAGGGTTTCACTTGTAGTTATGTGCGGTAATCACGATTGCGCTTTTTTTCAAAAGAAATCGCACAAAGATCGTCTAATTGTGAGTGAAAATCATATAAAATTCATCCTTGGAATGGCCATTGAAAAGTCCCGATTCGCATATTAAACGTTCAACTTTGGTAAAAAAAAAAAATATAAATTTTGAAAGAATATCAATCAAACTAGCTCCTGGCTGAGAATTAGATATATACTAGTTGAGTAGACGGGCCTATGGCCTGTCGACGTCGGCTACGCCTAGTTTAGTGAAGAGTAAAATGTAGAAAATGTTTACAACCATCAATACAATTTATGTGAACAGTAAAATCTGTGAAGCCAGATTATTTGAACCAATGAACAAAGGCATGAAGTCGATATGGCTGAGTCTAGCAAACAGGGAAAGATATGAATAGCTCAATATAACAATGACATGAAGTCGATATGGCTGAGTTTAGCAAACAGGGAAAGATATGAATAGCTCAATATGTTGAATTCAAAATCATTATGCCACGCAGGAAAGATATACTGAAAGCGCAAGGACACAATTCACATAAACTACCAAAAAATTGAAAAGAAAGGGAAAACAGATTAGTAATTAACAAACAATGGCGGTGACATTATTCCAAACATTGGTTCTCCTAGTCAAAGTGGTGGAGATATAGATATGCTAATAAAGGTATATCATTTGACTTTCGACCTTGCGACCGTATTTTCTCCAATTAACTTGTGTAAAAGCCTCTGATCATTGAATTCTTGCCTTTATGTTTGTAGCAACGGTTTGATTGTTCTAAGTGTTTATTTTTGTACAGTCTTGCATCCATGACCCGTCGACACCGAGTTTGCACTGCATTTTTGACACAAAATGATACCATATAAGACAATTGAGCGGACAACCATGCAAAAAACTGAATGCGTCCATTATGTCGTAAGATCACAATGACTGACCAAACGCAGATGAGAGGAGAGGCAATAGGGGTTACCTCCAAACGTAGAATGAGGGCATCATGTAGATCAGAGCACATCAGGGAGGGTGAAGCATCAATATCCATTGATGTATCCACTTCCTATGGCAAAAATCATGTGTGAAACAAACTCATAAAAAAAATATGAAATAAAGCAAATAAACTGAAGTGATGTTATAGAGACTTTGATGGGTAGCAGTCCTAACCAAGGAACCAGCCAAAATGATTCCATTATTAGTACAATATATGCCATTGACAACAACTATACAGGATACACATTAAACATAGCTGCTAGTATGTAGATCAGCCCGAAAATACTGGATGGGGTAACCACAAATACTTGAAGCTAAACATCCAATGTGTAATCCAATCAAAGACATGCATCAGATTGAAGCTGAAAAAAATAACCTCTTAATTAGAATCTGTAGGTTCCCCTAAAAAAAATTAGAATCTGTAGGTTACAATGATAAAAGAATACTAAGCCAGACATTAATTTTAGTACTCTCCTTGGTTTAGTAGTCAGCAAACATCTGATAAATTATTCGAAATCGAAAAGCATACTACAACAAAAAGGCCATTTTTCCTATGAACAAATATAGCATGTTATGTGGGCAAAAGAGCCATCATTTTTATAAAATGGGCATGATATAATGCGTTGGCACATAGGAAGCTGTACACTAGTGTGCTAAACAAATGTCAATATAATATGCATACATAAACTATGCAGTAAAAGATAGAACTTGTATTAGCCACTTGGGTACTTGTAGTACATGCTTATCGTTAAATAGTTAAACTCAGTTAAATTATAAAACAAAACTGGCACGGTAATGGTACAAAATAATAAGGTTACACAACTCTTAATTAATCCATTGTTTGTAATCTAAATTAGAGAGAATATAATTGCTAACTGTATCAAACACTTATAATAATTAACTAACAGGTAGTAGCATTCGGACATGTATTAGCAAATAGACCCTCTCTAAGGTTAATAAATTAAATTCTTGATATATAGTTCCACATATATTGATGTACACGTTTTACAACAATTTGTACCTAGGTTGGAAGATATGCAACCGTCCACCGGACGTGGCCGCCGATCTGGAAGACCTAGCAAGCACGGTGTTGTATGAAGTATGAGCAAAAAATATAGTATCCACATATAGTATAGCTAGGCTAAAGAATAAAGCAACCTCAAAAGTTACAAAATTCATATTAACTACACCCATCTGTCACAAACAAACAAATGATCTATTCTGTACATCCAACATTTGGGCTTTCAATTTCAAGAAGTCTGGATAGATTTTCATGTCTCAATACTTGCCACAGAGGCTGATTCTCAATGAGAAATTGAACCCTGGCTCTCATATGACAAAATTCATATTAACTACACCCTAGCTGGGACGGGTGGGAAAGGGAAGGAAGAGGGAGAGAGATGCTTTGTTACCGTGGGTGAGACCGGCGAAGAGGGAGAGGGAGGGGACACGGCTGGCACCTTGGTTCTTACCCTATCAATGGATCCGGTTTCTCAAAAGCCAACTGCGGACGGATCTAGGGTCGGCCCAAGCCCGCGGCGCCGAATGGAACCTACACGGAGGAGGCGATGAGAGAAGACGATGAAAGCACAACGGCGAAGAAAAAACGGGGGGACGGCCTGGGAATGAAACGGCGCCGACGGGGCAGGCGGCGAGGCAGAGGAGGACGGGGCGGCGCCGGAGGAAGAGGAGGACGGGGCGGCGCGAATCGGGGCCGGGGCAGCGCCAGGTGCGGAGGAGACGCGGGCGGTGCCCTGAAGGAGGTGGCTCTTGCGCCGGGCGCGAGGAGGACACGTGGGAGATCTGGGCGGCGGCGTGGATCGGGGCAAAAGCAGCTGGGTGGAGGAAGGGGCAGGGCCGGTCATCGTGGCGGCGTGGTGAAGAGTACCAGGGCGGCATCGGGGCGCTCGCCCAGCGACGCGGCGGGGAGGACTGGGCGGAGTAGGCCGGAGCGGCGCCCGTGGGCGTTGCGCCGTGGAGGAGGGGGAGAGAGCTCTGTTGGGGAGAGCCATCGGGGCGGGGGAATCGGGGTGAGGCTGTGGCTGGCGGGTGGGATGGTGGGGCGGCGGCTAGGGTTGAGAGCGGGCAGAGAGGGGATGGCCGGCGGGCTGATTTACAAAAGCACAGGGGCCTTTTCGCAAAAACAGCAGAGCAGGGCAGATCATGGGCCGCACAGATCCGATCGGACGGTCGGGCAAAATTGGGGCGACGTGCGCTCAGCGGGAGGAGCGGCGCCGAGCTCTGTCGAGCACGCTGGGTGGAGGGCGCGCCAAGTGACCGTGAGGGGGAGCCTCCCCACCGGTTTTGTACTTTTATTGATGCTTTCTTCAAAATCGAATAGAGTTTATGGAAAACCGATATCTTTTATTTTTAAAAGGCCCTCCATTGTTACGAAATAACTTGGTCATAATCTGAAACCTAATAGTCTTAATTCAGCCTAATTAAAAAAAGGCATAAATGCAGAATAACTTAGATATTTACCATTGCACGTATAAGCCATCATAGCTAGCTCGGTTAGGCTAGTTTAGCCTGCTTGATGAAGAGCCGATGAAATGATGTGTAGACGTCATAGGGAGACATACAGATGTTGTGACGTCCTCGTCGGCAACCTATGCAACAACAACAACCGCGACGACGGTCTTCCTGTTACTCTAACACCATACCACAAGATCGGGTTGAGTATTGGATTAGGGCTTATCAAGATTAACTTAGGCCCCGTTCTTTTAAGCTTAACGGCTTAACGACTTATTTACGAGATTGAAACTAGTTACAATTAGGCGTGTCCTGATCAGGACACACATTTATTAGAGATAAGTTTAATTAGAGATCAGTTAAAGGTGTGTGGACATAACATAAGAGTATACAATCAATCCCAACATCAAAAACCCTAAATGCTACCCCCATCCTATGATCTTATTTGTATGCGTCTTCTCCTCACCACCACTCTTAGCCTTCCCACCCCTACTCACCAACACAACTTCCTCATCTTTTCCCCCCTAGTGCATGCTTATTTGAGGACATCAATTCTATTATATATAAATCGCCTATATGGGGACAACACGACGAGGTTGGCCATGGTGGTACTACCCTTCCTCTCTCACTGCTAGATTTGTCTCTTGTTTGTTTTTTCTCATTTTTGTATTCTAAACTTAAGTTTAGTAGAAAAAAAAAGGACTGTTCAAATTTTTTTTAAAATCCATGTCAAATCCTTCTAACACATCGCTACTATTTCATTTTTTTTTTGTAGTTTTTTATCGATTTAGAATTTGGTTTTAGAACTTTTGAAATTGAAGTGAATTAAAAACCTAAAAAACGCTTGGTTTTAGATATTGAACTACATGATAAGTGCAATATCATGATTATCACTTGACTATTAGAGAAAAAGATGGTTGTATGCCGTAGGCTTTTTTTTTTTTTTTTTTGAGACAACCGTAGTTTCCTTTTGGTCATAAAAGGTATGTGGTATTTTTTTTGCACTTAAGTGTATTACATATGGGTTAAACAATTAAGTAAACTCTGCACAAGTAAATTGTGACATCAAACCAAACACTAGTTTTATATTCCTATCACAGCTGACAGTTACGACAACGTTTGACATCTAACGGTCATCAAAGATATCTGCAGATGACATATACATATTCCAGGGGCGTCCCGGGGAATTTAGAGGCCCGGTGTGAAACAATAAACAGAGGCCTAACTTAATGGGGATCAATTAAAATATGCTAAAATATGCTAATTGCAACAATTAAACAATGGATCAATTAAACATACATACGCAAAAAACGACTAACAAAAATAGGTCTTAGATGGGATTATGGAAATTTACCTATCTATCTATGGACCGTGGACAGCAGTCAGCAGGCAGGGGGGTCTCGAGGAGAGGAATTTGGGGAAATCTTCAATCTTCTCTAGCAGCCAGCAGGGCGCAGGCCGCAGGGAGACGACGCGCCGGCGCCAACGCGGTCACGCGATCGCGGGCTACAGGATCGGGCATCGGCCGATCGCCGATCGGGAATCAGAACCGCAAGGCCGAGGCGCGAGCATGTCGGTGTCGTGACTCCGGAGTCCTGAGTCAAAGCCTCGAAGGATCAAAGGAAAGGAGCAGCCAAGCAGGCCGTTTTGGGCCTGATTACATTGCTTGGGCTGTATTACTTTGTTGAATAAAACCTTTTATGTGTGTGTATATATATGGACCTTAATTAAACTTGGGGCCCCTTGATTTTGGGGGCCCTGTGCGGTCGCACAGCCTGCACGGGCCCAAAAACGCCCCTGCATATTCTGCCATTTGTTCATGCCACGTTAGTAATCATCACCTTTCATTTCGCCCGGTGTCAACTACACGCCTTAAAAAAACACACATTTGCAAATGGCTCGGTATCTAGGGTGCTCGTTAGTCTGACTTGATCAAATATCTCAGGATCAATAAAATTCATTCGTGTGCCGTAGCACTTGGCCAAAGAGGTGTTTTAATTGAAGCATTTTTCCGATTGTACTAAACTTAATTGATAAGAAAATTTAATTTTTTTAGTCCAATGTTTTAACTACCATGAAGCAGCCTTTAACATATTTAAATAATATAAATGAATAATACTAGTCACGAAGACTAAATTCAAGAAAATGGCTTAGTCTTAGTTGGCTAAAAAATTAATTTAGGTTATCACTAATCTGTTCTTAATCATGAAACCACCTCTCAAAGCTCTTAAAAATAATATAAACTAAATGAATCAACTTCAATAAATAGATTTAAAAACCTTCCAAAATCCAGCTTAGCATTCTGTCTGGCTAAACTTTAAATGCTTCTCGCATTTGTGCCCTACAGCGGGCGCCTTTTTCTCTGCTAGGAATGAGTAGTATGGGTACATGTAGCACATAGCATGCTCACAATGACTTTCGCTTAGTAGAGGTACTTGTAGCATATAGCATGCTAAAAATGACTTTCGCTTATTTGACTAAAAATGAATTAAGCTTTTTTAGTTTAGTTTTTTCTTAATCATGAAACCACCTCTAAAAGCTATTTAAAATAGAATAAACGAATTGCAATAGCTTTGAAAAGCAAATTATGAACCTCTCAAACTCCATCTTAACATTTAACTCATTTCAACTAGGCTTAGCTTATTTATTCAGCTCAGCTACTCCGAAAATGCTCATGGAGTTAGTTGTTAGGGTTTTTAGTACGGGGGCGATGGATCTGCTAAGCGATGGAAGATTTGATGGTCATTTATTAGGCAGTGTTGTCAATGTTGGCAATGAAGAGCTCGCCTTGCTGCTTTGTGCACGACGGAACTGTCATTGTGCTCATTGGCAATAAAGTTATGTTATTTAGACCTTAGCAATGGAGTTGCATTGGCTACAACACCAAAGTTTCATCGCCGGTAGGGGTTACAGAGGTTAGAGAGAGGATATGATATTTTTATGCAGAGACTTTGATGCTGGTGGATATGTTTGAGCTGCTGGATGACGGTGGTGTTTGTGTATTATCTTCTTCCTCTCCTTGGCAAAGACGGAGTTCAGCGCTACTTTGTGCCTTTTTGACTTTGTCTATGCTTGATTTGGATCTCTTGTTCTGTCACCTTGAGTGGGTTTGGTCGAAGGGGAGGAATTCGATGGCATGATGTTTTTAGTTGCTAAAAAACCCAAGAGGTTGGGGCTTTGATGTAATATGTAAGTTAATTCTAGAATGAATTAGCATCCTTTCTAAAAAAAATGCCTCTTGCATCAGTAAAAGAAGTTGGGGTGATAGGTTTTCATTTTAGAAGCATAAAACAAGAAAATCTGAACACATCGGGACGGTCACAAGCTAAAGTGCTCAACATCTTAATTCCTTCATAACCGAAAGAAAAATGTCTGATTTTCATTCCACTCCTTTAGCCGATTTGCAACGCTGGCGCTATTTGCACTATTCACCTTCTATTCACAAATCACAACCCCATTTTATTATTCACTTCTCATGACCCTATTTTTTCAATCCCTACATATATCTCTCTCTTATATTTTACTCTCACCCTATTTTCATAATTCACAATCTCATTTTCATAATAATAGGGTAACTATACTAAAGATATAGTGTCACCATTAAACATGCCCCATGGACCCTGGAAGAAACTTTCTATGCACAATGCAAGGTGCTAGGAGAGTGCATATATAGATGAAAAAAAGGTTAATTTTGTCGCATAGGATCCACATGTGTTTCTTAAAGGAATGGAGAGATGCTTACACCTTTTTTTTACACTTCCTACAATATCAAAGTAGTTTATACTTCCTTGCATTGAAGACGGATTTAATGAGGTGGTGCGCACACATGCTCTCACTCTCACTCTCACTCTCAACATCTAGATTCAAGCTATTGCGCATGAGTGGAATCCATCAATCTAAAGACATGCTAACTTAAACCTAATATGCATACTTTGTTAAAACCAATTCTATTATGCGTAGTCAACCCATATAGATAGAATGTAACAATAGTCGATAAATTATATGGACATATCAAAATTATTTGAAGTCTGCCTTTATTTTTTCCATCTTAAAATCGGATTAAATGCCGTATTTTGAAATTAGTTTTACGAGCTATATGCCATATCACGCTGTAGCCTTTTTCAAAGATTTTTTCTTCTTAGACGTATGAAGCTATTTTTGATATATGTTTTAGCTTCTTCGAGTTTTTTTTTATAACTCTTACCTTTTTATATTATAATTTATCGTAAGATGTAATCTGTGAGCATGTCAATAAAAAAACCGTGGTTTTAAAGACCAATAATGATTTTACCATTCAGTATTCAGATCCCGGTCTTCCTGACGACGACGATCATGCCACCGTTGGATCAACTTCAACTTGTCGACGCCAGTTGCCGTCTCACCTTGCCGTCTCGCCATCGACCATCGTCGCCACACCGCGACCGGCGACTCCGCGTCCGCGATCGAGGCGCCGCCGTGCTGCTACCTGCTGGGCAGCAGCCTGCTGTAGTGCTGCCGCGGTGCGCCGGTGCCGCACTGCCAGCGCCGCAGCGCCGCCTGCCTGGCTGCCTACCGCCTATGGGCTGCGGTTCAGCTGCTGTGTGCCTGTGCAGCAGCGACACTGCTCGAGTGCTCATCTGTGCAATTGATTTTGACTTTTGCTATGTGCTCCTGATTACTATTTACTAATTACTGCTCCCACACTAATTTACTTGCAGATTAATGATGGCTCTTTTATTTGCTTTGGATGATGCAATCTTCTCTACAATTATCTGTATGATCTTGTATTCTTCTATTTCGGTAAAAAATTTCATAATTACATGTGTTTTAGAAGCATTGTATACAAGTTTTTAGATGTATTGGGCTATTAGATATATTAGATAATGATATGAGACTCCAAAAACATAGTTAATTAGTTATATTTTTATATGGTTGTATAGACTATAGGGCCCCAACACTTATTTCGCCCCGGGCCCTCAAAATCCTAGGAACAGCCCTGCTAGGAGAGTGCATATATAGATGAAAAAAGGTTAATTTTGTCGCATAGGATCCACATGTGTTTCTCATGTGCTTAAATGAGTGGAGAGATGCTTACACCCTTTTTTACACTTCCTACAATATCAAAGTAGTCTAGACTTCCTTGCATTGAAGATGGATTTAGGCCTTGTTTGTTTCAGATTAAATTAAATTAAATTAAATTAAATGAAAATTTGTTATTTTTGTATAAGCCAAATGATGTAGTGTTTTGTAGTCATTCTTGTGGGGTTTTAAATAGTATTTCTTAAAGTTTGTAAAATATTTTTTTCATAATTTTTTGAACTCGTTACGACGTATTTTGAGGGGATCACAAATTTGCTACAGTAAAACGCAACGCTACGTTAATCTGAAACAAACAAGGCCTTAATGAGGTGGTGTGCACACGCTCTCACTCTCTCTCTCTCAACATCTAGATTCAAGCTATTGCCCATGAGTGGAACCCAACAATCTAAAGACATGTCAAGTTAAACTTAATATGCATACTTTGTTAAAATCAGATCTATTATGCGTAATCAACTCATATAGGTAGAATGTAACAACAGTCAACAAATTCTATGGACATATCAAAATATTTGAACTCTGCCATTATTTTTTTCATCTTAAAATCAGATTAAATGCTGCATTTTGAAATTAGTTTTACGAGCTATATGCCATATCACGCTGCAGCCTTTTTCAAAGACTTTTTCTTCTTAGACATCTGAAACTATTTTTAATATATGTTTTAGCTTCTTCGAGTTTTTTTTATAACTTTTAACATTTTATATTATAATTTATCGTAACAATGTAATCTGTGAGCAGGTCTGATTTGAATAAAAAAAACCATGGTTTTAAATACCAATAATGATTTTACTATTCAGATTAACCAGGGGAAACATGCTCCTCGAGCTATGACCCTTGTACCTCGCTATTCACCTCTCACCCCACCGGGCACCGCTTAACGGAAAGAAACGGTCGCCGGCTCGCGACGCTTTGAATTGAGCAAAGCAAAGGCACGGAGCCGAGGAAGAAATCCTCAATCCTGCACAGCCACGCGCAGAAAGCGCGGAAACTGCAAGGAAAAAAGGTGGCCGCGCCGCGCCCAGGGCCAGATCCACCCGAGCCGAGAACGCCTCCGCGTTGTCTCTCCCCGTCCCCGCGCTGCCCCCATCCCCCTCCTCCTCCTCGTCGTCGTCGTCGTCGTCTCACCCACCACCACCTCCTCCCCTCAAATCCGCGAGGGTTTCACCGCGCTCCCCCGTGCCGCGGACGCCCCCGCCACTGCCACACCACGATTCGAAAACCCCTCCCTTGCCCAAGCGGCAACGCCTCGCCCCCTTTATAACCGCGCGGCCCCTCCCGCGTGAGGCACCGACGAGGGGGGCACAGCCGCGCCGAACCGTGCTGCCGAGGCCGAGCCTTCCTGCTTCTCCTCCTCCTCCTCCGCCGCCGTCGGGGTCGTGTCGAGGTCGTCGCGGGGGAGATGGAGGCGGAGAAGAAGCCGCCGGCGGTGTCCGACGTCGGCGCCTGGGCGATGAACGTCGTCAGCTCCGTCGGCATCATCATGGCCAACAAGCAGCTCATGTCCTCCTCCGGATACGCCTTCTGCTTCGGTATCCCATTCCTTCCTCCTCCCAGATCTGGATCCCCCCGCTTCGGGCCCTCGCCGCTGGATAGCGGATCTGATGCTGTTGTTTGCCTGCGGCTTCTGCGAATGCAGCCACCACGCTGACCGGGTTCCACTTCACCGTCACGGCGCTCGTCGGGTGGATCTCCAACGCCACCGGCTACTCCGTCTCCAAGCACGTCCCCCTCTGGGAGCTCGTGTGGTTCTCGCTCGTCGCCAACACGTCCATCACCGGGATGAACCTCAGCCTCATGCTTAACTCGGTTGGGTTCTATCAGGTATGCTGTCATGTCGCCTTTTTTTTAAAAAAAATAAAATTCCTACCCTGCCCATTGGCCAGTGGGTGTATGGCCTGGTTGTGTCATTGTGTGGCTCAAAGTGCGGAAACTCTGCAAAATTGTAGATCTCCAAATTGAGCATGATTCCGGTAGTTTGCTTGATGGAATGGGTGCTGAACAGCAAGCACTACACCACCAAGGTCATATCGGCGGTGGTTGTCGTGGCGGCTGGTGTTGGGATTTGCACGGTCACAGATGTCGAGGTCAACGCAAAGGGATTCATCTGCGCTTGCGTAGCCGTGTTCTGCACGTCTCTTCAGCAGATTGTGAGTTTCTGACTTTCTATTCTCTGTCTGTCTTAATTATTAGATATTTAGATTTCTCTATTTTCGAATTCATGTGTAAGATGTAAAGAGTTGATTTTGCAATCAGCAATGTGACCCAAGTTCCTATGTTAAGTTCATTATGATTATGATTTTGATTATATGTACTTTTAAAAAGTTGAAACTGTTATGACCCATCGATCATTAGGTATGTTGTTGAGAAAGAACAAAATTAGATGCTTTAGTGAAGCAATGTCCTGCACATGGTCCTACCTACATCAGCTGTGGATTATATGGTTCCCCACATTTCGTGCCTTCCCTTTCTGGTGCCACTTATTTTTCAACATACTGAGCTGCTCTAGGTGTCATTGCTGTAGCATTATTATTGCGAATTGCAATAGCACTCGAGCCTTCGTATACCAGACCAAGGCCTATGAGACCCTGGCTCCCTTGAGATCTAAAACAGTGATGCAGGTTAGGGAATCAAAACTACCTGAAGTTTTTACTGTTGACTTGCAGTATGATTCATAAGATGAATACGTTTGCATCATATTCACCAGAAGTGTAGTTCTTTTGATTGCTAACTTTTGTTTACTCCCTAAGACACTCACATTTTGTGCCCTTTTCACTGTAGAATTTCATTTGTAGTTTAGTATCTGCTTAATTAAAAGTTAGAACCAATTCGAAGCAAGTATTTTTGAGCAAACAGGCAGGAGCACTGCCATTTTATTAAAAGGGGGGAATTGCACACTGTACAAGAGAGCACAGAGGAGGGGGGGGGGGGGGGGGGTTGGGGAGGGGGGGGGGCGGCGCCGTAGAACAATGGTGCGCCTCCACGAGGCAATGTCGTCGGGGATTCTACCCGCCGAGCAGACGTTTACGTTCATTTCGAAGGTTCCAGATCGCGTGGATGATGCGGCCGTTGATGTCCTTCTTTACACTTTTAGATTTACCCACGGTCAACTGTGTCCACCAGCTCTAGAGGCTCATGGAACTCGGGCAGGTGGCAAAGGGATGGTTGGCCGAGCTTAAGGTTTCCTCCCAGACAGATGTCGAGTAGGGGCAGTGGACACAAAAGTGGTCAATTGTTTACTGATTACAGTGACAGAGCACACAAACTGCTTGGTGAGGCCAACTTTTTTTCGCTAAGACGCCCGAAGCAAGTTTTAGCTATTTACATTCTTTTGTTACATCTAGAAATGACAATGGTTCCAACTTGTCATAGTGGGTATTAGATTAGATGCTTTAGGTAGAAAATGTGGACTGAAACTAATGTAGGATTCTAGTAATGCTTCTAAATTGTGTATTAAGGTTTGTGTTTTTATTGGAAATTAAGAATGCTAAAGAGGGTCCTTTTAGGCTAATCATTTTCCATAATAATGCCTATGCAGTTTAATAAATTTCATCATGTTCTGACAAAACTTATTTTTGTTCCAGACAATTGGCTCGTTTCAGAAGAAGTACAACATTGGGTCTTTTGAGTTGCTGAGCAAGACTGCACCAATACAGGCATTGTCTCTTATAACACTGGGCCCCTTTGTGGATTACCAACTTAATGGGCGATCGCTATTGAACTACAATTTTTCAACAGGGGCAACTGTAAGTTATCACTCCTTTACAACATTGTCTATAAGTTAAAGCATCCTTTTTCTGACAAAGGCTACCCTGTCCATATTATTGTATCTTCTGCTTTAGATTCATGTCAGATTGTCAGTGTATCTTGAGTACACAATAGATTTGCTTCATCTATGGTTCTCCCCATACTTCTGCTTTAGTGGGTACCATTAGTACCCCACTTGGCCACTTAATGAATTTGCAATTTCTTTTCCCAATTTAACTGATTCTGTCATGAAACTGTGGCAGCAATTTTTCTCATTTAGTTTTTCTTACATGTATCTGGTATTTTTCCAGTAAAACCTGTTTATTGTTGGATTTCTATTCCTTGGCTTGCCAAGTCTGTTAAACTTGCAATTTACTGCCAGCCAAACAAAAATATTAGCTTTGCAGTATCCAGTTCTTGCCGCTTTCCATTAGACCATTAACCATCATGCAGTTCTTCATGCTGCTTTAAGACTATATGGCCGGAAACTGTTCCTATACGCTCTAACAATTCCCTTTTCTTTTCACCTATTTGCAGTTCTTCATACTGCTTTCATGCTCGTTGGCTGTCTTCTGCAACATGAGCCAGTACCTCTGCATCGGCCGGTTCTCGGCGACCTCCTTCCAGGTCCTGGGCCACATGAAAACCGTGTGCGTGCTGATCCTCGGCTGGATCCTATTCGACTCGGCCCTCACGGTGAAGAACATACTCGGGATGCTGCTCGCCGTGATGGGCATGGTGGTCTACAGCTGGGCCATCGAGTCGGAGAAGAAGGCCTCCGCTCCCATCCCCCGGAACAAGAGCGACATGCTGGACGGAGAGGATGTGCCCCTGAAGGCCAGGGTGAGCGGCCTTCCCCCGTCCGACCTCGACCTCGAGGAAGGCGAGATGAAGAGCTAGCTGATCATCATATATTTATTCATTATTCTTGTTCTTTTGTACGTGTTTTAATCCGCATTATCGATTCCCTGAGCTCTTGGAGCTGTCGACACTCTGTTAATTTTTGCCTCTTGTTGGGTCGGATCGAGTTCATAGGTGATGACCACGATGACGACCCCGGCCAAGCCAGTCTCGACCTAGATGACCATTTTAGAGAATTCGTGATGGCGTGTTGTTTATTATAGCTGATACAAGACAAAGAGACTTATAATGGAATACAGGTGGTGCTCCGTTGTAGGACCTAGCGAATACCGCAATTTTTTCCCTCTCTTTTTCAACGTCTCGCTGTCGACATCTGCTGTGAAGTTGTGGTTTATATGATTATGATTTCGTCAAGAACTCACCATGAGTTGCTCAGTGGCCTCTGTCAAAAAAAAAAAAAAATCACCATGAGTGCGTGCACTGTGCATCTTTTATCGTGCAGCTTGTCGAGCTGCCGCCTGCCTCACATGGCCTGTGGTGACAGGGTAGATGGGGCTTGCGGGTGGCACGTGGCCGTCGGCGGCGGCAATAGCCCGGGCGGCCGCCGGCCCATCGAGGGAGCATCGATTACAGCGACAATTGCCTTCCCTCCCTGCAATGCAACTAGTCCTTTTTTTATTGAAGTAAACATAAAATTTTCTGCACTCTTTGTTTCCAAATGAACCGAATATGCCGACGGAAAAGCCGTCAGCCGATCCCAAAATGCCTGCGTGCAACCCTTGTCCCATGTCGATCTGTTCGTGTAAATGGGAGTTTTGTTCCAGCGGGAACCTGTCATGTCTTTAGGTAAGCTTTCAGAACGGTGGTTCTTGAAGCGCTGTTGAGGCGCAACGAGAATAGACTAAGCTTGATAGAAGCTGGTCTAAATGATGAAGAAATTAGATTTGGATGTCTATGAATTATCTCTGAAAAAAAAATTAACTCTTAGATCATACATAGTGGTGGTCGATCTCTATAATGCAATCCATATCATATAGGAAAAAGTGCTGATTTGGTCTCTCAATTATGTCCACTAGACCACTTTGGTCCCTAAACCTCAATACCGGACTTGTGAGGCCCCTTATGTAGCAAAACCGGATCAAATTAGTCAGTGGGTGGTTTTAAGATTTTTTTTGCTTGTGTAGCATCCATGTAAGATTTTTGCTGACTTGATGGCCACATGGCATCCATCTCATTGTCTTCTCTCTCAAATCTCTTCTCTCAAGCCTAATACCGTTGTTTTGACCCGTCAAAACCCTAATACCGCTATTTTGACCGGTAAAAGGACCGGTCAAGCCCGGTTTTGCTACACGAGGGACCTCACAAGTCTAGTATTGAGGTTCAGGGACCAAAGTGGTCCAGCGAGCATAGTTGAGAGACCAAATCCACACTTTTTTCTATCATATAATAAATATAAAGATGACTGCACGTTTTATAAACAACGATCAAGGTGTCTCGCATATTTGCATGGCTAGATCTTGTATTTGATATGAACTTCTTTTCTATTCTTATATTTGATTTGAACTCTTTTTCTAATCTTGTATCTGACAAGGATTCCTTTTAATTGATTCTATTTTATTATGGTAGTGGATGTGAACTATTCGGACCCACAATAATTGACGATGTATATTTTTCTTTTTCTCTTTGATTAATGTGGGATTTTCTAGTATTTTATAATTAATGTGGTGGCTCTGTTGAACCATGTTTTAATTATGTTTTTTCATCCATGTCATTATTAAGTCACGATTTCATGCTTTTCCCATTACAAAATTGGAAATGATTGTCATGCCATTTCTTTTCGCTTATTTTTCTTGCATCCATGCTATTACGCCCACTTCTTGCCATGTACCGCTGAGACGCTGACGAGCAGGCTCCACCTGTCATACACTCTTTTCTTTCTTCTTCGGTTCTTCCTCCCTCTCCCTTCTTCATCCTTTGGCATACCTCGCCACCGGTCACCTCGGGCAAAAGCCTTGCTGCTGGCCACCTCGAGCTCCTCCTTCTTCGCCAGCCACCTCGAGCTCCTCCTTCGTCGTCGGTGCTTGCCGCTGTCTCAACCTTCAGATCCACCACTACGCTACCACCCTAACTTCGACGAGCCCGCCGTCCCAGCCTCATGGTTCAACGCTGTTGAGCGCAAGCACCAACATCATTGTCGTCTACCAGATCCAGTGATGCCGTTAAGCTTGAGCTCCAGCGCCGCCGCATGAGCTCTAGCGGTGGTAGAGGCGGACACCGCCGCCATGGTCGCTGAAGGAGGAATGTGGGGGAGGCGGATGATAGTGCTCCGAAAACCAAAGCTGCAGTGCTGCCTCTCACGAGCTCCAACACCATTGTCCGCTAGATCCAGCGTAGCCGCCTCCTACGAGCTCCAGGGCTGTCATATAATCGAGCTCCAGCACCATCATCTCCCATGAGCTCCAGATCCGCCGCCGACAAGGTGATGGTTGGATATTGGAGAGATACGGGCAGTGGAGTTTGGATAGACATGGAGCTCTAGCAATATAGGAGGTCGAGACTGCCAGCGACGAAGAAGAGATAGGCGGGAAGGTGAAGAAGAAGAGGAAGGAAGAAGAAGCAAGAGTTTGGCATAAATAATGGCAAAACAATAATTTTATATTTTGTATTGGTAATAGCGCGAAATCGCAACTTAATAATGGCGTGTATGCAAAAAAACCCTTTAATTATATTATATAATAGACTTCCACACACCACAAAGTTTCACGTAGAATTGACTCTTGCATTGGAGACAAACCATCTATGCATGCTCTATCTCATCTACATCATCACACGTCCTGCATGCCATACCTTACACATTGTACATGCTCCCAAAGTGTATGAAATTTCTATGTGTTTATTGGTGCAAGCACTAAACCATCCATGCAAGTGGAATGCAAAATGCACCTATAGATACATACCACACAAAGTGGTTATTTTCAAAACATGCCATTAGAAAAATACAAAACTGTGAGACAATGTGGAGGTCATTCCATGATTTTGTGATGAGTATATTTGGCTTGGTTTGATTTGGTTGGAAAGATAGTATTTGAGATGTGATTTGACGTGGTTCGACCATTGGTGATAGTTTACTATATTTTATTTTTCAAAGATTTTTTTTTATCTCAAATGAAAAAGTGATGAACACGAAAGTTGTAGAGAATTTCGAGGCACATCATTTTTTGTGTTGTGACCTTTCCATTTGAGTAAAAGATAAATTGATAAAATTATTTTGTGCACTGTTGTTGTTGGTGATTGATAAGCGGCCCACCTCGAGATGGGCCTGGGCTGATTCCGTATCAGCCCACCACGCGTGCGGGGAGTCCAAGGAGCCACCCTTGGCCAAGCGCCTAGCCCGTCAGGGTCCGCCCCGAGCTTGACCGGGTCAACCACGTTGTCCCGGGTCTCTGCCAGGGGCCTGGCGCACCTCCCGGGCTTCCCTTAGCCCGGAGGAAGTCCCCGCGAACGGCCCGCCTGTTCGTAGACAGGCCTTTACAGCTGTCATGCCTCATCGTACTTTCTCCGGCCTTGACCGAAACGAACTGTGTCTCCCCGAGGGTCCGTAGCCCGGGGAAGGGCACGCGGGCAGTCAGGTTTGTCGTTTGCCCTCCTTGGCAGGCAGCGAACGGTTGTTACGCTACGCGACGCCTCCAACGGGTGGCGCGAGACTGGCTCGTTCCAGTCAATGCTATATTGGGGATAAAGGGAAAGTGCTTTCTCTCTAAAGAGGTTTTCTCCCCTGTATCGGCATGTTAAGACAAACACGTGTCCAGTACTAACCCGACCAGCTTCTCCCTGTAGGCTCGAGACCAGACAGAACCCTAGAACGAGACAAGAGCCTCGCCACTAAAGCAAAGACCGGCGCGGGGCCCACCGCATCAACTTCGGGCAAACCGTCGTGCCTATAAAAGGAGGATTCCTGGACATTCGAGGGGATCCGACTCCATCTGATCCAAGCCCGAGCAACACCTGCACCCAAAGCTTCCTTAGCAAGTAGTCTAGGTCCTTAGTCACCACCGCTGTAAGCTCGGGATCGGTGCCTCCAGGCCCGGTCTCGGCACCCTTGTACCGTTTTCCACCATATAAGCAACAAGACTGGAGTAGAGCTGTTACCCGGCAGTGGGGGCTCGAACCAGGGTAAATCACTCGTGTCTTCACAGTTGGTATCATCTTCCTCCCCTCGCTGTACGAAGGATCTGTTACCCTGATCATCAAGTCGCACCAGGCTTGTCTGGGAAGACAGCGCGGCCTTAGCCCCCCCCCCCCCCCCCCCCCCCCCCCCCCCGCCCCCCCCCCGGGGGCGGGCCGCCGCCCCGGGCTGTTGAGAAGGGTGGCCGTTGGGCCTCACACCAACTACAAATTCGTCTGCCAGTCCGTGGTCCCGCGGCTCTGCAGGAGCGCGTTCCCCAGACACCGACAGTTGTGCTAAGAGGAAAACTGAAAATGAATTTTTTCAGTCCTAGTTGCATGGACATTTAGGATTGCATTATGCTTATTGTTCATATATTGCTACCATGAAATTGAGGTAGTATTAGAACATTTTAGCATGTATCCATGGCGTGATTGTGCACTCATGTTGCATATTTATCATTCATGTTGAAATTGGTGTAGTGCGGTGCTACATGATGGTTTACTTGTCTGTGTCGGTTGCAGAAATTTATGGTTAGGTCATGGTGAAGCGAAAGACCGTGTGTAAGATCAAGCCTCCCCGTGGGCTAAATGATTTTGGTAATTGATGGCAACTAGGCCGTACAGCTGGAACGCCAAGGATAAGGACTAAGGATAAGGACTTTTTGTTTTATAGTTCTTCTGATTTCCTTGTGTGCGTCTTCGGTTCGATTACGTCTCTCTGGTTGCAGGGTCCCACTGAGCACAGATTCAGAAACATCAGCCGTGAGTTCGAGAGAGTGCCAGGTGTTAGTCTTGAGTGAACCATCTAGAGCGAGTACACCTGTCTGGGGTCGAGAGAATTCGGGGGAGTCCAGCTGTCTAGGGTTTTTCGTAGCCGCCAAGTCCACAAATCGACAAAAGAGTCCCAAGATCCGAGGCATGAAGACGAGAGGGGCCGAGAGACGCTAAGTCCGAAGGGGTGTGCGGAATAGACCTCTGTCGGACGGCGTCCGATCGCCATCGGACGGCAGCCGACGAGCCCAAGCCAAAATCTGGGCTAAGTCCCGAAAACACACCCACTGTCGGACGGCGTCCGACGGTCTTCGGACAGCGTCCGACAGTAGCGGTTCCCAACGAGCTAGCTCAAAATATGGCTAAGTCCCAGGTTCACAGCCCCTGTCGGACGGCGTCCGACAGCAACCGGACGGCGTCCGACAAAGTTCATTGTCGGCCACCCAGCAGCGTCCGACGGGCACCGGACGGCGTCTGGTCAACGGGGGGCGCGACAGTAGTGACTGTCGGACGGCGTCCGACCCGGACCGGACTGCGTCCGACGGCGGTTTGGCAAACGACCAAACACCTGGCAGGCAGCTCATTCGCGTGCACCAGCGCCCTGTCGGACGCGTCCGGTAAGCCACCGGACGGCGTCCGACGAAGCACAAAGTTTGGCCAAATCCTCTGTCGGACGGCGTCCGACGGGAACCGGACGGCGTCCGATCGGGCGATCTGAGTCTCGCGATTTAATCTGAGCCGTCCATTTCTAGGGTTTCGCCTTGGGCCTATAAATAGGGGCTTGGTGTACGGGAAAAAATTGAGAGAGCCACCATTAGCAGCCACCCCTTGCCTTAACCACCCATGAGAGCTCCTCTCATGGCACCCACCTCCACCTAGGGTTCCATGTGCTTGAGAGATTGAGAGGGAGAAGAAGAGAGGAAGGGGAAGAAGAAGGTGATCCCTACCTCCTCCCATCATCTCAAGGTTTGCCCCCATCTCCCATGGTGTTCTTGCCCTAGTTTTCATGGGGAGAGAGAAGGGGTAGTGGTGAGAGACGATCTCGATCTTGTGCTCTTGGGACTTCGCCGCCGGAGAGATCGTCGTCACGCCACGAGCTTCATCAACCGTACGACTACATCCGCTCCATCCGTTGGAGGCACAAGTCCGCCGTGTGTCGGCGGCCATCTCCGTGTGTCGGGGGTGCCACGGTGTCCGTGTGTCGGAGCCAAATCCTCCATGTGTTGGAGGTGCCTCATGTGTTGAGGCGAAATCCACCGTGTGTCGGTGGTCGGTGCCGTGTGTCGGTGCCGGTGGGTGTGAGTGCTCTCGCGTGTGAGAGAACTCGCCTCCGTGTGAAGGTTTGGAGCTCGCCTACCATGTGTTGGTGAAGAGCTACCACGAGTGGATTGAGGGCTAGGGACGAAAGGGTCCCGACTTCTCTGTGTGAGAAGTTTCCTCAACGGAGACGTAGGTGCTCATGTGTTGAGCACCGAACTTCGGTAAACAACTCGGTTTGCGTCTTCTCATCTCACTCGTTTAATTACGCATATTGACTTGATCGCTTGCATGTGAGTGCCATCGAGCCTCCTAGTAGTTGTTTGAGTTCCATTGTGATCGCTTCCGCATCTAGACACTAGGGATTAATCGATAGCTTGGGTAATTACGGACTAAACAATCACTCAAACAAGTTTAAAATTCAAATTAGGAGTCCGATTCACCCCCCCCCCTCTCGGCCTAGGATCCTTACACCGTGACTATACTACGAGAGCTGAGGTTCAAAACAGTCAAAGTGCCAAATACGAGTGAGGCCAAGTGGTGGTTGCGCTGAGAGGACTAGGATCCAGAATAGGAGCACGTGAAGATGGTTGGAGGCAGCCATGGTCGGTGGCTGGTATCGGGTCTAGGTTTGGAGAACCAAGGTCCAAAACAATCTAGGATGCAAACCAGACAGTTGGGCTCAGACATGGCTCGCATGGAAGTCATGGAGATGGACTTGAGGTAGCTTAAGATTTCTGGTTCAGGTTTGGAGGCTTGAAAGTGCGAAAACAAAGCGGTCAACTCTGAAGGATGAAAGCCCGTTGCATCAGGTTGTTATTGGGCTTTTGTGTGACCCATGTAAAGGAGATAACCCATGTATGCGGCTGGTTAGAGAGTGAAGGCGGTCATTGAATCCTAGCCTTTGATGGGATAGCTTAGGTTCTAAGTGACCCATCAAGGGTGGAGGCTCACCTGGTTGCCCTAAATAGTGTCGTTGGCCCAAGCCAGACAACAGATTTCTAAGGGTTGCCCTGCAGAACAACTAGGCGAGGCTCGCAAATCAGCTCAGGGAAGCTAAGCTTAGACGAAGTAGCTAGCTTGAGAATTGTATCCCTCCTTTATTATTCTGGGGGCCCCTATTTATAGCGGGGGGCCATTTTTACTTCTTATGATACAACCCCTCCGTTTGGGGATAAAGCAAGGGCAGAGAAGAAAATACTTCTTGGCCCTTGACCTGCTCCTTTTGGCGAGGGTGCCAAGGGAAAGACACCCTCGGACTCGGGGCAAAAACCTAAGCATCCTTACTATCTTAGCTAAAGTAGGGTTATAAAGGGGATTACAGGGGGGACCCAGTTGTTACAGCCAGCTTGCATATCCTTCTACCAGGTGATACGATTCCTGACGCCTACTGCAAACTAAACTTGTTGTCTCCTATCCTCCTTGCTGCCTAAGGAACCTTCCTTTCCTCATGGCTTGGACTTAGTGTGTTTGGCCTCCTTTCAGGCCTCTGCAGGTCAACCCCTCCACGCCGACGTCTCTCGATCCGTTGTAGCCTCAGGCAAGCACCATCACTGAATCATCTTTGCCTCGCCCGAGGCCTCCTTCGGGTGGTCGCTATCCCTGATCCGCCTTTGCCTTGCCCCAAAGGGGCGAAGCCTGCACCATCTTTCTTCGTTGGCCCGAGACTGGTTCGCCTCTTCTTGGTTCGTAGGGGGTGGGTGTCCCCTGCTACAATAAATAAGGTGGGGGCAAAGATATGCCTCCACAAAAAGTCTTGGTTAGGATTTTTGGTGCTTGTATTCATCCTTGGGAACTTTTCCTATCATGGTGTGGCTATGAAGAAACCTCCCAAGTAATAGAAATTAACTCCTCAAAATTCAAGCTATGTTCTTGCTTTGTTCTTTGTTTTCAATCGAGTATTCTTTGTTTTTTTTGCCTTCCTTACTACTTGATGTTTTATTGTTGATCTAGGAGGTGTTTGAGTTGTTCGTACCATTCATATTATTTAGCAACTCATCATGAAAACTTATATTGAGCTTTCCTCTTTGTTGCTAGTTTTGGCAGATTCAGGTGCCCTAAGTAACAATGCTTGTAAAATCCATAGAAAATCATGCGACATGATTTTAAACCGAATCTTGTTGGAAAACTTTTGTGGCTTCCATATCTATCATGCCCTAAGTAGTGAGCTTTTACCGAGTACTAAATATTTTGTACTAAGAGACAGTTTGGACGTAGTGAGATTTTTACCGAGTACTAAATATTTTGTCCGAGATTTAAACGAGTCGTGCTTGTTATTTTGCCATATTTTATCAACTTTTGATCTTGAAGAGATATTTTGTGGGTATGTTCATGACTCCATATGTTGTTTATAAAAATTCTCAAAAAATGTTCCTAGAAAAAAAAAGAGAGAAACCACTACTTTTCAAGATTCATGCTAGTTGAAATCTGCTTTTACTTTTCTAGGAAACAACTTAGTTTGTTCGAAGTTTTCCTCTTTGTCTAAAAGGGCTTTTAAATTTATTTTTTTGTTGGGTTCTAACAACCAGGAACACCTTAGGAAAAAAAAATCCCCATGACCATATGTGACATATATTTTTACTCATGGCAATTTTATTACGGTTATATGCGAAGATAATTCCTGAATACTCTTCATTTTCGAAACTATCCTTTCTCGTTTTCATTATTCTCCCTGGTTCTTAGGGCACGTTGTTGAACAAAGCGTCAATTGCTATTTGGCAACCATCCAATCCCCCTTCTATCCGCATTGGCTGATCTTATAAAAACTGACTAGGTATCACTCTTAGTTCATCTTATCTCAAAATATGTCATTATGGAAAAAATTTTGCTCCTCTATCTTCTTCGTGACCTATTTTACCCCATCTCTATTTTCTTATTGCTTCCTTCTTCCTCCCAACCGACTGCACATGGCCTATACCTGATTTTGTTCGTCATCTACAATGGAGCCGTAAAGACGATTATGCTCACAATTTTTGTGTTTTATAAAATAGGATATTGCCTCTAAATTTTAAAAAAATCATGAAATTGTGAGAAATTTGCTATGGGTTCAGAAGAGTATGCATAACCCAAATGTGTAATTCAGTTTATTTTTAGGGGAGGAGGATACATGTTTTTCTCGGAAAGCTCGTTTATTCATGACTTTGTGAAATTTTAAAAATATTTTTAATATAATTTTAGCCTTTCCGAGCATTTTTTGCCCAACTTTTTCAAACAATATCTAACCGAAAGTTTAAGCTGAATCAAAGAGCACGTGTCTTCTCTTCTTCCGGCTTGGCCAAGAAAGAGTTCAACGTTGCCATGTCTATGCTTGATCTGGATCTCTTTTTCCGTCGCCATGAGTGCGTTTGGCTTAGGGAACGGATCCATCTCTTTCAGCTTGGGCAAAATAGCTTCCACTGTTTCCGCTTTGATGTAGTATAGAGTTAATTCTGGAACAGATTAATATCCTTTAAAAGATGTTTTTTTTTGGGTGCCGCATATTAGTTATTTTGTCTAAAATATTTCTAAACTTTAATTCAAAAAATCGTAGGGCATGTAAAAAAAACTACAGCAGAGAGGTAACAAAGACAGTGATCCAAAGTGGACAACAAAGAAATACGAATGAGCTCGTTTTCAACACTAAGAACGACTGGGGAATTAAACGTAATGTCACACCTAGTGGAATCCTCTCGTAATTGTCAGAGAATGCGTGCTGCATTGTTCCAATCGTTGTTAATACGGAGTATATGTTCCGTAGGAAAATAGACAGGTCAGTCAGGAAAATAGAATGTGTTTGTCCTTATATATAATACAAGGAACCAATCCGGATCCCTGCAATAGTAAGTATAAATGCACGGTGTGCATTTTGACCTGAAAACGGATTATAACTTCTATAAATATGTTATACGGTGTTGAATTTATACGAAACAAATTTTGTAATTCATCTAAAATCCTAAACAACCCATTTTCGAAACTTTTCATTTTTTTGAATTTTAAAATTCAGAAAATTAAATAAAATCATAAAAATTTAAAAAATAAAAAGTTTCAAAAATGGGTTCTTTAGAATTTTAGATGAATTACAGAATTTATTTCGTACAAATTGGATACCATATGACATATTTATAGAAGTTATAATCTGTTTCTATGTCAAAATGCACACCATGCATTTATACTTGCTACTGCAGGGGATCCTGATTGACAAGGAACCGGCTTGATGGCGGAGGAATGATTTTATGATTTGTGGCAAACACTTGTCTAATACAAGTTAACAAAAAAAAATTATGCCAAATTTCTTTAGAAGTTAAACAAAATATCAAAATGTATTTCCTAGAAAACAAAAAATATATATTACAAATCAGATTTCTAGAAAAACAATAACACCTACTAAATCGACAAAGAATATATATGTGTACTTCCTCCGGTCACAAAAATAAGTCGCCGTTGATTTTTGAACACGCCTTTAACCATTCGTTTTATTCAAAAATTTAGTTCAAATATGTAAAAATATAAGTTATACTTAAAATACATTTAATAATAAAGCAAATAATAACAAAATAAATGATATTTACATAACTTTTTGAATAAGATGAATGGTCAAAGGCGTGCTCAAATATCAGTAGCGACTTATTTTTGTGACCGGAGGTAGTATTTCATTGTACGAAGTAAATAAATTTCACTATCAATTTAAGTGAAAAAATAGTGTAACTAATTAGAAAAAGCGATAGCCGGCTCAAAACTGTAAAGCGGAAGACTGCTATTTTGGAGAACTGTGTATATATAAAGGAGAACGTAGCGAGATTGATTCATACAACTCACCAAAATTGGGCATGGTTTTCTCGCAGATTTTCTTCTAGCGGGATAAGATCCTAGTTTGGTCCAGCATGTAATTATTGTTTTTCTTTGTGAAGCAAGACTACGGAGAAAGCAACGAAGCTTCTTTGAGCCACAATGTTTCCAAATGAAAAATCTTAATTTTCGCAGAGATGACCGTCGACCTAGCGTATGTATCTTCTATCTTTCCTTGTGCGACGGCAGCTTTCATTTTTTAAATCACTGTTCTTTTGGATCCTTTTTAAGTCTTAACTTCCTTTTTTGGGTTTAAAAAACACGTAAGTGAAGTAAAGTAGAGCACTCCATTCGATCGCAAATATTTATCATTTAAAGTATGCATTTAGCCGGACATCTCAATATCGACAACCTAACTAGAAGTAAACAATGTTTATAAAAATTTAACCTATTTAAATGTAGTGCATTAGCTGCGCTACTACATAGCGCTTCGCGCAGCGCTGGCCCTGGGCTCGCCACGTCAGCTTTCCCGGCTCCTCGTCGGGGCACGTCGCCCTGAATAAAACTAGATGTGTAGATCCATTTTTAAGATTGTGTTTGGTTCGTGGTTAAGGGATGGATTAAAGATTTAACTTGCCAAACATGGGTTAGATGGGATTAAGTTAATCCGGTTAACACCATTAAACCCCGACCCGCTAACCCAGAATTAGCTAACCTAGTCAGACGTGGGATAACTTAAACCCTCTCTACTAACATCACTAACCCAACCAAACTGTGCAGATTTCTAGATTAATTGCCAAACACAAAACTTGGATTAAACTGGGATAAGCTAATCTGCCTGGGTTAAGCTTAGCTAACCTATTAATCTAACCCCAAACCAGTAGTCTAGAAGTATTTTCAGTGTGTTTTGTTATAATAATTAGAAGTGCATTTTAAAAACCGTGTCGATGTCTAAAACGATAATTATTTGTGACTGACGGAGTACTACTCGACTCGTGTAAGGCCCGTATGACTCACGTGGATCGGTGGTGGTAAAAATAATTCAACGTTGCTAGTTTATAGAAAGTTGCACTAGCATATGATGCTAGATGACCAAAAGCGGTGCTATGCATGTGTGGGTTGGCCCCTTAGGGTGGCACGTGGCCGTCGGCGGCGGCAATAGCCCGGGCGGCCGCCGGCCCATCGAGGGAGCATCGATTACAGCGACAATTGCCTTCCCTCCCTGCAATGCAACTAGTCCTTTTTCTTTTTACTGAAATAAACATAAAATTTTCTGCACTCGTTTCCAAATGAACCGAATGTGCCGACGGAGCAGCCGTCAGCCGATCCCAAAATGCCTGCGTGCAACTCTTGTCCCATGTCGATCTGTTCGTGTAAAGGGGAGTTTTGTTCCAGCGGGAACCTGTCATGTCTTTAGATAAGCTTTCAGAACGGTGGTGCTTGAAGCGCTGTTGAGGCGCAACGAGAATAGGCTTAGCTTGATAGAAGCTGGTCTAAATGATGAAGAAACTAGATTTGGATGTCTATGAATTATCTCTGAAAAAAAACATTAACTCTTAGATCATACGGTCGATCTCTATAATGCAATCCATATCATATAGGGAAAAGTGCCGATTTGGTCTCTCAATTATGTCCGCTAGACCACTTTGATCCCTAAACCCCAATACCGGACTTGTGAGACTTCTCATATTGCAAAACCAGACCAAATTAATCCTTTGACTAGGTCAATGGGCGGTTTTAATTTTTTTGCTTGTGTAGCATCCATATAGAATTTTTGCTTACTTGATGGCCACATGGCATCATCTCATTGCATTATCTCTCACTTTCTCTCTCAAATCTCTCCTCTCTCAAGTGTGATACCGTTGTTTTGACCAGTCAAAACCCTGATACCGCTGTTTTGACCGGTCAAGCCCGGTTTTGCTACATGAGGGACCTCACAAGTCTGGTATTGAGGTTCAGGGACCAAAGTGGTCCAGCGAGTATATTTGAGAGACAAAATCCACACTTTTTTTCCTATCATGTACTATATATAGAGCGCTAAATACATCATATATACATATATATACACATATATACATATATGTACATGTAAATATATATATATATATATATAATATAATATAATATAATATAAAGATGACTGCATGTTTTATAAACAACGATCAAGGTGTCTCACATATTTGCATGGCTAGATCTTATATTTGATATGAACTTTTCTATTCTTATATTTGATCTGAACTCTTTTTCTAATATTGTATTTGACAAGGATTCCTTTTAATTGATCCTATTTTATTATGGTAGTGGATGTGAACTATTCAGATCCACAATAATTGACGATGTAGATTTTTCTTTTTCTCTTTGATTAACGTGAGATTTTCTAATATTTTATAATTAATGTGGGGCTCTGTTGAACCATGTTTTAATTATATTTTTTCATCCATGTCATTATTAAGTCGCGATTTCATGCTTTTCCCATTACAAAATTGGAAATGATTGTCATGCCATTTCTTTTCGCTTATTTTTCTTGCATCCATGCTATTACGCCCACTTCTTGCCATGTACCGCTGAGACGCTGACGAGCAGGCTCCACCTGTCATACACTCTTTTCTTTCTTCTTCGGTTCTTCCTCCCTCTCCCTTCTTCATCCTTTGGCATACCTCGCCACTGGCCACCTCGGCAAGCCTTGCTGCTGGCCACCTCGAGCTCCTCCGCTGTCGCCAGCCACCTCGAGCTCCTCCTTTGTCGTCGGCGCGTGTCGCCGTCTCAACCTCCAGATTCACCACTGCGCTGCCACCCTAACTTCGACCAGCCCGCCGTCCCAATTACCTTGTGGTTCACCGCTGTCGAGAGCAAGCACCAACATCATTGTCGTCTACCAGATCTAGCGACGCCGTTAAGCTTGAGCTCCAGCACCGCCGCATGAGCTCTAGCGGTGGTAGAGGCGGACGCCGCCGCCATGGACCATGGTCGCCGAAGGAGGAATGTGGGGGAGGCGGATGATAGTGCTCCGTCAACCAAAGCTATAGCGCTGCCACTCACGAGCTCCAGCACCATTGTCCGCTAGATCCAGCGTAGCCGCCTCCTATGAGCTCCAGGGCTGTCATAGAATCGAGCTCCAGCGCCATCACCCCCCATGAGCTCCAGATCAGCCGCCGACAAGGTGCTGGTCGGAGATTGGAGAGATACGAGCAGTGGAGTTTGGATAGACATGGAGCTCTAGCAATATAGGAGGTCGAGACGGCCAGTGACAGAGAAGAGATAGGAGGAAGGGAAGGTGGAGAAGAAGAGAAAGGAAGAAGAAGCAAGAGTTTGGCATAAATAATGGCATAGCAATAATTTTATATTTTGTATTGGTAATAGCATGAAATCGCAACTTAATAATGGCGTGTATGCAAAAAAAACCTTTAATTATATTTTATACTCCCTCCGTTTTTTTTTATTTGACGCCTTTGACTTTTTTGTATGTTTTTGACCATTCGTCTTATTCAAAAATTTTGTGCAAAGATATAAAAAAATAAGACATATTTAAAGTACCTCTATTAATAAAACAAATCACAACAAAATAAATGATATTTATAAAAAAAATTTGAATAAGACGAATGGTCAAAGACGTGTCAAAAAGTCAAAGGCGTCAAATAAAAAAAAACGGAGGTAGTAATAGACTTCCACACACCACAAAGTTTCATGTAGAATTGACTCTTGCGTTGGAGACAAACCAACTATCTATGCATGCTCTATCTCATCTATATCATCACACGTCTTGCATGCCATACCTTATACATTGTACATGCTCCCAAAGTGTATGAAATTTCTATGTGTTTATTGGTGCAAGCACTAAACCATCCATGCAAGTGGAATGCAAAATGCACCTATAGATACATACCACACCTATAGACGTCGACGTCTCTCGGTCCGTTGTAGCCTCAGGAAAGCACCATCATTGAATCGTCTTTGCCTCGCCCAAGGCCTCCTCCGGGTGATCACTGTCCCTGATCCACCTTTGCCTCACCCCAAAGGGGCGAGGCGTGCACCATCTTCGCTTCGCTGGCCTGAGACTGGTTCGCCTCCTCTTGGTTCGTAGGGGGTGGGTGTCCCCTGCTACAACAAATAATGAGCAAGTCTTGGCTAGGATTTTTTGTGCTTGTATTATGATCCTTGGGAACTTTTCCTACCATGGTGTGACTATGAAGAAACCCTCCCAAGTAATAGAAATTAACTCCTCAAAATTCAAGCTATGTTCTTCCTTTGTTCTTTGTTTTCAATCGAGTTTTCTTTGTTTTTGCCTTCCTTACTATTTGATGTTTTATTGTTGATTTTGGAGGTGTTTGAGTTGTTTGTACCATTCATATTATTTAGCAACTCATCATGAAAACTTATATTGAGCTTTCCTCTTTGTTGCTAGTTTTGGTAGATTCAGGTGCCCTGAGTAACAATGCTTGTAAAATCCATAGGAAATCGTGTGACATGATTTTAAGCCGAATCTTGTTGGAAAAGTTTTGTGGCTTCCATATCTATCATGCCCAGCAATTGCATAAGAGATAGTTTGGATATAGTGAGATTTTTACGGAGTACTAAACATTTTGTCCGAGATTTAAACCAGTCGTGCTTGTTATTTTGCCATATTTTATCTACTTTTGATCTTGAAGAGATATTTTGTGGGTATGTTCATGACTCCATATGTTGTTTATAAAAATTCTCAAAAAATGTTCCTAGAAAAAAGAAGAGAAACCACTACTTTTCAAGATTCCTATTAGTTCAAATCTGCTTTTACTTCTCTAGAAAACAACTTAGTTTGTTCGAAGTTTTCCTCTTTGTCTAAATGGGCTTTTAAATTTATTTTTTTGTTGGATTCTAACAACCAGGTGTTGGTTGATCTTAGGCATGGTCAAGGGGACAATGCATTAAACACCTTCCTAAACTACCACGTCCCCTAATAAAAACACCTGCCTAATCAAGCACCATGCGGGATTCCAAATCGTATCCTAATCAATGCATTTAATTGCCCTAATTAACGCAGTTAATTGCACTTAATTTCTCGCCATGATCGGAGGCGTTTCCTTCCCGTTTGGACTTGCCCCCGAGCCTCTCCAGCGCTATATAAAGGGATGGCCGCCCCGGGGGAGAGGTGACGATCTCTCTCCCGGTTCACTCACCCCTAAACTTCATACCGATCCTAATTGCGCTGGGAGAGACCCGAAGGGCTGTGTTCCCCAATGCAGGCGGCGACCGGAGCGATGCCGATATCCTCTGTTCGTCACCGACCGATCGACTACACGGTGCTCATGGCTTCAATGAACTCCGGTCAGTTCACTATTCCGCATTAGAACTAGTGATCATGTTAGGCTAAGGCGTAATTTCAATATTAGATCATGAGATTAGATCTAACAATCCAGTGCAATGTGGTCTCCTGTTTCTAACTGTCGATAGATTATGTAGTTAGCATCCTCTGCGGATTTTCGTCAACAATTTAGGGTTCTCATTTTGTGGTTAAACAATCATACAATAAGACTACTGCGCAGAAAAAATGCACAGGAGGTAGGCTCAACACAGAAATGCCATTTTGGATGAAATAAAGATAGGAAGCAACCTAAAAATAATCTCCTTGGTTCCTCTTGTAAGCTTATTTGAGCATTATTGGACCTATTTGGTAATGAACTATTGCCATTAACATCAAGGCGTAAATACTGTGCGGGAAGAAGCTGCTAGAAGGGAATGAGATGCTAGAAGAAAGAGATGGACATAAACAGGTGACACTTTTTTGCTTAACGAAAAGGATGAATATGCCTCCTTATATGGGGCACGTAATAGATCAGATGCAGAGTAAATCAACTAAAGATAAGATAGAGCGAATCTAACAAACAACTTGCCTATCAAGCCACTAAGTAGAGATAAGGACGTTGACGCTGGTGGGCTCATATGACTGACATGCTACAATGCCCATGAGGCATGAGCAACGTTGCAATCTTACAATCAAGGCTGTTACAGTGCCTATGCCCATGGAACCTATTAATGATAGTTTTATAAACAAGTTAATATCATAGTACATCGTACTTATATTGGTAAGATTAATGTAATTTTCAGTTATTGTATTAAAAAAGGCTTATCATATTGATAGCCCAAAGGCAAGTAAAATAAACTAGAACCCATGAAATCATGATGTAATAAGCGTAATAAGAGAGCAAACCACGGTTTATGGTTGACACTTCGATTTTATCCCGAAGTTCAGATTCTTGAGGGGATCCTACTCTCCGTTGAGGTAAGCTCGGTCACACTTGAGTCCGGGTTGCCAAAACCCTCTCCCTCACCAAGCACTCGGTCATACTTGAGCCTTGGTCTTTTACTCCTTGTTCCTTTCCCTCCGGAGGCGGAACTTGCCTTCACAAACTACCCTTGGCCACACCACACACAGCTCAACAGTGGCTCGAGGGAGACCCTAGCCGTCTAGGAGTCCTCAACCTCCAAGAGTAACAAATCCGCCAAAATGTGGAATAAAGAACGAATCGAGTGCTCCAAAGATGAAATCTCTCAAGCAAGGGGCACTCAATCACCTCTCAACCCAACCCAAGATGTAGATCTTGAAGTTCCTTGGTGGGGAAAGATTTGGGAAGCTAGAGGATGAACTAGGGTTTGGAGTGAATGCTCTCACAATGAATGTTCTTCCTTTTGTGTGTTCTGATGGTAGGTGGGTGAGGAAACCAACAATAAATACCCTTGGTTCAAAATATAGACGTTGGCTTGCTGAATGTTCGAATACTCCGAGCTTAAGTTTGGAGACTCTGGTTAACTTTGAACTTTCGGCTGAGAAAACATAGTTAGGGTTTTTCGGATACTCTGGAGGTAAAATGTTCGGATACTCAGAGCTTGACTACGGAGACTTCGATAAAAAATAAGCTTCAGAGCGAGCGACCGGAGTTTCGAATCTCCGGACACTCCAAATGGCTCTCCGATGTTTCACAGATTGGCCGAGCGCACAGAAAACTAAAAATCCGGATAATCCGAGGGACATTCCGGGTTGGAGTTAGATTTCTGGATGAGCACTCGCAAATACCAAAATTTGGATACTCCGAATAATGTTCCAAAGTATTTTGGTAGATTTTGTGAAGGCTTTTTGTCGATCTAATGAGAGGCTTATGAGTCACTCAACTTGATAGAAATTCATCTTTTGGAGCAGTAGAGGGGTTCTAAAATACCTCATTTCGTCGTATCCCTCTTTATAGTACGACATGCATCCTTAGACTCAATGAATTAAAAACAATTACAATAGGAGTCTTAAGATGCCCAAAAGGCGTGTCCTTGTAGCACATAATCCATAGAGATTTGTCCTTGTAGTATATAATCCCATGAATCAATTACAATATCCTTTGATCTTTTCCTACTTAAGATGCTCATTTAAAATGTTAGTCCACTTACATCAAGTTGTTATCGATCACCAAAATCAATTTAACACTTTGGGGCCTAGATGCCCTTTCACTAGAACATTCTTCTAACCCATGTTTTATCTAAATTTATGTTAATTTAAATTATGAAACTTCATGCTTTATATTCTGTTACTACATTATGTTGTGAACAAAGAGCTAATAGAGCTGCTCTAGATATTGCCTACTTGGTTACTAGTGTTAGTAAACACAACCCTATCCTTTGGTACATTCCTACCCTATCATTTGGAAACCTAAGAACTAGTTAACTCTTTCTTGACTAATGAGTCCTTGGAAATTGCTTAAACTATTTGGTCTAATCAATCTGTGGACAGGGCCCTGATTTCCCGGATCGGTGGACTAATAATCCGCTGAACACTTTATACACACTCTTGATATTCGTTGATATTTGGATATTGTTGGTTTGGTCTAAGTGATAAGAGTTTGGAACCTTTGATGTTTGGGCTACATGCATTTGTTTATTCCCTGTGTGTGACGAATTGTATATTTTTCAAACCCACCATATCTTGGTGAATGGTAGTGAGATTTTATTTGGTCATCGAATATGTGGGACCGATGGCATTGTTCAATGGATAATGAATCTGTGGGATTTTTTAGTCTCTTAGGGAACACCATTCACTAATTTGTATGTCTGTGTAGACGGTGACAGTGATCGTGCTTTGTGCTAATCATTGGATCTTTGGGAGCAATGGTATAAACCTTCTCAGTGCACCGGATTATGTGGGAACGGTGAACTATTAAACATTTTGAGTTTTGTCCTAAGTTAAAGGATATGTTTCACATTGTGTGGTCATTGGATTTTGGTCTTGGGTGACATGGAATAATTTCATACTATGTGATCTTTGGTCTTTGGTGACACTATTGAGATATGAATCCCCCTCCCCCCGTTATGATCATCCTGCATATATAGCACAACACGTCTTTGATTTGTTAAAATAGCTAAGTCATAGGATTTTAATTATAAATTATTGCAAACTTGGCTTTAAGCAAATAAAATAGCCCAACCTCCACCAAATGGCCTTTATCATTAAATTGCATGAGGTGGGGTCTTGTTTCGCGAGCATGGTCTGATTGCACGCTCACAATCGCACACACTCACTCTTTTAGGTTGTGATGGAAAAGAGGAGGATCCCTACGAGTGCTACAAGTACGAGGAGGTCTAAGAAGCTGACGAGCAGGATGGGTGTTAGGCGGGACTCCAATTCCTTGCCTGCTGGGAGCTTGGCAAAGCATTGGAACCCAAACTCTACTTTATTTCATCTTCCACACTTCCAAACTCCGACAAGGGTTCCATTTTGGTATTGTAATATTTGGTCTACTTGGCCATTTAAACTCGAGCCACCATGTATTTGAACCATAATGGATCAATGTTATCTTTACTTGTATGAGATGATTCTAGCATATTTGTAAAACGTACAGCGCTAGCAAGACAAGATCCTAGGCTAGCGCAAGATCCTGGGCTAGCGCATATGTACGGAGGTTTTTGGGGGCTCACAGCAGTACAATTGCATGGACCCTTCTCATGGAAGACGAGATTAATGAGCGAAGTACTGAAAATTCCTACCGAGAAATTAGAGAATGAGGAATAAAATCATCAAAGTTGGTCAACTATTAGGCTATATACAACAAGACAACCAAACAAGTTCTGGCTGAAACAGAAGTTATGCAGAAAACATAAGTGCCCAAAACAAAAGGTTCCATTTCAGTTCAGTGTGTTGGCATACTATAATGCAAGCATTTCTGTGATTGTCAATTTGTCATGGCATTGGCATCCAAACATTTTGATCCTCGTCGGTCTTGCCACCGAAGAAGATATGGTTGCTTTCTTAGCGAAAAATGGACTCATGGTTGCATGTCATCATTTCAATCAGGCTATGTGAATGGTAACTCTAATATGGCAAACCTTTTTTTTTTTTTGAGGTTACCTGAGTCCTATACAGTATGCTATGAGTTCGCATGCACCATTTCAACACTCAAATAAGCTGGCCGTTGCGGTGTTGGCAATGAAACATTCTGGCAGTTTAGCATCATAACAACCTCCTGCATGGTGGGGCGATTCGCTGGGTTCTCTTGGACGCACAGCAGTGCTATATGAATGCATCTCATCATGTCTCTTGTCTGAGATTCGTCGCTTTCATCACATAAGGATGAATCGACAAGCTTGACCAATCTCCCTGTTCTCCATAAATGCCACGCCTGAGCTAGAACGAAAAGAATCTCATTATGGAAGACAATTTTACAAGTACTTGGTATGCAAGTTGCTAAAAGATTCATGTTGGATAGCTAAGCTATTTAGGTATCATCTAAACTGTGAAAATTAATGATTCAAAAGTTGCACTCACCCTCTTATTAAGAAATCCAAAATCATCTCCAGAATCTCCACTCGCAAGTGAAAAGCACCTGCTGCCGCTGATGACCTCCAGAAGCAATGCTCCAAAACCATACACATCCGACTTGATTGAGAAATGGCGTCGTGCCCGACATTCTGGAGCGATGAAACCTCTGAAATATGGAGATAGAAAGGAGGCGTTAAAAAAAGGGAGATTTGATCATTTGCCACACTCAAAGATCAACCCGGGGTGGCAAATCATCAATTATTTCTTTAAAAAAAAAAGGGAAAAATGAAAAAGAGCTTTATGCGTTGTCACAGTTGGGAAATCAATTTGATATGTCTTACATTGACCCCACTATGCGGTCAGCATACTCTTCATCAACGCTGGGATTATACATTCTAGCCATACCAAAATCAGAAATCTTGGGATTCATGTCAGCATCCAAGAGAATGTTGCTTGGCTTTAAATCTCCATGTATGATATATAACCCACACTGCTTATGAAGATAAACAAGTCCCTCAGCTATCCCTTTAGATATTCGAGAGCGTGTAGGCCAGTCCAGGTACAACTTTCCAGTTCTTCCACCTATAAAATGCTAACACCAAGGAGATCACTAAATGAGCACAGAAAATTTGTGACAAAATTGAAGTGAAATCAATAACAAATACATGCCAAAGATGAAGGCATCTAAGCTTCCGTTCGAGATATATTCATAGACTAAAATCCTCTCGCTTCCCTGAATACAGTATCCCAGAAGCTTAACTATATTGGTGTGTTGAAGCTTTGGAAGAAAGCAAATCTCGTTTCCAAACTGTAAATATTGGAAATCCAGTTGACTAGGTGAACACGGTACTTCAAAGCATCTTTTGATGGCAACCTCAAGTCCATCACGGAATTGGCCCTGAATGCAAACACCAAATTTGAATCATGCCTGTTATTTAGGAACAAACTGATTTGGACACTTAGAGAAGAGTATAAACATGAAATAGAATTTTCAAACTTCTGTAAAATTTCATCGTCATTTGAAGCTTAAGGTTTTGCCATCTTGTATATAGCATGAATTTTAATTTTCATGGATTATATAGGGCGCATGAATAGTAGAGGGAAAGGAATATGATCCATATATCTTTTTTTTTTAACCGAAGGCAGGAGCACTGTCGATTCATTAAAGAAGAAGAGCATTGTACATTGTACAAGAGAGATAGGGGAGGGAAAAGGAGAGAAAGGGAGGGGAAGGGAGAGGTGCCCAGGCTAAGTGAGGCGACTACTCGCTATGACTCTGAGCAACACTCCCCAAACGAGAACATCTTCCTTAATTCTAGCCAGTAATTGAGCGTGGCTCAGGCTGCGCTGCTAGAAGAGACGACGATTCCCCGCCTTTCAGATGTTCTACAACGTGTAGATAACCCTTCCGTTAAAATCTCTTCTGGACGCCTTTGGCTGGGTATGTGCTGAGTGGCTCCACTAGTCGTGGAACCGCATGGGGGCAATGCAATGGGATGAAGATTGTGGCAGGATGTTGATCCATATATCATAATATCAAAGTCTCAGTGGCTAAGCATATTCACTATTCTCTCCGGTCAAGGAAAGGCACCTTTTTTAAAAGTCAATAAACTTTGACCACTAAATTCTATTGTCATGTATTAAAAAAGTTATAAAAGTATAACATATGGAACTATTTCTTCTGCAAAGTTCACTCACCTCATTTCAATGTATACATTTAATGAAAACTGATGCAGCTTGAGTGCATGCAATTTGACTGAGGGAAGTACCTTGTAAACACAACCGAAGCTACCTTGACCAATATGGTTTTCAGAGGAGAAGTTATTTGTAGCATCGAGTAACTGACAGATATTGAACTTAAAGGACCCTGTTAGACAATGAAAAGAACCTTTGAGACTCTGAAATTGGATTTATTTGGAACTTTGAGCTCTACTACTTTCTTCGAATATACTCATATGTTTGCTGAAAACATCCTTTTACAAAGTATAACACATACCTACACAACATGGTTTTTTTGAGAACGATTTGAATTTGTCAAACACTTCAACCCTGTCATTGCAACACAGTAAAATTAGTGCTTTGGTTATAAGCAATTATCAGTATCGTAATGTGATAAAAAAAATAGTACATGAATTTTATACTAAATAATTTCTCTTATCTAGGAAAATAATCTAAAATATTTCAAATTGCATGTCAACAGATTTCAAATTTCAACATCTTTCGCCTTCACAAATATGATCTGAAAAGCCAAGGCAGAGCCCAAATGCAAATTCTTCATGTGGACCCTTTCTCACCACCGCCTAAACACAGCTGAAATCCTCCAAGCTAAGGGCTGGCCACACCCCTCGTGTTGTCTTTGCAATCAAGTACCGGAGGCCCGGGACCACTTGTTCGCGCACTGCACCTTTACTACATCGATATGAGTCGCCTTCAGCCCCGTGCCTTCCAAACTGTCACTGGCCCTCACCTCAATCCCTAGTGCACTTTCACAGATTGGTGGTGGTCGGCCCAAGACTACGTGCAGCAGGCCCAAGGAGCGGTCTTCAACGGCTTCGTTATCTGCATAGTTTGGAATATTTGGAAAGAGCGCAATAGGAAATCTTTCAGAATTCCTCTTTAGATGCGGCTCGCACTGCGTTGTTCATCCAGGATGAGTTGAAGCTTTGGCGCTGTGCGTGAGACGCTTTTTTAATTAGTCCCTACCCTCATATATTTTCATTCGCGTTGTACATTTTTCCTCTCCTTTAATGGAATGGCGAACTCCCGCCCTTTTACCCCTCAAAAAAAATATCCAATCGCTAGAAACTCTGAAGACTCTTGATATCACTGAGGATGCAAACTACAATGAGGCTGGCAATTCAATGAATCTCACATCTCAGTCAGAAGTCAGAACTATGGTGGTTCCTGAATTTGCATACCTACTAATGGCAGAACACCACAGGTTATTGAATGGATTTTTTCAATTATGATTGAAAAGCAATGAATGTGTTTTTCATACAAATATCAAGATCTATAGTACAATTTTTTGGCAGGGAAATAAGGCTGCCTGCTTATTCGAAATGTGTCTAATATATTGTAGTACAGAAGAACATAATCCTATATATCATTTGAATAAAAATTGCAATGACAGTAAATTACATTGATCCAAAAAAAAGAAGGAAAGGAGCATATATTATCAAAAGGCTACTTCTTTGCTGTTAAATTAACATGTAAGAACATTGTTAGGTTTTGTGTCGAATATGTGTACAAAGAGAGTCACAATTGAACTCTGTGTTGTAATAGGCAGGGTTGGTTTAGAGTTGGAGTCGGATTCTAACCAGGCCTCCACTATATAAAGGGAGGCAGCCCTGGTGTAATCAAGACAACGACTAATAGTAGCATAGACAAGAGGAGGTCAGTGGCCGGCATGTGGTCGTGACCAGGTTAGCCGGTGTGCTGCGATATTATGGTTTGGGGAGGAGTGCCCATAATCAGAGCCCCGCAGATGTAGGCGAAAACCGAACTGCGTTACCAAACATCGTGTCGCCTGATGTCGTTTGTGATCTGGCATTGGCGTAAATCCTAACAGGTGGTATCAGAGCCATGGTCGGTAACCTCAAACGTCTCTAGGAGATCGCACGGTGTAGGACAAATGGTCTCCGATGTGTGATGTGGAGATTGTTGGGTTTATTCCCACATCGGATATTGGTGATGGGAGATCACAACTTAAAAGGTGAAGGCACCCCTCTCCCACCAGGGCTAGTCTTTTGGGCTGAGTTGGCCAGGACCTGGGTTGTGCTCCCAGTTGGGCCAATAGATGTGGGGACCTGGGTCCGAGACCAGGTGTTGGTCTCGGAGGGAGCCGGATCGCTGTGGGCCATAAGATGTGGCGTAAATCCTAACAAACATAATTCACCACTAAGTTTTTAAATTGAATAGTGGTGCGGTTGAACTTGTTGTCTTGATTTATCAAAATGTAGATGTAAATCTGCCATCGTGTTCACAGAGGAACGCAGCAAATTGGATGTATGACTCTATCTTATAGCAAAAGGGATAAATGTGTTGCATATGTCTAACCTATTGTCACAGGGTGAGCAGCTAGTAGCACCAGAGTTTGAGCAACGTGAAAACAATCTCGGCACCTCTTCTACAGCCTGAAAATACCAAAACAGATGTACTAATATATTGAATCAGGAAAGAAGATTAGACGTCCCCTCCCACGTAGATCTTTGCAGAAGGCTTCTAAAGGAGAAGCTTCATCCTAATCAGATCATGCCCTTCACAGAACACAGCTATTCTATCCAGTTCACTTATCGCTCTTTATTTAGTCATCAGAATTTTACTCCATAGGTTATCATACCTTTGCCTGTGGGGATCGAATGATATTCAGGATTTGATCCAAGCGTTCTGCGTTGTCGATGTGACTGATGATTGGGAAGACCTGGAGATAGTAGTTGATCTTATCCTGCACAGCATGGAACTGATTAGCCAGCTTCCCGCCCATGAAGAAGTGGTATATACAGTTGCTGTTCTGGCAGGCCGTGACGAGGGTGTACGCTTCACGTAGAATCTCCTCAAGCTCACTCAACGGCTTCCTTATCTCCGGCTTCTGCATCATCTCTGAAGTCTGCAGGTTTTTCAGCAGGTCCCCGATCATCTTCACACGGTGGACAAGTTGCTGGCAGGTCTTCTTGTTGTGGCGAATGGTCTGAGCTGCCTGCACAATCATCACAACAAGCTTAACCGCGTGCACCTCTGCAGGCTGCGCCATGTCCATTTCCTCTCAACTTGCTTCCAGGACTAGCGATCAGACAGCCATGGATGTATCATCCTGGTAGAACAGGAGAAATTCTTGGGAAGAAGCTTTGACTACCTAGCCCCATGGTAGCAGCTATCTGTCTCGTACAACCAAATGTTTTGTTTCCTCAAAAAAAAAATAGAGATTTGGTTTTCTGTAGCCGCTTGAAAAAGATCTAGATTAAAGCCAAAAAGGAAATGCTCACCAGTCACCAATCGTCCATGTTCACAATTGTAGCAGTCGTCCACAACAGGGTCCCACATGTGCAAGAACTTCTAGGTTACGAGAGAGATAAGCAATGAGACACTGACACTTGCCATTAAAAACGCGGCAAGCCCACAGGAGACCGTAAAACACTGTTGCAGATAGTCCTCGGTCTCTGCAATGATCCAACAAAGTTTCTATCTTTAGAAACTCTCTCTTCGATCTCTATATCTTTTCCAGAATAGAGACTCTGTTGAAAAAGATGAAAATATAAAAAATAAATAATGGTTTAAAGCAGTAATATAGAAAATAAAATTTAAACAAAATTGCTAGTGGTCGGGCATCCGATGCAATAGGACAGCCCGGTCTTTTTTTTTTTGCATAGCGTGACGCGCGTGACAGAGCAGGTAACCAGCGCTTCGCCTTAATGCCTTATCCAGTTGCTTCACTTTCTCAACTACACAAAATTTTTACTGTTTGCCCATAAAAAATCACGCAAACGAAAAAATGCCCAAGGTTTACGCCCAATTACAAAAATACCCCTAGGCGCTCTCGGTCAGGGCGGCATCAGGGGGCATGACGCTCTGGCGGACAGCGCCAAGGGCTCGGCGCCCTCGCCCAGGGTGCCAAGGGGCAGGGCGCTCCCACCCAGGGCGCCTAGGGGGCAGGTGGGGCCGGGTGGCATGGCGCGCCGGCGAGCCATGGCGGCGTGGAGGGGAGACCGGGAGAGGCAAGAATGGCTGGCCGGCAGTGGAGGCCGGCAAGAAGAAGCAGAGGCAGAAATTGGCAGCAGCCTGCCTGCAAAAGATTTGAGATCTTGTCTCTTATGTGCGCGCGCGTGTATGCGGGCCGGCTTGGAGAGTGATGCGCGGCAACGACAAGAATGCTGCAGATGGCGACGACGACGAGACGGCAATGGCAATGGCGATGGCAATGGCGACGCAGCTACGTACGTGCGTCAGTTCCTTGGTTGGGTGGGGGTGTGTGGGTAGATCACGCTTTTGGTTTCCCAGTGAGGCTTTTGGTTGGTTTGGCAACATAATGACCATCCGGTGGAAAACGCTGGTTTCAGATTTGAGGTACAGATGGCAGCCAAGGTATATGTAGGATGCACACGGGGCAGGCAGGACCAGTCCTCTACACTGCCGCATCTTGAGCCAAATAACGATATCATCCAATGTGCATTTTTATCCGTGCTGTGAGAGCAACTTCACTTCTGTCCAAGTCTCTGAGCCCTATCTCCACCCTAGTCACGCGCTCTGTATCCTATGCTCAACCCTCTCTCATGTAATCTTTTGTTAAAAAAACACCTTTAAAACTCAAAATGAAAAAAAGCAATCGGGTTCTTCTTTTGTCTTCTCTCTTATCCTTCCCTCCACCACAACCGATACAACCCCTCCGAGATGTTGCGCCGCTGGAGACAGCCCCCTCCCCGACACGCAACCTCGTTGGTGTCTAGGAAGCCGCCGTAACAGCCACAACAGTAGCCGTCGCTGCGACTTCTTCGGCCGCCAACGAAGTCGTGCCGAGGGAAAAGCTGGCTCGGCTAGGGTGGAGGGAAGAAGAGAGGGAAAGAGGAGAAAGTACTTGGTTGCTTTTCTTTCATTTTTTTGCAAAATACCATGTGAGGGATAGGATGGGCTATCCACAAATCATGATCCACGATCGATGGTGGAAATAGAGCTGGAAATTCCTTAGCTAAGGGTAGAAGCATTTTTCTTTGTGCATACATATATTTTATTTTGGTAAAAAAGAAGATGATGTATTACTAGTCATTGGTGTCAAGGGCATTTGATCATTTTTGCCGCGATGGAGTGAGCCACATAACACCATCACTCTATCAATGTAAAAGAACTTGTTGCGTTAGCTTGTGCAATCGCCATGAGGGAAGGAGGCATGAGGGGGTGGCTGAGGTTGGTTGTCGTTGGTGAAGGATACAAGGAGGAGGGCCGCCAGTGGCTAAGGTTAGCAGATATTGGGAAGGCACAAGTAACCAGCATGGAGATCTTGATTCAATGTTGCGTAAACTCTGGAGGTCAGAGCTGGAGGTGCCTGATGATTGGGGGATGACATCATAGGAAAGGTGGGAGAGGGGCAACAGCATAGTAAGGGCAAGGCAGGGAGATGGTACGAGAGGAGGAAGGTAGGGATGTGATAGAGGTGAGGTGGGCAATGCCAATAGGGGAGAGGGGTGACACAATGCGAGAGGGTGGCAGGGGAGGCAACGGTGGCCTATAGGGTGGGAAAGGAGGTGAGTGGGGAAGGCATTGAAGGTGGGGCGAAGGTGGCGACAGGTATAGGTGGCGCTGTACAATAGGGCGAGCTAGAGGGAGGGTCATAGGAAATCTAATCCTATATCTTTTTCTGTGTTTCAAGATAGTGCATTAAATGGAAGAGGGTTTTACAGAAAATAGAAGCAGTGGGCGATAGGATGAGCTCCACAGTGACGATCGGACGGATGTAAACTTATAATACCATGGACTGCAGGTTGATTCACCGAAAGTTTTTTTTTCAAAACCACCCATGCTAGGCGGCTGAATCTGGGTCTCCACGCAATCAGATGGCTTAAATTCGGGTGCTGTGTATGGGCTGATTGGGCCTTTTTTATTGCTCTGTCGCATATCAAAACTGCATTTCAAATGCACCAAATTGTAGTTCAATGTTGACTTTTAATAATTCTATTTTACTATTCGTCTTATTCAAAAAATATATGTAAATATTATTTATTTTGTTGTGATTTGTTTTATCATTAAACATACTTTAAGCATGACTTATATTTTTGCATGTTTACACTAATTTTTTGAATAAAAACGAATGGTCAAAAGGAGTGTTCAAAAGTTAACAGTGAACTACAATTTGGAAGGAAGTAACGTGCCAGATGGAAAGCTACTGCTCCGCTCCCCTGTGTAACTACCTGACCAGGCCTTTGCTGCCCTATGTAACTACCTGACCGAGTCTTCTGCCTGCACCGATCCTAAATGCAAGCCTCTCAGCCTCATTTGACCCTCTCTATCACTAAATCTTGTACCAATCACCACTCATGTATACACGTATAAATACTCATGAATGCAATATATAGCAAGGTGAGCCTACATATCTATCTATCTTATAATACAAAGCGCTGGCTTTGTCTCCTCCGCGTGCCATGTCGGCGAAAAAATCTCGGCCGTCCGATCTCGGTCGCTAGCTCCATCCCAGCGTCCATTTTTGCTTTATATATAAAATAATTTTGTGCGCAAAAAACTGAAAGAGGCGGGTTGGTTGCTCATTTGGTCGCTGGCGCAAGGTTTCAGTCCGTAGCCCACGGTTCGAATCCCAGCCGCTGCGCCCTTTTTTTTGATTTTTCAGTTCTCCTCTTCAGCCTGCTGGTATCTATTGCTCTCCCCCAGACAAAGCTAAGACGGCGCATAGCTCACTTGGTTCGCATCGTGCTTGCGTAGCTCCCAGGAGCTCCCGCTGCGTTGATATTCCTTGCCTTCTCCCGTTGCCTTTATTCCACGCCATTTTTTTCCAATGCCAATAAATAATAAAATCCCAGTTTGTACCGCTGCGTTTATTTTCCTTGCCTTCTCCCGTTGCCTTTATTTCACATCTTTTTTTAGAATGCGAATAAATAATAAAAAAGGTGGATCAACATTTCATTTTTATATTTTTAGGATATTTTTATGACGGAGCAAATGCGTCTTAATATTCCATAAGAATACATAAAAAAATAAAAGATATTGAGTCTCCCTAAGAATTCTAGGTTTGGTTGAAAAACAATTTAAGAAATAAGTCAAGTAACTCATTTTTTCTTTCGTTTTACCTTTTGATGGCCAATTAGAAAATTTATTTTAAAACCAAACCTTTACATATGAATTAAAAAATAAAATGTATAAAAAACATTCCATTTTTATATTTTTAGAACGGAGCAAATGTGTATGATATTTTGTAAGAATACATAAAGAATAAAAAATATCGAGTCTCCTAAGAATTCTAGGTTCGGTTGAAAAACAAATTAAGAAATAAGTCAAGTAACTCATTTCTTCTTTCGTTCTACCTTTTATGGCCAATTAGAAAATTTATTTGAAAACCAAATCTTTACATATGGATTAAAAAATAAAATGGATAAAATTTTATGGTAACGGAGTTAGCCAATCACATTTTCCTTTTCTTTTTAAGATTTTTAGGACGGAGCAAATGTGTTATAATATTTCGCTCGGATCCATAAAAGAATAAAAAATATTTCATTTTTAGGTGAATTAAAAAATAATGTATCCTTTTTTTAGATTTTTAGGACGGAGCAAATATGTCATAATATTCCTTAAGAATACATAAAAGAATAAAAGATATTGAGTCTCCCTAAGAATTCTAGGTTTGGTTGAAAAACAAATTAAGAAATAAGTCAAGTAACTCATTTTTTCTTTCGTTCTACCTTTTATGGCCAATTAGAAAATTTATTTGAAAACCAAACCTTTACATATGAATTAAAAAATAAAATGTATAAAAAACATTCCATTTTTATATTTTTAGAACGGAGCAAATGTGTATGATATTTTGTAAGAATAC
>SPJY01008556.1:1820976-1902346 GCA_005191435.1 Raddia distichophylla
TATTGTTGTATGGTAAATAGTGCATTTTTATTTCTCTTTTTGTAGACCAAGATGAAGGACGGAGGAAGCAATACACCGATGAAGAAAAACAAGCCATATATACAATGCTTCTAGAGAGATCAACTTTGGGTATATTAAAACATGGAGTGACTAAGGTTGTTTCTGATGAAATGGGTGTGCCATTGAGAGTTGTCCAGAGGATTTGGCACAAAGGAAAGCATGGTGGTGGGGTGCATGGAGTGTTGAGCAAGAGGCCAAAAAATTGTGGGCGCAAGAGTAATGTTTGATGCCGAAACCATTAAACAAGTGCCGTTGCGAAGTAGAACAACTCTCAAAGATCTAGCCAATGAATTGCATATATTGTAATCGCTGTGAACGCGCATGCAACGAGAGCACGGCTTCATGCGCATGCAACGAGCACATGACTCCTCATGGCCACAGCTAGTGCACGGCTTCTTGCCTCCGTTGATGTTGTCTTCTACGTCTTCGGCTGCTGCGCCCTCGATGTCTCCGGCCGCCACGCCACGCACGTCTTTGGCCGCGGCATTCTCGACATCACCGGCTGCTGCGCTCGCCGCACCTTGGACGTCTCCGGCTGCCGCGCCCGCGACGTCTCCAATTGTTTCCGGCTGCCCCGTCCGCACAGCTCTACCTCCGGCCGCCGTCCCTCGCTCTCCTAGCATTTCTGCGCTCATCTTTTTTGGATGGGAAGAAGAGAAGTGGAAGTCTGGACTCTGGACTGGAGGCATGCATGGGGCAGCCGGGTAGGAGAGAGAATAAAAAGAAGAGATGAACCGCATGCTGGGTTGCAGTCACGAGGAGACAATGGGATGTGATAGGTCAGAAATGAATCCAACAGCTGAGCACAGTTGCAACGGCATGGAAGAAATAAATGCAAAAGCTGGCCACGCCCTATATTCTGGAACTGCACACAAAAAACTATACGCCCTATATAATGGAACGGAGGGAGTATCTTCTTATTTGCTTATAATGTGGAATTTTAAATGCTTCCCGTGTATCTTAAAATGTTCGGAAAGTTGACTAGGTGACGGAGTGCTAGAAAGGGGTAACGCAGGTGCACTTCAATGCTAGATTGGAGAGGAGGTCAATTCCGATGATAGATTTAAGGGAAGGTGTACTTTCAATGTCACCGGCTTTCCTAAAAAGTTTGATCCATTTTATTTGACTTGTTTTTTTTTACAATTGACACCCTTTTGAGAGAAAAGAATAGAGCACAAAAACCGAGTGTTTGTCCTTTTAATTTAGAAATTATTAGATAAAATCACCACTTCAGATGCACCGATTACTTCTTAAACATCAGAATATGTAATTTGTTATATTGGGATTAGATTATGCTTGCTGACATCATCCGACCTCATCCAATGGGCATAAAAAGTGTAGCCTCAGGTTCAGGCCTCGTTAGGTAGAGCCTAGGTTGCTCAACTCATGGGTAATTGGATTTAGTTTCACCTAGCCCAAGCTGCCTTTGGCTTGTAAGCCCAAGGGTCCTTGGCTATATTTAGCTCGGGGCGTTTTGGTTTGGCCTATTCCGGCCTCATGCGTTTTGGATAAGGTAATGCCCTGATCACATGATATTACCTAATCTGTGTAATTTTTAAGCTCCCATATACGGTACGAGGTTATCTTCTAGTTCGACTTGTTGCTCAAGGAAGGGTTACTTTGTTTATATAAGGTTTCAAGCCACCTTGGAGATCAAATTAAGACGTATCCAGCAAGAATTTCACCGACCTAGGGTCTACTAAGCCAGCATGTTAGACACTATAAATACCATATGTATCGCACCCTATAAACATGATCATTATAACGATGAACACTCGAATCATCATCGCAAATACACAATAACCAACAAGATTTTCTCTCAGTTAGGTTAGCCATATAGCTTGATCTCGATCTCAACACTTCGCTTTGAGCTCGGATCAAGATCTTCTTTTGTACCTGCCCTTAATATAATCAAACAAGGGAGGACCTGAACCAGGATAAAAAAGCATCGTCAATCTGTCTTGTGTGCTAATTTTTCCGAACATTAAGCTTGTGAGGGGAAGTGTGTGGTTCCTGCAACAAACTAAATAAGATCGGTGAGGGGCCTAGCTCCTCGCATTGACAAGTTCGTCCTAGCCACGAGAAAGCTATCTCAATCAGTTAAAAAATGTTTGTCGCATGTGTCGAAGTTTATGCCACCCCATTGCCAACGGGGTCGTGTCGACGGTTGAGATATCGATCTCAAGTCAACTAAGGTTCTTGAGAAAGGGAGATGGAAGACCTGCCGAGCAGTGCCAAACAGCGATCAACGAGCAATAGGGAGACACAGGGTTTTTATCCTGGTTCAGGCCTCTCGAAGAGATAATAGCCCTACGTCCAGCCTTTCTTTATATCAAAGAGGATTACAAGGTGGAACCCGGCGAGATGAACAAGTCTCGGCGAGTAATGTGTGTACAGAGAGTAGTATGCGATGATCTCGTGTCGTCCAAGTGCTAGGATGCTAAAGCTCTTGGCCAGGATGCGGTCTCTCCTCCCCCTAAACGCCGTAGGGGCTGGTTTATAAAGTGCAGAGCAAACCGACCTACCGAGGAATATCGGGCCGGGCTAACTACGAAGCCGTAACAAACTCGTACCATGCCAAATACATCCTACAGTAGATAAGGTAAACTCCAAGTCTTGGGGATCACGACTTCTATTCCAATCCGGAAAACCAACGTCCGGGTCTTCACGTAGCCGTGCAGAACTCCTGTTCGAGACGGACTCAAACACGATTCCTTGGCCATTACGCGTCATGCCAGCCAGGAGGCTGTTCGGCAAGAACGTATATGGGCCAGATAGAACCTTCCAGGGAGTTGGGCCCTGGTAGGATGTTCGATTGGGCCGTCAGGGAGTGGACTATGGCAATGGGCCGTGATTTTATGTTACATTTTATCCCCGACAGGTCGCATTCAACAACCGCTTCCTTCGCGTTCGTCAATCCATCCTCTCGCCTTTTCCCTCGCCTAGTGTCTACGCCTACGTCCCCTTCTCTCAGTCTGTCTCCGGCGACTCTCCTCCACCGCCGGATATGGTGACTACTGCTCGTCTCCCGTCCTCCTTTCTCACCACCGAATCTGCTCTATACCACCTCCCTACTACCACCACTAGCTCCACCATCACTAACGCTCGACGATGCTACCGCTGCCTCACCGCTCTGCCTCCTAACTTCTTGTTGCCACAACGACCTCGCCTACTCTAACGCCGCGCCACGTGTGTCGAGCTACCCACAAATGCCAACCCGACCGCCTTCAACCGATTCTGTGGCTTCGGCGCCTTCACCGTCATCTCGCCACCCCCTTGATCTCCTCCCACCGCTGGGTCGCTGCTTTCTCGCCATCTCTCTAAGATGGGGGAGGGGGGCATAAACCAGTAAACCACCTCAGCCCCCAACCCAAACCGATCCTCAACCCTAACCTAATGGTGGCAGGGTCAATACCAGCAAGGTCATGGACAGCGAAGAGCATGAAGGAAAGGAGGACGGTGGAGGTCGAGCAAGGAAGAAGAGGGTAGCACTCACACGAGAAAGAAGACACACACCGTTTTCTATCCTACCCTGCTGAGAATGGGATACCGTCCATAGGTCTTTCTCCAGTGGTAATTATGTATACATGCTAGGTATGTTAGGGCCCTTTTTTTTCAGCGTTGAGTAAAGTTGAGTTTTATTGTAACAAAAGTTGAGTGCTCGAAAAGGGGTCTAAAAAGACTGAAAAATTAAAAAATAGTTTTAAGATCTTTGATATGAACACTAAAAGTCTTTAAAAAATCATTACAAATTATTACAACATATAGGCTATATAAAAATAACAAATTTTGCTGCAGTAAAATTCAACTCAACTTTACGCTAAAAAAAACACGGCCTAGAGCTCTAACTTGCAACGGATAAAATAGATTGGTAGTCATGTCAATGGATTGGTCCTGCGAAACCAAGGATAAAACTACAAGCATATCATTAACAACATTGACATGTTTTGTTGAGGCTCACCATGTTGACATTGTTTAGGGCCTATTCTTTTGAACTGATCTGAATGGCTGAAATGACTGAATTTTGAGAGCTTTTTGAGGTAGTCTTAAGATTCGGATCCATTACATTTGACTTGATTTTTAAAACGTTAGGATCCACTTTCAAAACAACGAAAAAACATACTAAAAAAACTCAAAGCATATGTTTTTTCAAAACATAGATAAGTCGCTAAGCTGTTAAGCCGTTGAGCTGAAAAGAACCGGGCCTTAGTCTGATGTCAACTCAAAAAATTTGTTTAGTGCAATTTGAAAAAATTAAAAAATAAATTAGAAAATCAAAAACTTGTGACTGGATAATTTTTCTCAAAACTTCCAAATTCAAATAATAAAAGAAAATAATTTCCTTTTTCCAAATTTTTTTTGGCATATTCTAATGTTTTTCTATCAAATCCGAATATAATATGTAAAAAAAATGTCTTTTAAAGGTTGTTTGGTCTGAAGGAAGGACATGTGAATGGACCATCCAATTCCAACCGTGAACCAAACTCATCTGCTTGTTTGAATTGAACAATGGAATGAGTTTATCCATTACCACTTATCTATCACAAGCATAAAATCAGTACAAAATCATCATGCAACTGAAGTGTTCAACCGGACAAACGGGACTTGTCCATTCCAGCCACGGAGCATTAGTTGCGCAAAGATGGATGTCCATCAAATATTATCATGGGCAAAATGGGATCTGCAGCCGCCCATCAAATGCAAAATTGGTGATTGAGAATGGCTAGCTAGCTAACCCTAATCATCGATTCACCTTCCATGGCAAGCTGATTATGGGCACAAGTCACTGAATCAAATTCAGATTGTATGCAAAGCAACGTGCATTGGTGCATGGCAGGGTGGAAGGAAGAGGCCGGCGACAAGGAAGACCGGGGGAAATCGGCGATCAGTGTGTCGACTTTGGGGATCGAGGGAGGAGCCGAGCACAGTGGCCGGCTCGAGGACGACGAGAGGAGGCAAGCTAGGGCTGGCTTTCGTCGGCAGCAGGGAGGAGACGAGCTCCGCGCTGGGGCGTGGACGGCGGGGAGACGAGGAACCCTAGCAGCAGCTGATCGATCGACGTGGTTTGCTTGGGTAGGGTGAAAATGGCGTAGCTGGGCTAAATGGGCCGTCGCTTATTAAGCTGGACTGAAAACTGGGAGCCTGAATGACAAATTTTTTTTTTAGAGCAATGACAATTTGTTTTTTTTTTGAGGTGGGGTTACTGGCCTGACGGTTGCTCCTCGTCGTTTTCATGCCTAAAAGTGAGGGATGGTGTCATTCCAACCAATGTGATGGGTCGTCTTATCAGAATATGTACAATAAAAAATACTCTATGCAATAGACTGAAAGATAAAAATTGAATGCGTAAAACATCATATTGCATATGTGTGCAAAATAGCAACGGCATAGAGTACCTCCACTTGAAGCTCTAAATTGCACACTATACAACACTATTCACTTTACGCTCTATCAATCTCTAAATTATTTTGAACTTTATAATACATTTGAAAAGATTACTTCTATTCAACAGACACTTTATTTTTGCACATTTTAATTTACAGCATTTTACGGTAAGGCTCAACTTAGCTTTCTGTTACGATCCTTTTTTTAAAAAAAAATTGCCCATTACAAGAAGTGCTGCAGCTTCGTCTGCTCTGACATGCCCATCCTACTAACAATGACAAAGTTCCACTGCTGCTGGACATATACGATGAGCGCGAGGGCGAAGGCGACGAGTGGCATCACCACGTCGCCGGTCTTGGGGTTGGCGCGAGCCTTCAGAAGATCGTACGCGCCGCCGGACTCGGAGTACGGGTCGACCGCCGCCGGCCGGACGTAATCGTAGGCATGCGACATCAGGCGCGCGGCGGTAACACCCAGGTAGTAGCTCTCCCGGAGGGGCTTGCCGTTGACGCGCCACACGGCTTTGCCGATCACCTGCGGGAGCAGGAACAGGTCATGCATGAGCCCGGCCTGCTGCTCGGCGGTCATGGCGTCTGCGTTCAGCGCGAGGACGAGCGCGAACAGGAGCAGGTGCATGCCGGAGAGGTAGACGAGCACCTCGCCGTCCGCCGGGACGCGCCCCGCCTCGGCCGGCGACAGCTCCCGCATGCGCGTCCGCGACCGCCGCACCTTCTGCCAGATGCGCAGCGTGAGGAGGAACGCGGCGAGGGCGAGGATCTTCCCGACCAGGTCGATGCTCCAGTACAGGCCGCTCATGGCGGCGGCCGCCATGTATGTTGGGGAAGACGGCGGCGTGGCGACCTTGGCGCCCAAGGTCACCCTTTCCAGCAGCGCCTCCATGCCGGCGATCAGCGGCGTGGCGTATCCGATGGCTTGGGCGCCGAGCATGGCGTGCGAGACGAACGGCGCCACGTCGGCGTGGGACTCGAGGTGGCAAAGCTGGCTGAGCGCGGCGGCGATGTCGACGGAGAGGACGAGGATGCAGAGGACATCGTTGATGAGCCGACGCGAGAGCGAGTCCGGCCACCTCCGGCGGTAGCTGATTGGCAGCGCCCTAAGCTTCACCGGGCTGAAGTGAAGAGGGTCGCCGGAGTTTCTCGTGCTAGCTATGTGAACCTTCGCCGCCGACGCGATGAACCAGTGCGTCCTCGTCGGCGGGTACTCGACTTCCACCTTGACGGAACAGTCCATTCCGTCCTCGAGGTCTCTGCTCGCCGGCGAGCTCCGGCGCCGGACGTCCCGGCAGCCGAGACCAGGTACATCCGGCCGTCCTCCGGGCCGACCACGCCCTCCAGCGACAGCGCCGTGATCCAGCCGAAAGAAGGCTTTCCGGCGATCACCCTGGGAACAGATCAGGTAGTTCAGGCACGGTCGTGAACCGGAGCGTGAGCTCGCCGACGAGACTGAACAGGCTACTCGCGCCATAGCCGGCGTGCTCTGTGTTTGGATAGCTCAAGGACAGTGACTTCGCGGCGAGCTTGGAGAAGCTGTACCGTGAGCGTGACTTGCTCCGGCGAAGAAGCTCGCCGGCCTGGGAGACCAAGGTATAGTTGTACACCATGTGCAGCAATGAGGAGTATCCCCAGTGCCGCAGCGGCGGCACCCTCTCTTCCAGCAGCAGCGGGTGGAGGGTCTCCCCGGCGGTGCCATTGATGCCGGTGATCCGTGCGAGCAAGATGCGGTGGCGGGTGGCGGAGAACGTCACCGGGACGTAAAGGCACACGCGGTAGTGGCACGCCTTCTTGCCGGCGCCGAGGCACCCCACCATGCAGGCCTACCCTGCCGACGCCGTCCAGACGCCCTCGGCGGAGATGGTCGTCCCGTCCAGAGCCGTCCGCTGCGCCGCCGTGAGCCAGTCCTCCCTCGACGGAGAGAAGGCTCGGAACACCGCCGACACGGCCACGTCCGTTTCGCTCGAACGGTGGCACTGCAAGTCCTGCAGTGCGACGGCCACGCCGGCGGCCATGCCGGTCGCGAACGGCCCTGGCTGCCGGCACGACGACGAATCCGTCGAGCTGCACCGGCGTTCTGGGACGACGGCGAGAACGCTGCCGTATCCGAAGCCATTAAAGACGTCGCAGGGCGAGATGCCTTTGGACAGCTCGCCGGCATGCTTCGCCACCGCGGTCATGTCGCTCGAAGGCCAGGGGCTGCACGCGGTGGCGACAAGCTCGTCGGACCGGAAGAACTCGTATGGCGTATACGAGGCAAGCCTCGAATTGATCCGGACTGCATCGAAGTAGGCGGCGTCTGACGCAGCGTTCGTGCTCATCATCTCGCCGTGCACCGCTCGGGTTGTCAGTGTAAGCTCCTCCGGGAACCGCAGCACGAGTAGTATGTTGCCGTCGGCAGTGACCGGAGGCCGGAATTTGCTCCGGCTGCCGAGGTCCAGCCCCCGATCCCACGGGTCCGCGCCGTCGCCACCGCCGTTGCGCGTCAGAAGGACAGCGCTCCCGACCATGCACAGCAACCTCTCGCCGTCGCCGTCGCCGCCGCCGACGCCATTCCTTCTTTCCGTGTACACGCCTTCAAATAGAATCTTCAGCCTGGTGCTGCCCGGCGAAAGCTCGAACTCCGGCGACCCTACGGGGGGTGTAGGTAACCAGTGCCCGGTCTCCTCCTTAGTGACCTTCCGGGACATGGAGAGCACGAGGACGCCGCTGGCGTTGACGGCGGTCCGGCCGCCAGGCTCCGCGTCGACGTGCGTGAGTGCGAAGGTCGCAAGGCGGAGAGGATCCGGCGGCGCCGGCCAGGGAGCGGCCGGCGGCACGTCGCCGGCGTCGAACGGCATCAGGGGCGCACGCCCGTCGTCCTGGCGCCAGTCACCCTTCTCGAAGGCTAGCTCAGTGCGCAGGCATCTGGCGCAGTGCGCGCCGCCTAGCTCGGCAGCGGCGGAGAGCACGGGCTGGCAGTGCCTCTCTGTTGTTTTCAGCACAATCAGAACGTTATCTGAATTGGCACTGTAGCAAAACTTTGTAGCATTGCACTCTGTCATGCCAAACAGCTCTAGGACCTTCTTTGCATATGTTGATTGCTTTAGAGTGATTTTGTCATCATCTTGTGTAACCTCAATTCCTAAATAGAAATTCAGCAAACCAAGGTCACTCATCTCAAATTCCCTCTGCATCTCTTGCTTGAAATGCTCTATTTCCTTGATCTGTGCTCCTGTGACAATGAGATCATCCACATATACACCTACAATTAGCCTTGTCTTGTCATCACCCCTTACATACACTGCCTGATCATGAGCACATTTAATAAAACCAAATGATTTCAGACAGGCATCCAATCTTGTGTTCCAGGCTCTAGGGGCCTGTTTTAAGCCATAAAGAGCTTTCCTCAGCAAGTAAACATGGTTCTCTTTTCCCTTTACTACAAAGCCCGGAGGTTGTGTTACATACACCTCCTCTTCTAACTCACCATGCAGAAATGCTGATTTTACATCAAGGTGATGCACTTGCCAAGCTCTGTTTGCAGCTACTGCCAAGATCAACCTCACTGTATCAAACCTAGCAACAGGAGCAAACACCTCATCATAATCAATGCCAGGTTGTTGAACATACCCTTTGGCCACTAATATGGCTTTATATCTTACTACAACACCATCAGAGTCCTTTTTCACCTTGAAAACCCATTTAAGACCTATGGGTATCTTTCCTGCTGGAAGATTTACCAGGGACCATGTGCTGTTTCTTTCAATAGATTCTAACTCAGTTCTCATTGCATCCTCCCAAACAGAAATACCTGCTGCTTCACCATAGCTTTGTGGTTCATCAAATTCCAATAGCAACAATTCATCATCACTATCTGCACCTAAATTCTCAAGAGTGCTAGTTTGTTGCATGATTTCTGCCAAGCTTCTATGCCTGCCATGGCAATTGCTACTTGGTGGTGATATCTCCCCTTGAGATCTGCATACAGCACCTAGACCCTGAGGTGTACTCTGATCTCTCTGTTCAGACACAGGAATTTCAGTGGCTCTAATTGACATCTGTGCTGCAGCTAGTCTTGCTCTTGCTCTTGTCATTGGTCCAACTTGTGTTTGCCTAGTTGCCCCATGACCCTGGGTATGAGTTGCATTTGATGGCACTCCTTGCACAGCCTGTTCAGGGTTTTCTTCTCTGCTCATACCAGCTTCTGCAACAGATGGCATTGTGTTGTCTTCATGCAATACTTCCACTGGTGGTTCTGGTACAATGAATTCAGTACTGTTCTCAGTTCCTTCACCCCAGTCCCACATAGCTTGCTCATCGAAAACCACATCTACACTGACATGGATTTTTCTCCTTTCAGGGTCATATAACCTGTTGGCCTTGCTGCCCTTTTCAACCCCCAAGTACACCATTGCTTGACTCCTGTCATCTAACTTTCTCAGATTTGGTTTTGTAACCTTTGCATAGGCAGTGCATCCAAATACCCTCAAATGACCAAGGTATGGTTTTTTTTCTTTTTATGGCTTCATATGGTGTCTTGTTATCCAATGCTTTGGTTGGCAATCTGTTCAGTAAATGAACTGAATGTCTCACTGCCTCACCCCAAAATCTCCCTGGAACTCCCATGCTCTTCAACAAAGATCTAGCCATGGCCATCACTGTTCTATTCCTTCTTTCCAGCACACCATTTTGCTGAGGGCTATATGGTGCAGTGAGATGTCTCAGGATCCCTCCTCTTCACAAAGCACTCCAAACTCTTCTGAAAGAAACTCTCCTCCTCTGTCTGTCCTGAGCACCTTAATGTGACATCCCAGCACATTCTCAGTTTCAGCCCTGAATTTCTTGAAAGTATCAAAGACCTGATCTTTAGTTTTGATGATGTACACCCACATCCATCTAGAGTAATCATCTACTATGAGCATGAAATAGCTATTTCCACCAATGGTCTGAGGTGTTACAGGCCCACACAGATCCATGTGAAGAAGAGCCAGTGGCTCAGTTGATCTATAGTTTGCCACTGCAGGAAATGAATGCCTCACCTGCTTTGCAAACATACAAGCTTGACACACTTGATTTGGATGCTCAATACAAGGCAGACCCTCTGCCATTCCTTTGTCGGTCAGCATTTTCAAAGACTTGAAATTTACATGCCCCAATCTAGCATGCCACAACCAAGCAGGGTTCTCTAGATTTGCTAGCAAGCACACTGCATCACAACTCTCTATTATAGCTTTATACAGTCTATTCGCTGAACTTTTGATCTTAATCAACAATTTGTCACTTGAATCATATACTAGCAAATGACCTCCTTGCATAACAACTTTATTCCCTCTCTCAGCTAGTTGACCACAACTAATAATGTTATTGCAAAGAGCTGGGATGTAGTATACCTCAGTAAGGAGTCTTTGCTGGCCATCCTTAAACTTGAATAGCACTGAACCCTTTCCTTTGATCTGTACCTTGGAGCCATTGCTGAACCTGACAATGCCTGCCACAGTTTCATCCAGATCATGGAATTTTCCCAATTCACCTGACATGTGGTTACTTGCACCATTGTCAAAGTACCACACATCTGAAGAGGCAAGACCTCCTTCCACAGCTAGAGCTGGTGACTCCAATTTTCCTTCATTCAGCAAGACCAGATCCTTGGTCTCTACAGTTGCTGACAGAAACAGAGCAGGCTCATCTTCCTCCACCTTGGCAAGATTGGCCTCACCATTGTGCTGCTGCTGCTTGGGTGCCCTGCATTCAGAGGCATAGTGCCCAAATTTCTGGCAGTTAAAACATTTTATGTGACTTTTGTCACGTGTACCTCCCCCGGTATTCGCTGCTCCACGACCTGGTGCACCGCCGCGGCCACGCCCGCCACGGCCACGACCACGCCAACGCCCGCCGCCACCACGACCGCGCTGGTTGCCTTGACCTGGTGGAAGAGGACCTCCTCTCCCTTTCTGGCCTGAGGAGCTTCCATCGCCACCTCCTCCAGTCTTCTGGCGCGCCTGCCACTGCTCCTCAGTAAGCAGGAGTTGCCCATCTGGCTGGTCGCTCGCCGTCGCCTTCGCCGTGCCGCGCCGCCGCGCGCGCAGGTCGTAGGTCTTCAAGCGTCCAAGCAATTCCTCGAACGCCATTGTGGAGGGGTCACAGAACTGCTCGATGCCGGCGACCGCTGGGTAGAAGCGATCGGGCACGGAGTCGAGCATCTTCTTCACCTTCTGCGCATCGTCGAGGGTGCTGCCGGCCTCGACGTGGCGCACCGCCATCCCGGCGATCTTCCCGGCATAATCATCAAGTGATTCGCCGTCCTGCATCTCCAATGCTGCAAACTCCGCTCGAAGATTCGCAAGGCGGGCATGTTTCAGACGGTCCGCGCCCACGAATCGGAGCTTCAAGCTGTCCCAAACTTCCTTTGCCGTTTTCTTCTCCGACACTTGCAAGAGGATATCTTCCGGGAGCGATTGCAAGATCTGGGCTCTCGCCGTCTTGCACTTCTTCGCGTCCACGGCCACCCCCTCCGCCGGAGCAACCGCTTCCCACAAGCCTTCGGCGTCGAGCAGCGCCTCCATCTTGATCGACCATGGAGTGTAGCTCGTCGGCGTCAACACGGGGCACTGTAGTGACACACCGCCACCACGCCCAGTGCCACCAATACCACCGACGGGGATCAACGCCATCGGCTCTGATACCAAATGTTGTTTTCAGCACAATCAGAACGTTCTCTGAATTGGCACTGTAGCAAAACTGGCAAGATTCAGATAAAAAACAGAGGAAACAGAGCAGAGTGCAGACACATTTTGTGGGGCGATTTTCACTGGTTTTCTCATTCAACAAAGTAAGCAACGACATGCAAAATGGAATCTACGATACTTATATAAGAGACTTGGGCTCGGAACGTGCCATCCCACGATCCACATTGCCCGCTGCATGTAACAGAAAGTGACTACTACTAACAGCTAACTGAACATGTACAGCCACATTGTTCAGAGATACAAACGCACGCACACACACGCATTTGCCGGCGCCACCTGCACCAGCTGCGCCCTCCTCCTGCCTCCGCTTCCTGCGGCATCAAACGGATCAATCGTGACCTGACCAAGACGTGTCCAGATCAGCAATTAACCCAACAATCTCCCCCTTAATTCTGATCTGGGGTGAGATCACGAATTCCAATCAGGTGCTTCATCTTTCCAAGCTTCAAGCCTGACAGTGGCTTTGTCAGTACATCAGCTCTCTGTTCTTCAGTGCCAATGAAATTAACAGTTATCATCCCTTCCTCAATGCACTGATGAATGTAGTGATACTTCACATCTATGTGTTTACTGCGCCCATGAAACACTGGATTCTTGATCACTGCTATCGCTGATCTGTTGTCGACAAAGAGTGTCACTGGTTTCATTTCAATGTCAACAAGTTCAGATAGCATGTTCTTCAACCACATAGCATGGCATGCTGCACCTGAAGCTGCCATGTATTCTGCTTCACACGATGATAATGCCACTGTTTTTTGTTTTTGTGATGACCAAGAGATGAGGCTAGTATTCATATAGAAAGCCATGCCACTGGTGCTCTTCCTGTCATCAAGATCACCTGCTAGATTGCTATCACTGAACCCAATAATCATCTCTGCATCCCTTCCTTTCTCATAGCTAATGCCATCATATATGGTGCCTCTCAAATATCTGAGAATCTGTTTGACAGCCCTTTGATGCAAGAGTGTAGGTCTCTCCATGTACCTGCTTGCAACACCCACAGCATATGAAAGATCAGGTCTAGTATGAAGAAGATATCTCAAAGACCCAACTACACGCCTGTAATCAGTTACATCCACTGGCTCACCACCCAAATCCTTGTGCAGTTTGCACTTTTGTTCCATTGGGAATTTTGTGGCATTGCACTCTGTCATGCCAAACAGCTCTAGGACCTTCTTTGCATATGCTGACTGCTTTAGAGTGATTTTGTCATCATCTTGTGTGACCTCAATTCCTAGATAGAAATTTAGCAATCCAAGGTCACTCATCTCAAACTCCCTCTGCATCTCTTGCTTGAAATGTTCTATTTCCTTGATCTGTGCTCCTATGACAATGAGATCATCCACATATACACCTACAATTAGCCTTGTCTTGTCATCACCCCTTACATACACTGCCTGATCATGAGCACATTTAATAAAACCAAATGATTTCAGACAGGCATCCAATCTTGTGTTCCAGGCTCTAGGGGCCTGTTTTAAGCCATAAAGAGCTTTCCTCAGCAAGTACACATGGTTCTCTTTTCCCTTTACTACAAAACCTGGAGGTTGTGTTACATACACCTCCTCTTCTAACTCACCATGCAGAAACGCTGATTTTACATCAAGGTGATGCACTTGCCAAGCTCTGTTTGCAGCTACTGCCAAGATTAACCTCACTGTATCAAATCTTGCAACAGGAGCAAACACCTCATCATAATCAATGCCAGGTTGTTGGACATACCCTTTGGCCACTAATATGGCTTTGTATCTTACTACAACACCATCAGAGTCCTTTTTCACCTTAAAAACCCATTTAAGACCTATAGGTATCTTTCCTACTGGAAGATTGACCAGGGACCATGTGCTGTTTCTTTCAATAGATTCTATCTCAGTTCTCATTGCATCCTCCCACACTGAAACACCTGCTGCTTCACCATAGCTTTGTGGTTAATCAAATTCCAGTAGCAACAATTCATCATCACTATCTGCACCTGAATTCTCAGGGGTGCTAGTTTGTTGCATAATTTCTGCCAAGCTTCTATGCCTGCCATGGCAATTGCTACTTGGTGGTGATATCTCCCCTTGAGATCTGCATACAGCACCTAGACCCTGAGGTGTACTCTGATCTCTCTGTTCAGACACAGGAATTTCAGTGGCTCTAGTTGACATCTGTGCTGCAGCTAGTCTTGCTCTTGCTCTTGTCATTGGTCCAACTTGTGCTTGCCTAGTTGCCCCATGACCCTGGGTATGAGTTGCATTTGATGGCACTCCTTGCACAGCCTGTTCAGAGTTTGCTACTCTGCTCATACCAACTTTGCAGCAGATGGCATTGTGTTGTCTTCATGCAATACTTCCACTGGTGGTTCTGGTACAATGAATTCAGTACTGTTCTCAGTACCTTCACCCCAGTCCCACATAGCTTGCTCATCAAAAACCACATCTACACTGACATGGATTTTTCTCCTTTCAGGGTCATATAACCTGTTGGCCTTGCTGCCCTTTTCAACCCCCAAGTACACCATTGCTTGACTCCTGTCATCTAACTTTCTCAGATTTGGTTTTGTAACCTTTGCATAGGCAGTACATCCAAATACCCTCAAATGACCAAGGTATGGTTTTTTCCCTTTTATGGCTTCATATGGTGTCTTGTTATCCAATGCTTTGGTTGGCAATCTGTTCAGTAAATGAACTGAATGTCTCACTGCCTCACCCCAAAATCTCCCTGGAACTCCCATGCTCTTCAACAAAGATCTAGCCATGGCCATCACTGTTCTATTCCTTCTTTCCACCACACCATTTTGCTGAGGGCTATATGGTGCAGTGAGATGTCTCAGGATCCCTCCTCTTCACAAAGCACTCCAAACTCTTCTGAAAGAAACTCTCCTCCTCTGTCTGTCCTGAGCACCTTAATGTGACATCCCAGCACATTCTCAGTTTCAGCCCTGAATTTCTTGAAAGTATCAAAGGCCTGATCTTTAGTTTTGATGATGTACACCCACATCCATCTAGAGTAATCATCTACTATGAGCATGAAATAGCTATTTCCACCAATGGTCTGAGGTGTTACAGGCCCACACAGATCCATGTGAAGAAGAGCCAGTGGCTCAGTTGATCTATAGTTTGCCACTGCAGGAAATGAATGCCTCACCTGCTTTGCAAACATACAAGCTTGACACACTTGATTTGGATGCTCAATACAAGGCAGACCCTCTGCCATTCCTTTGTCGGTCAGCATTTTCAAAGACTTGAAATTTACATGCCCCAATCTAGCATGCCACAACCAAGCAGGGTTCTCTAGATTTGCTAGCAAGCACACTGCATCACAACTCTCTATTATAGCTTTATACAGTCTATTCGCTGAACTTTTGATCTTAATCAACAATTTGTCACTTGAATCATATACTAGCAAATGACCTCCTTGCATAACAACTTTATTCCCTCTCTCAGCTAGTTGACCACAACTAATAATGTTATTGCAAAGAGCAGGGATATAGTATACCTCAGTAAGGAGTCTTTGCTGGCCATCCTTAAACTTTTTCATATATGCACCAAACTCATGAGGGGTCGGCCCACTAGGGCCAGGGTGAATGTAATACCCAACCTATTGATATGTGAAGCTCGTGTGGCCCACGTGGATTGGTTATGGTGAATAGTACCACATTACTAGTCTAGAACGAGTTGAACTAGTATGAAATGCTAGATGGATCCAAACATAGCACCCCTATTAACCCTTTTGCGACAAAACATAGTCCAAGTGGGCGCTATGCATGTGTGGATGAGTCTCTTAGGTGGGCTTGTTTCTAAACAAATTTGGATCAAAGTGTTATCAATGGTATGGGAGCATCAACCCTTATTGTGTGTGTGCGCACGCGCTTAATGGCACATGCATAGCATGCATGGCCCATGTCGGCCCGAAGTGGTCACACGACATGGCACATGGGACCGTACTGGACATACAAACATATACCGATGAGATTCTAACATTTTTCGTACATGTTGTACGCTGATGAGAGCGTTAGCCCATGAAGAGCATGAGTCTAATATCCTAGTTCATTAATATGTAAGGCTCATGCGGCCCGCATGGATTGGTGAAAGTGCATGTAGGCACCTAAGTTGATTTTGGTGATTAATGACAAAAAGATTAGTGAACTACGATTTGAATGAGCATATGAGCAGGGTTAATCGGGCATGGAAACACATGTGAAAGCATCATGAAATCCTCAAAAGGAGAAATCATGAAATTTTAGACACAATTTCTAAAAATTGCCCATTTGTAGAAAGCATTGGCATGGCGAATGAACCGAGTGCATTGTTTCGAGGAGTCATCAGCAAAGATATGTTACGTGGAAATAACCATAGAAACAATTACCCCGATGCATTGCTTGTAGCAATTAATCAGTTTATTCTTGTTCTTCCTTTCTAATCTTCTATCCGTTTTAAAATATAAGGAATGTACGTATTCAAAAAATCAATGTTTTGTAACTTTTGATTTATAACTAAGCTAAAAACAATATTTTTAGTTTTATGTATCTAATATAGTTGGCTTCGTATTTTAAAATATTTTATGTTATATTAATTTAGTAGTTGTTGATAGCATCTAATGAAAGAAATTAATGGCCATAGTTGGAATAGAAATAGTCTCACTCTTATCTCAAACTTAGAGACCGCTTCTTATATAAAAAAGAGATATGAATTTTCTTATCATTAATTACTCTCCACCTTAATAATTCAACCTAAGTACGGAGCAAATTGCATCCGATTTCAAAATTGCGTGGTCATTTTTAAAACATGTCAATACGTGGTATTTTTATGTACTGGCATATAATTTTACAAGTTTTTTTTGAAGAAAAGGCAGAAGAACTGTCTTGTATTAATTTAATAGAAAAGTTACATGGTTAAAATATAGGGGAAGGTTTAGACGCATTTCTCCAGACGTGCATTACAGAGAGATAACTACCATGGCTTAAAATATAATTTTACAAGTTTGTAGTGACCAATTAATCCTTCTATAAACGATCGCCGTCGTTTCACCCGGTGGCAATGCTGCCATGGCTGGTGTAATGTACTGCTGCTCTTGGCGCCTTCGCCATCTCTCTGGATTGGGCCAGGCTAGGGCCGGCGGGCCGCGTAAGACAAGCCGAAACGAAATCGCTGGGCCGATGAGGGGTATTGGGCCGCGCAACTAAACCATACGGGCTGGGCTCCAGCCTCGGTCAAACCTCCGTAACGGGACCCGGGGCCCAGTCCACGGCAACCGATGGTCCCAGTGAGCGTGGCGCCGTGATCTACCGGACTAATCATCCACCCCCTCTCCCGCTGTTTGTCACTGAACACAGGCATGTTTTTACTGCCTTGGTCGGCGCGGCGTAAATAAGTGGGGGCGCACAGCGCACTGTAGCCAATCCCAGGTGCATACTCTATATTTTCGCGTATAGTTTCAATCACCAGTATAAAACATGCATGCTAGTTTATTGGTGGCAATTATCTCTAATTTATGAATAACTCTTTCACATGTTGATCATTCAAACATATAACATGTGCAGTATAGTTTTTTTTTATTAAACAGTTTTTTTAATATATGTGCCAAGTGAGTACGTATGTGCGTAAATCATGGGTTTTAGCACCGCAGTCAAAGCAACAGAGGTAATCTTGACTCAATTTATTATGAACCATCCGCATGAAATTTTTTTATTTTTAGAGGTAACTTAGCACGCCAGATTTTGTTAAAGTTTTCTTATGCCATTATCAGATATGAGACCATAAAATGATTTAACTAAAAACTTGCCCGATTTACTCACCTTTCAAATAAGTTTATCTGGCATATCAGTACATTGGCATTAGAGAACTGAGAAACCGTGTTGGTCCAATTTGAATTATACCTAGGATCCACCCATTAGCGAAAAGACAATGCTAATGTTTTATTCTGCATTGAGCCACATATATGTCATCATCTAGACAAATGGAGAGAATGTGAGAAAATTTCTCCTTCAGGGGAACCTCCTCAAACCAACAATCCCTCCAAAAAACTGTTTTCAACCCATCTCCCACACATATTTTCTATTAGTCATGTACCAGGCTCTAATATAAAAGATAGGTTTGCCTTTCATGACTTCTCTTCACTATATTATACCAAATTCCCTATGATATCCTGTGAGCATATTGATCACAAAATGATAGCCTTTGAACACTACGACTACGACGTCCTGCGAGCATATCGATCGAACCTGTTTATGTACATGGTTTTTGGTGGATGAGTAGGCTCAATCAAGTTCTACCACCACGCGAGACAAATCGAGGCTCCCTTTAGTTCACGTTTTTGGTTTGGTTTTAGATAATGTGCAACACTTCAAAATATTTTTTGAGACTTTATAGGGGGTTTTCAGAATTTTTTTTAAAACAATCTTAATAATTTTGTAGTCCTTCCACGCATGCCCTCAATTTTTCCGTTACAATTAAAACTAAACTAAAAATGAGAATAAAACAGATCCTCGGTGAGCCAAGTTCGAGCTCCACTTAGTCCAGCTCGTGAAGATTTGCGAGCTTGATCAACAAATTAATTAATTAGCAGAGGTAAGAAAAAGGTTTTCTTTTAAGGACTTGAGCGTAGAAAGGCTTGAAGTTGAGTCTTCAATCGTCTTTGTGAGCTATCTTGGGGTTAGGCCACGACTATAGACAAATAGATGGACTGATTACAAGTCATGACATGTAACATGTTTAGACTGGTATTTCGACACCTAGAGGCTAGAATCAACGAACAATAAGCAAGTTAGCCATAGACTTGGCTCAATTTCAAACGAGCTAGATACCATAAGGAAAAACTGAAAGCTCAGATGCTGGCCTACAAATCGAGTTGAGCCAAACAAAAAAAAAACATGCAGCTCCCTGGTAGCAAGCCAATTTACCAGCTTATCTACCGCAAACTGTCCGTAAAAATTTCTACTTCATTGGTTACGGTTTTCATACGATGGACCGATAAACATCGATCCATAAATCAGGAAAACTAACGATATTTTCTTGCAATAGGAGTTGACTCTGGATTATCGCGAACCTAACATAAATGAGCACCCCAGCCACAAGTTAAAAGGGAATCATTATATTTGTCCATAGCACACCACAGAGTCGGATCATGTTAGGTTTAACCGAAAGATAACTAGTGTTAACCAAGTGCACGAACACAGCTGTAAGCAAAACATAGACCGGTAAAACACCATTAAGGGTGTTGCTTGGTGGTGCCATCTCGTTAGGTCGGTGTAGATCGACGATGACATTAGGCGACGTACGGAAGTAGTGCGTACGGTATAGCAGCTCCTCGCTCCTCGACCCAACTCTTTCTGCCTCTTGATGGCGCAAACAGCGGTAGACGACCTTCCCAGAAGCTCTGGCACGATCCCACAAGATCGGGTTGGGGTTTCGGGGAGGTTAGGGCTAATGACATGATTATATCATAATTAGCTTAGGTGGTCGTTTAATGTCACACCCCTGCTTCCCTTTAAATAGGGTGTGCCGATCAGAACTCTTTTAGATATAAGCGAGGTCTAGGCTAAAAGCCCATTAACTTAATGACCTTACAGGCCAGCGGTGGATCCTCCACCTGGTCTGCCAAGGCGGTTACCAAGGCTTGGATTTGGACCCCACTTATATCTCCATTGGGGTATAGGGCCTAATTAAGCCCATTTATATCTCTTGTGTTCTCCTTTTTTCTTTTGTAGATTAATTTTTACCAATTTATTTGGTATGGTTATGCACATCAATAATTTGAATTCTCTCATAAGTATGTTTTTTCTTTTTTTTCATGCAATATTTTGGTATATTTATCTTTCAATTTTCTGTAATGTTAGTAAAACCATTGAATTGTTAGCTTGCAGTTAACATGTTTTATTTTAATTATGGTATTATTATTCAATAGAAAATGAAATACAATTTTAGCATTGCGCATGCATGATTTTTGTTCTTGATCCACCACTAGTACAGACTAAAGTTCGTCCGAGATTAATCCCAACAGATCTAACACGAGTCAAGGGGGCTCTCTAGCCGCACCTATGCTGTTCATGACAGTGTAGCCCCGGCTTAGACCACGCCTATAATTTTTAGTGTAAAATAGAATGGAAAAAGGGGCTAAACTTCATACTTAGGCCTTGAGTTAATTTTCAGCCCCTCCTATTATTTTTGACTGTGTCCGCCCCTGTCGCACCATGCGCACTGGCCAATGATGTAGTAGTTCAAAGAAAATAACGAGAAAAGACCATCATACCCCTGTTTAATAGTATGTTACAACTACTTTTCTTCTTACTAAGTGTCGGCGTATTTCAGCTAACAGGTTTTTCGGGATCTAATCCGGTTGTTCAGCAGTGGGGGTGTGCGCAGCCTGCTCACTCCTCTCCTCTCTCTTCGGCGCGAGAACACGAGAACAGACACTCAGGTTTACCTAGGTTCTGGCCCCCTGATAGGGTAACAACGCTAATCCTGCTCAAACTTCTTGCAATGTATGAACTGGCTAATCTCTAGAGGGTCCGATCTCAGTATCGATCCAAACCCCTTTACAGATGCACCCCCAGCCCTTATATACCCGGGCTGGCGTGGGGCACAACGTGCTACACTGCGCGCATTAAATGATCCTCCCACTGTAGTCATCATTTCTCCAGTGCTAGTCCTCGTCGACACCTTCTTGCCCCTGCTTCCGACAATGGGATAACTTGAACAGGACAGAGCGGTCCGCCTGCCCCAAGCGCCTTTCTATCACACCGAAGTAAACGTGAACGGGACGGCTACGGAAACGGCCACAGTGTAGCTGACATCACTAGCGGGACGAGGGTAATCATACTGTCAGAGCCCCGCCCACCCCGTCAGAATGGTTCCATCGCATTGAATGCTCCGGATTCGGTGTATCCTGGGGAAATCCTTAGAAAGAAAGCTTTCTTGCACCTTCGTCCTGTATCCCTGATAGTGGGGCCTGCGTACCCCCTGCTGCCCCTGTGCGCTCACCCAGTGCCTGCTCTCCAAGCGCCACGTAACCTGGTCGCCCTGCGCCTGAGGCCTGGCCGCCCGCCTGTGCACCGGACGCCACGCGTCCTCGTCGCTCGGCTCCTAGGGCCTGATTGCCCGCCTGCGTGCCGAACGCCACATGGCCTGACCGCCTGGTGCCTAGGGCCTAGTCGCCGGCTTGCACGCCGGACCGCCACGTGGCCTGAGCAAACAGCTTGAACTTCTCACTTCATCTAAAACCAAATCTTGATCTGTTTGGCCCTGATGTTTCCAAGTATGGGGCACTCCCTGATTGGACTCTGGTCCCACTTAGCAGCGAAGCGGGGGCACACCCCGGTGTAGAATACATCGACACTAAGCATTTAATTGGGGGCAAATAGTGGAAACATCACAATTACTACACTCTTGATATTCTAAGTGGATAAACATTGTGAAACGTATTTTCTTGAAACCATAGAGAAATATAGTAAAACGGAGGGAGCATAGTATTTTCACAAACCCGATGTGAATTATATATAAACCATTTCATATAATAGGTGTTATAAGTTGGTGTAGAATATGTGTACGAGTAGGTTAAAAAAATTGTGTTATAAAAGTAGGATTGATTAGAGTAGAAGGCTACCCTGGTGTAACGATGAACGACTTTATAGCGGAGACTCGCAGGAGGTGGAGGTCGTGGCCGGCTTGTGGTCGTGACCCACGGCGGTCAACTGTGTTGTTGGATAGGAGTGTCCATAATCATTGCTCCGTGGATGTAGTCTAATAGGTGAACTGCGTTACCAAATATTGTTCAGCGTTTTTAGATAACGTCACGTCCGATCTTGTAAGCATAGGTAATCTAATGAAAACCCAAAGATGAACTGCTTTCAATTTAGCGCACGAAGAAGGCAGTAGCGAGGCCTAGGGACACGAGGATGGGGTGCCCCGTGCCCGGGACGGTTGGGTACGGTTTCTCGTAGTTTCCGAGGAAAACCCGGTGTCGCAGGCCTCGGATGCCGCGCTGAAACGCAGAAACCGTCCGTATCCACGGCCAAAATCGGTCACCCACACGCGTTCTACACTACACTCTACAGTGTACCACTAACCAGTGTACCACTAAGTAAAGGAAAACGCTCTCACGCACAACGTTAAAAGAAGATTTTCTCTTATAACCCGTAATTGATCAACCCTTTGTCTTTTTAACTCAGGACTCCTGAAAAAATGGTTATCGGTATAACTAATATCCCCTCAGTCCGTTTTAATTCAAATTTTAACAAAATTGATGTTGTTGCAGGTACATACGATATGATTTGAAATTGAGGATGTTTGTAATTACTCTTGCGTGGTGTATGAGCATAAAGAGGGACCGGAAAAATCAAAGGCTTCAATTTTTAATGAAAACTTTATTTAAAATAGACAAGGAGGCTATCTGATTCAAGTAACTATATTTTGAGGGTGATAAGATCAATAACAATTTCCATAGGTTAGAGCATCTCCTACAGTAGAGTTAACTACTGACTATAAGAAAGCTCCAACTCATCTATAAATAACTTGTAAACAACATCTTTAATGAATTAATTGTAACATTGGCTCTTAAAATTAATATGAGCCCATATGTAATAGCTGCAATGCATTTTATTATCCACTATAGACCGACTCTTGTTAAGAGTGAGTCTCCAACTCTCACCTCTCATCCACTTTTATTTATAAGTAAAAAATAAGACTGGTGATTTGACATTACTATTGATGTTAAAAAAAATGCGATAGTTTAAGGTTATGACAGCCTTGTTTGTTTCAAATTAAAGTTGAGTTGAGTTTTACTGTAGCAAATTTATGACCATCTCAAAATACATTTTAAAACATTCAAAAAATTATAAAAAATTATTTTACAAACTCTCAGAAGAACTATTTGAAACCCCACAAAAATGACTATAAAATATTATATCATTTGGCTTATACAAAAATAACAAATATTATATCATTTAATTTTCCTTATATCATTTGGTTTACGCAAGACGAGGCGGACTTCCTGATGACCCAAACGGAGCAGGCCGGGGGATCGCGCAGTGGGAATCTCCTTCGTAGTTTATTCCGAAGGACGGACGACCGTGTGTGATCTGCAATACGGGCAGTCGGAGGCCACCGAACCAACATAAATAGAAAGAACAGAGACAGGTCCGAGACTGTCAATGCGCACGAGCCTATCTCACAACATTCGGCCCCACCAGTAAGAACAATGTCCATGGAGAGGCAGCCTCCACATGTTCCTTTGGGTCCCCTCCCGATCTGGCACGAGCTTCGACATCGGCCCATGATATAGGTACCCACCAATATTCAGCTTTTACACCGTTTGCATCCCCACCGGTGTACGGGTCACCCGATGGGCTGGATATCAATCGTCAACCAACTCAATCGGCCGGGAGGGAAGAAGACATGCACAGCACGCATCAATCTTTTGGGTATAGGGGCGATGCACCCACGCAAACCATGGCTGATTGGAAAAATGAGAACAACGCATGGCAACAAATATTTGGGTCGGGCGTAGGATTCACTGATTTGTTACATACGATTACTACACCCCACCCACCTGTCACGCAATCAGATACGACTACTACACCCCACCCACCTGTCCGGCAACCAGATACGACTACTACACCCCACCCACCTGTCCCGCAACCAGATCAGCCAGGCGGGTCGAGTTGGTACATGCAGACACCTGCTCCGCCACTGCAGGAGGATGCATTCGCTAATTAGAATGTATATAGTGGACAATCCTACCAATTTGGCACTATTCCTCAGGTGGCAGACTAGCCCATGCCGCATCTACCGACACGATTTAGACCGTCATAAGCTGCGGGGATGCGTCAAACACGACCTCCTTTTCATTGGACACCCGAAGATTTCACAAGAAGAAGGGGGCCGTAATAAAAAGTTACAAGCTGCGTCTGTTAACATTTTGTTTTCTTCGGTTTTTGAAAGTTTTGTATTCTTTCTTAACTAATTTTATAGAAGCTAACATTTGTAATGGTCAAATATATGTATACACCCTCACCAAATTTTTTTGTTGTATTTATGGAGCGTCAATTCTTCTGCTTTTATTATGTTCAACCTGCTTACATATCTGTTGTATGTGTTTTGTCGTTCTCTTTATGTGTAGTACATGAATAGCATGCATGGTACTACTCGTCCATTTGTGCCACCTAGATGCTGCCTTTCATACGGCCCAGGAGTTGAAGCACACGCACTCTCCGAAGATTTGCCGATCGTATCGAGAGCTCACTACAACACAAATCCGACGATGCTTAGAGATCCCGAGTTCTATAGATATAGAGGATGGCCGAAGTGCCTCCATGGGGTCGACATGGTCGTGCAGTTTTTTGATTGTGTTGCAGATGGTTTTACGGGCCGTAGGTTTTACCGATGTCCCATGTTTCAGGTGCGTATACCATCAAAATAAATCTTATTACGTTACAAAAAGGTTATTAATAATACACTTATCGGGGATTGAATTACGGCCCATTGCCATGGCCCACTCCCTGACGGCCCGGTCGAACAGCCTACCAGGGCCCAGCTCCCTGGAAGGTTCTATCTGGCCCATATGCATCCTGCCGAACAGCCTTCTTGGCTGGCACGGTGCGTAACGGCCTAGGATTCCTGTTTGAGTCTTACTTGAACGAGAGTTCTGCACGGCTACGTGAAGACCCGGACGTTGGTTTCCCGGATTGGATTGGAGGTCGTGATCCCCAAGATTAGGAGGTTACTTTATCTACCGTAGGCTGTATTTGGCATGTATGAGTTCGTTACGATCTCGTAGTTAGCCCGGCCCGATATTCCTCGGTAGGTCGGTTTGCTCCGTATTATATAAACAGGGCCCCTACGGCATGTAGAGGGGACCTGAGGCTTAGAGCTTTCGCATTGTCGCATACTACTCGCGTGTATGAGCATAAACAGGGACCGGAAAAATCAAAGGCTTCAATTTTAATGAAAACTTTATTTAAAATAGACAGGAGGCTATCTGATTCAAGTAACTATATTTTGAGGATGATAAGATCAAAAACAACTTGCAGAGGTTAGAGCATCTCCTACGGTAGAGTTAACTACTAACTATAAAAAAGCTCCATGTCATCTATAAATAGCTTGTAAACAACATCTTTAATGAATTTGTCAACGGTTGGGATATCGGTCCCAAGTCAACTAAGGTTCTTGAGAAAAGGAGATAGAAGACTTGCCGAGCAGGGCAAACAGCAATCAACGAGCAACAGGGAGACACAGTGTTTTATCCTGGTTCAGACCTCTCCGGAGAGATAATAGCTCTACGTCCAGCGCTTCTTTATATGAGAAAGAATTACAAGGAGGAACTCGGTGAGACGAACAGGTCTCGGCGAGATTATGGGTGTACAAGAAGTAGTATTCTCTAGATCTTGGCTTCAGGTCGCCATGATCTGTCCTCTACACGCCGTAGAGGCTCAGTTTATATAGTGTTGAACAACCGATCTACCGAGGGATAATCGGGCCGGGCTGACTACGAGGACGTAACGAACTCGTATACATACCAAATACATCTCGAGGTGATAAGGTATACTCCAATTCTTGGGGATCACGACGTCTGCTCCAATCCGAAAAACTACGTCCGGGTCTTCACGTAGCCGTGCAGAACTCTTGCTCGAGTCGGACTCGAACACGAAGCTTAGACCGCCACGCACCGTGCCGACCAGGAGGCTGTTCGGCAGGATGCACATGGGCCTGATTGACCCTCTAGGGAGTGAGGCCCTAGGAGGCTGTTCGATTGGGCCGTCAGGGAGTGGGCCATGGCAATGGGCCGTGATTTTATCCTCGACAAATTCATTGTAACATTGGCTCTTAAAATTAATATGAGCCCATATGTAATAGCTACCATGCATTTTATGATTCGCTATAGACTAGTCTCCATCTCTCACCTCTCTCATTCACTTTTATTTATAAGTAAAAAGATAAGACGGGTGATTTGACATTACAGGAGATGTTAGAAAAAAGGTGATCAGTTTAAGGTTACGATAGCCTTGTTTGTTTCAGATAAAAGTTGAGTTGAGTTTAACTGTAGCAAATTTGTGACCATCTCAAAATACATTTCAAAAAAGTCAAAAAATTATGAAAATATTATTTTACAAACTCTAAGAAGAACTATTTGAAACCCCACAAAAATGACTACAAAATATTACATCATTTGGCTTATGCAAAAATAAATAATTTAATTTAATCTAAAACAAACAAGAACAAAATAAAATAAAATCAACCATGCCCGCCTCCACGCCATCTACACAACTAGTCCTACACAATAGGAGTAGCACGTAGCGTACTCCCACCCACAGTGGCACGGCCGTAAAAAACCCGAGGGGTAAATCCCAACGCGGCAGCACATGACACGCACCAGCGGGCCCACCACGCTCACACCACCTCACGCACAGCACACACACTCACACTCACCCGCCGTCCTCAAAAGCCGAGCCTGGCAGAGAGCGAGGATTTGGGGGTGGGGTGGGGCCCGGCCGTAGACACCCACCCCCACCCCCCAGTAGAATCTAGCCAATCCAGTTGCAATAAAGTAGAGTTACCGTACGCTCCTCGTGAGCTCTCCAGGTCGGGCCCACTCGCCAGCCAGAGGCAGGAGCAGCCCCACGAGAGAGAAAGCTCAGCGCTGCCACCTCTTCTCTCTCCTCCTCCTCCTCTCTCTCATTCCAGGAGTCGAGTCAATACTGTAGCAGGGTAGCACAGCACCCACCTTGCTCGCCATTAAAGAAAGAAGCCAAGTGGGTAGAGGCGAGAGGAGAGGAGGAGAGAGGGGAGGGCAGGGGAGGGGAGGGAGGATGACGTCGGGGGCAGCGGCAGCGGCGGCGGCGGCGGCGGGGCGGACGCCGACGTGGAAGGAGAGGGAGAACAACAAGCGGCGGGAGCGGCGGCGACGGGCCATCGCCGCCAAGATCTTCACCGGCCTCCGCGCGCTCGGCAGCTACAAGCTCCCCAAGCACTGCGACAACAACGAGGTCCTCAAGGCCCTCTGCCGCGAGGCCGGCTGGGTCGTCGAGGACGACGGCACCACCTACCGCAAGGTGAGACCTTTCACCCGTTCTTGATCTGCCGTTCCTCGCCGCCGTTCAGGGCCGGATCTGGGGCTGAGCGCCCGCGGGTGGATGTTTCTCTGGGTGCAGGGGTGCAAGCCGGCGCCGGCGCCGTTGGGGCTGGGTAGCGGCGGCGGCGCGTCGCCGGGGATGAGCCCCTGCTCGTCGTCGCAGCTGCTGAGCGCGCCGTCGTCGTCGTTCCCGAGCCCGGTGCCGTCGTACCACGCGAGCCCGGCGTCGTCGAGCTTCCCCAGCCCGACGCGCCTCGACGGCAACCCGAGCCCGCCGTCCTGCCTCCTCCCGTTCCTCCGGGGGCTCCCCAACCTGCCGCCGCTCCGCGTCTCCAGCAGCGCGCCGGTGACGCCGCCGCTCTCGTCGCCGACGGCGTCCCGGCCGCCCAAGGTCCGGAAGCCGGACTGGGACGTCGACCCCTTCCGCCACCCCTTCTTCGCCGTGTCCGCGCCGGCGAGCCCCACCCGCGGCCGACGGCTCGAGCACCCGGACACGATACCGGAGTGCGACGAGTCGGACGTCTCCACGGTGGACTCCGGCCGGTGGATCAGCTTCCAGATGGCCACGACGGCGCCGGCGTCGCCCACCTACAACCTCGTCAACCCCGGCGCCTCCAACTCCAACTCCATGGAGATCGAGGGGATGGCGGCGGAGAGGGGCCGAGGTGGCCCGGAGTTCGAGTTCGACAAGGGGAGGGTGACGCCATGGGAAGGCGAGAGGATCCACGAGGTCGCTGGCGAGGAGCTCGAGCTCACGCTCGGCGTCGGCGCGAAGTGAGTGACCGTCCCAGCTGAGCATTGTACCGGCGCCGATCTTGCTTGCCCACCGAGTACGGCCATTGATCGAAAGATGGCTCCTTTCGTGCACCTCGAGTACCAACTGATCAATGTTGTTGTGAGATCAGCTGCCAATGTGCTCGTCCTTCGATCTGGGCATTTCATTGTAGGACTAGGGGATGTTGTTTGATTGATTCCCGGGCATGGGAAAAGGGAGCAGAATTGCAGAAACAATTGTTCATCTGTGCTGATCATTGATGATTGTTTCATTATTCATGGATGTACTGTAGTAGTAGCTGGTTCTTTGATCTTCCTTTGTTCCTGCGTCATGTGTGTATCTCCTCAAAATGTGTGACCCTTAACTTGTGAGTTCAAGCGAAGAAAAAGTAGAGTATAAAAGTGTTAAAAAGTTTGATGCAGCTAGGTGATGTTATCTCCCACTTTTGACGTGTTGGTAAATCAGTACAATGAGCTCGCAGTTTTTATCTCTTGCACTTTTGATTTCTTTGCCATTTAACAATGTGAGCATCGAACTGTAAACACGAGCAAGCAGCTTCAGATTCTCCACCATCGCCATCAAAGTGAAGCGAAAGCATGTCTGTCTCAAGCACGAGATTTGTCCGATTGGAGGCCACTGTTCATGAGGAAAAATGGTCCGCAAACTTACGTTCATACCGTAGTTAATTTCTTTGCTTGTCTTCGTCTGGGATTAGTCTACCTTTGAGCTAGAACAAGGGAGATTGCATGTTTGCGCCTTGTGTATTGTGGAAAACTTGCGTGACTAGGAGCTTCTGCCTCCGAAGAAAACTAAGGTAAACTTTATTTTTACTTGATTCAACATGCACTGCTAAATCAGAGGATGTTTACAAGTGGGCCTATTATTTTGTGATGGGCTAGGAGGGCCTGGCTCCCTAAGATTTGTGCATAATTTTAATTTCATACGAATTAATTAGTATTCCATTTGTGAACAAATAGTATTTTGTGGTGTTAAAAAGCACATGATAGCTTTGAGTGGTTCATGATCCATATAGTTTAACATTCTTAGATTATCCACTTAATTCAGCTTTAAAAAACAAGACAAAAATCGAAGGGACGCGCTACACCTCCGTTTACTGATTTTTTTTTTTAATCTCTAAGTCAAATTTTTAGACGCTGGATTGAGATATAGCCATCCAAATCTTCCTCCCCTCAATACACTGCCCTACCCTTATCTTCTTCCCCCACCCCTCTCCAATCCCCAATCCCCAGTCTCCTCTCCCTCTGTTGGTGACGCCCCTCCTCTCTCTCTCTCTCTCATTGGTGCCGCCCATCCTCCTCCTTCTCCCTCACTACCACCGCTACTCCGCGTGCCTTGCCAGCCGCCCACGCCGCCTCGCCACCCTACCTCCTCTTCCGCTGCCACGTGCCACCCTAAGTCCGAATGTTGACGTCGATTCTCCTGCCACCACCACCCCGATTGCTTTCAACTAAGCCGTCACCGGCGCCTCACCGTCCCACCACGATTATCACTCCATCGTCATGCCGCTGCCTCCCTAGACTCCCTATAAACCTAGGTGACACTAGGAACCCCCGACCCAAACTCTAACCTTAACCCCAATGGCACGAGCACGACTGAGACAACGGCAGTCGATTTTGTGAAACTTTCAAACGACTGAGGATTAGATTAACGAACTCTTAAATCAAACGATTAGCGTACGTTTACCATCGGTCGGCAAGTAACACTAATGAAGCATGCGGCAAAATGTGTGTCGTGCGATAACATTGTGATGCGTATAAAAAAAATGCATATGATGGTTTAGAAATAAGTTGTTGTGTAAAAAGTATACTTTTTTACAAAATTGATGTATATTGATATCCTTAAATATTCATATCATGAAAAGGTACACCTTAAAAACAAGACAAAAATCGAAGGGACGAGCTACACCTCCGTTTACTGATTTTTTCTTATCTCTACGTCAATTTTTTAAACGTTGGATTAAGGTATAACTGTCCCAATCTTCCTCCCCTCAATACACTGCCCTACCCTTATCTTCTTCCCCCACTCCTCTCCCTCCTGATCCCCAATCGCACGCTGCCTCGCCGCCCTACCTCCTCCTCTTCTGCTGCCACGTGCCAATTAAGTCCGAATGTTGACGTCGATTCTCCTGCCCACACCGCCCCGATTGCCTTCAACTAAGACGCCACCGGCGCCTCACTGCCCCACCACGATCATCACTCCATCGCCTAGGTGACACCAGGAACCCCCGACCCAAACTCTAACCTTAACCCCAATGGCACGAGCACGACAGAGACAACAACAATAGATTTTGTGAAACTTTCAAACGAATGAGGATTAACAAACTCTTAAATCGAACGGTCAGTGCTCATTTACCATCGGTTGGCAAGTAACACTAAGCATGCAGCGAAATGTGTGTCGTGTGATAACATTGTGATGCGTATCAAAAAATGCACATGAAGGTTTAGGAATACGTTGTTGTGTAAAAAGTATACTCCCTCCGTTTTTTTTATAGGGCGTATTTTGTTTCGTTAGGACAAAGGTTTGACCAACAATTACTCCATTAATATGTCATTTATATGACACAAAATCATACTCATACGTAAGTACTTTTGAATACAAATCTACCAATATCAATCTTGTGTCATAAAAGTTATGTATTAATGGAGTAATTTTTGGTCAAACCTTTGTCCTAAATACTCTTGGTGGATCTTTTATGTGTTCTATGGAGATGTTTGATCTACGGATCAAAAACTGACTGGAAGCTACATAGCTTCTGCCTCCGAAGAAAACTAAGGTAAACTTTATTTTTACTTGATTCAACATGCACTGCTAAATCAGAGGATGTTTACAAGTGGGCCTATTATTTTGTGATGGGCTAGGAGGGCCTGGCTCCCTAAGATTTGTGCATAATTTTAATTTCATACGAATTAATTAGTATTCCATTTGTGAACAAATAGTATTTTGTGGTGTTAAAAAGCACATGATAGCTTTGAGTGGTTCATGATCCATATAGTTTTACATTCTTAGATTATCCACTTATTTCAGCTTTAAAGAACAAGACAAAAATCGAAGGGACGAGCTACACCTCCGTTTACTGATTTTTTCTTATCTCTAAGTCAATTTTTTAGACGTTGGATTGAGACTTGAGATATAACTATCCAAATCTTCCTCTCCTCAATACACTGCCCTACCCTTATCTTCTTCCCCCACTCCTGCTCCTCCTGATCCCCAATCCCCAATCGCACGCCACCTCGCCTCCCTACCTCCTCCTCTTCCGCTGCCACGTGCCACCCTAAGTCCGAATGTTGACGTCGATTCTCCTGCCAACACCGCCCTGAATGCCTTCAACTAAGCCACCACCAGTGCCTCACCGCCCCACCACGATCATCACTCCATCGCCATGCCGCTGCCTCCCCGGACTCCCTATAAACCTAGGTGACACCAAGAACCCCCAACCCAAACTCTAACCTTAACCCCAATGGCACGAGCACGACTGAGACAACGCCACAACGACAATAGATTTTGTGAAACTTTCAAACCACTGAGGATTAACGAACTGTTAAATCAAACGAAACACTAAGCATGCAGCGAAATGTGTGTCATGCGATAACATTGTGATGCGTATCAAAAAATGCATATGATGGTTTAGGAATACGTTATTGTGTAAAAAGTATACTTTTTTACAAAATTGATGTATATTGATATCCTTAAATATTCATATCGTGAAAAGGTCATGTTAGCAAATTTGTTGCGTGTTTCTCCGGCCACCCCTGGGCGAGGTATATATGTATACTTGTGTAAACGAACAAGGTAGACCTCTTTATTAAGAAGGAAAAGAGTGCATATATACGAGAGGGGTATATGTACCTAAGACACACCATTAACTCGGGAATTGATGGGCTTTAGTCAACCAAAAGACAAAAAATATTTTAGTGCATAGAGACGAAGGATACAAATACGTCCGGTATTTTTATCGCTGTAGATGAATTTGCATCCACAACAATACCCATGCATTTGAGCACGTAACTTATCGAGGGCCTCTTCTTCTCGATTATCTTGACTCAACCAACTTATTTTGTAAATTCGAGAGTTTTTCTAGATAATCCCGGAAGTCGAATTTATTTTGTTTGACTTGTGTTTAGAGCTTTTAAATAAGTTTCGAGATAAAATAAAAATCGATTCAAAAATTAAATTATTTTTAATTGAAATAAAGATAAGTAATTAGATAGATAAGTCAAATAATACCTTGTTTGATTCACTTTACATTAAAAGTAAAAGCTATTTATAAAAATTTGTTATTTTTTGTACAAGTCACCCGAAACAACACTTTGCGGTTTTTTTTGGTTTTTTTCCCTGAGCTTCTAGTGGTTCTCTTCCAAGATCTAAAATATATTTTAAAATACATTTTTAGTCCTTTTAAGCCTCTTTTTAAGGAATTAAGGGTTATTAACTTTCTCGCATAAAAGCTACACGAGATTCTCAGCGCAACTGCAACAAGGCCTATGTCCAATAATCAGAGACAAAGAGGCCTGGCCTCATTGGTGAGTTCCAAGCTGCCAAGTGCCAAGAAGCGATAGGCGGACACGCACATCTATTGGTCTTTGGCCCCTTGCATGCGTGCATGCATGTACTTGCATACACCACGATGTGCCGTGCAGCGGTGCGTGCATGGCCATGGCCATATATCATATATGGCGGGGCCGGCCGAGCTCTATCTCCCACAGTGCCATGGGCCATGGCACAGTGCCCCGATGGGCAGCACGGACGCCCCCTCTTTTCCTAGGGTGAAAGAAGCGGGGGGCTGAGGCGAGAGGACACCTCATGTCAGTCAGAGTGCCCCCATTCATTGCGCTGTGGTTGCCTCGTTCCTATCCTACAGTGCCGGTGTGCCAATGCCTCGTGCCTGTACTTGCGTAGCGGGCGTAAAAAATGGGATCGGGTCTCTTGCCGTCGTGTAATGTTTATTCGGTTAAACCAAGATTTATTCTTTTTTTATAGATTATTTAGTGTAATGTTTTATAATAAGTTTGCGAGACTTTGTAATGTTGTTTTTTAAAAATATTTTTTTAATCTTTTCATACGTCTTTTTAATGACTCAACTTTTGACTCAACCGAACCGCGCATCAAAGAAAGCACTAAGGCACTCTAAGCCAGTCCCAAAAACCTCACCTATTTTTCTGGTTATGACACCCTTGTACAATGGAGGCACGGCCATCCACCCCACTTAAGAGTTTCACCTCATTACAATTTTGGGCTCACTCAATGCCTGCTAAGACGTAGTGTTTTCTCTCTTACACGCCACAATCTCCAAAGTGGGTCTTACATGATACCTAGGAATTAACCCATTTAAATCCAACTTCGTCTTCGAGCTAGAGTGAAACCTAAACCATTGCTTTCCATCGTGGTTTCTCCAAAATTACATTCTTCACTTCCCTGGCCACAAAGCTCACCACATATCCAATTCTATTTGAATCACTTCCGCTTCCGCACTTGAAGCCTTTGTTACCAATCGGTATCATCCATATGCCTAGACCAAATCCAATCGACTCGCGTGAATCCTTAATAATATGGACCATGGATCACCCATCCACGTCCTCAATCCCCTTTGCCGACGTCAATCCGCTTCGATTATCTACGCACACGAAACGAGCAAATCATTTCCCCGAGACACACGTATCTCCCAACTCTCCCGTATTCAAACGCAACGGGATCAAATTCAGGCGTAAATAATGTTGGCATCATTCAAAAAGGAATTATATCCATGTGGCTCACCGCTCACGCTTGAGCAAAGCCAATGCCACGGACGTCGGAGGCTGAACCCGGCGCCGCGCCACTACAGGAAATGATCTCTGTGTCAGCGGCCCCAAAAAGCAATGTCGGCGGCCAGACTCCCGACGACAGGCTGTGTTGGCGGCCAAAAGCATTGCCGACGACAGAACCAGCATCAGGCCACCAGTGACGTCGGCCAAGGGAGGGCCGACGATACTGCCTGCCCTGCCAAGAGCACGATTTTGGATTTTTGAATTTTTGTTCCCGCCAAAAGGGTTTTGTCCGCGGCAGAACAAGCTGTGTCGTCGGCTCTAACCCAGACGACAGTCTGTTGCCACCAGTGACATCGGCCAAGCTTGGGCTGACGACACTACATGCCCTGCCGAGAGCACGTTTCCGGATTTGTGAATTTCAGTTCCCGCCAAAAGAGTTTTGTCAGCGGCCGGGGGTGGGGTTGGAGGAGCTGTCGGCGGCCGTAGGGGGACCGACGTCAAATTGGGGGTCTATGACGTCGGCCATGTGAGGGCCGACGACACAGCTCCCCCTGTGACGTCAGCCAGCCTCCAGCTACCGAAAAAGCTCCTCCCACCCCCTTCTCAAGACTTCCGCCGAGTACTGCTCCACTACCTCACACCACGCCCGGGCGCTTTATGGTTCTAAGGGCAACATACTCACCCTATAGCTACGTCTTCCAGTGCTCCTCTTCGACCCAAGCACAGCTACAAGCTCAGCAGCAGCTCATTGGCTGACACAATAGAACGAGCTCCAAAAGAAGGCAGAAGAGGAGCGTGAGCAGCGAAGGTAGGAGGAGGTGCGGAAGGAGCAAGCAAGGAAGGAGAAGTTTGCACAACTCGAAGCCCAATACAACTGGATGTACCAGCAAATGCAGAGGTGCAATATGTTTCAGCAGCAGGTAATTAAGATGGTTTATGTGTATAGGTTGTATATTTACACTTTTATTTCACATGCTAACTTCTCGTGTGTCGATAAACCAAGATTTATCTTTTATTTTTTATAGATTATTTAGTGTAATGTTTTGTGATAAATTTTTTAAGGCTTTGCAAGGTTTTTTAAAATATTTTTAACCTTTTCGTACATCTTTTTAATGACTCAACTAAACCCCGAACCAAAGAAGACACTAAGCCACTTTAAGCCACTCCCAAAAACCTCACCTATTTTTCAGATTATGACACCCTTATACAGTGGAGGCACGACCATCCACCCTACTTAGAGTTTCATCTCATTATAATTTTGGGCCCACTTAATGCCTTCAAAGATGTAGTGTTTTCTCTCTTACACGGCACAATCCCCAAAGTGGGTCTACCTAGGAATTAACCCATTTAAATCCAGCTTCGTCTCCGAGCTAGATCGAAACCTAAACCACTATACTTTGCATCGTGGTTTCTCCAAAATTACATTCTTCACTTCCTTGGCCACAAAGCTCACCACATGTCCGATTCTATTTGAATCACTTCCGCTTCCGCACTTGAAGCCTTCGTTACCAATCGGTATCATCCGTATGCTTGGACCAAATCCAATCAACTCGCGTGAACCCTTAATAACATGGACCATGGATCGCCCATCCACGTCCTCAATCCCCTTTGCCGATGTCAATCCGCTTTGACTACCTACGCACATGAAACGAGCAAATCATTTCCCCGAGACACAAGTATCTCTCAACTCTCCCGTATTCAAACGCAACGGGATCAAATTCAAGCGTAAATAATGTTGGCATCATTCAAAAGGGAATTATATCCATGTGGCTCACCGCTCATGCTTGAGCAAAGCCAATGCCACGGACATCGGAGGTTGAACCCAGCGCCGCCAACCGCGCGGCCATGGCCATGCGCGGCGTGTCCAGACCGGGTTCGTGTCGACGCTCGCTGCGAAGTGCGCGCCCACCCGACCACCCAATCACGATCCGCCCGTGCGCGCGCGCATGCAGGCATGCGTGCTTGCTTGCTCAATCGATGATGGTTCGGTGCGGACGGGACGGGCGGGGCGAGCATCCGACCCCACCGGCCGTGCATATATAGGGATGGCAGAAATACCCATGGGTCCGGGTCTGGGTATAAGAATGGACCCATGGGTATGGAAGTTCGGGTCTGGGTCTGGGTCCAACTTTAAACCCATGGGTACCCAGACCCAGACCCAAACTGTAGCACTGACAAGTGGGTCTAATTAAATGTGTGTTGTTGGGTTAATGGATGATTGTTGCCATGTGTTTAAACCTTTTATTTGTAACTGATAGAGTAATTGTTAGCTTATATATGATTATTTTTGTTTTTAAGTTGGATGGCTAGTTAATTTTTGTGCTTATATGCTCTTGAAATTTTCGGGTCTGGGTAGACTCGATGGGTCTGGGTCTAACTTTAGACCCATTACAGTTTCTGGGTCTGGGTTTGGGTCCAACTTTTGGGTCTCGGGTGTGGGTCCAGGCTCAGGTCCGGGTCTGGGTCTAACTTTAGACCCATTACAGTTTTTGGGTCTGGGTTTGGGTCCAACTTTTGGGTCTCGGGTGTGGGTCCATAGAGCCTGGACCCGAAGGACCCAGACCCATTGCCATCCCTAGCCACGCATGTGGGCTTGTCTGATGGGCTGAGCCCTCTCTCTGTTGTTTTTTTCGGTGGTTGCCGGAAATTTTAGCCTGAAAAAATTGTGTCTTTTTTCGAGAGACATCTCGGATAGTTTAAAAATTATAAAAAATTATTTTTGGAAGCGTAAGAAGTACGGTTTAAAACTATATAAAATAACTATAAAGTATTACGACATTTGGTTTTTAGAAAAATTGATATAATTTAATTTAATTTAAACTAAAAAGAATAATGAAGGTTGGTTTGATTTTGATTTTACATTTTTTACAGATCATTTATTATAGTAATATTTTATAGTCATTTTTAGGTTTTGCATGAATTTTCTGAAAAAAATCTTTAAAAATATTTCAATATTTGTTAATCTTCCAATTTTTCTAAAGATCTTTAATTTTTATCTCAACATAATCAAAGATCTTTTAACTTCGGTCTCGACCAAATCAAACCGCAGCTAAAGAGACATGAGACGCCGCTATCACACAGCTGCGCCGAACGGCGCGGAGCGATGGGGATCAACGCACGCGTTTTTTTTTTTTTTTGCCCCCTCTCGATTGGTCTTGGATGCACTCACGGATGGCCGGAGCTAGCGGAGCAGCCTAGCTCGAAAATTCGATCCGCACGTGCGCCCGCGGGGGCGGGCCACCTGTGCTGCTCCTCCGCTCGCCGAGTCGCCGGCGAAAAGCCGAGAAGCCGGCTGTAATGCGGCGACGATTTGCGTAATAGTAGTAGTAAGGTCGTTTTCTTTTCCCGGTGCAATCGAGTCGCTCACCAGTGGCGTTTAGCGTTAGCGCCGCAGCCCGGCACAAGCACAGAGTATGGTCGTTGATCGAGAGTTATATATGTACAAATGTACGTCATCTTGTGCTTCATTCCTAATTGATCCTCCTGTATTGTACCATAATACTTCCTCCGTTTTTTTTTCTTTGACGTCTTTGACTTTTTCACACGTTTTTGACCATCCGTCTTATTCAAAAAATTAGTGCAAAGATGTAAAAAAAAGTCATATTTAAAATACCTCTATTCGAGTCGGACTCGAACACGAAGCTTAGACCGCCACGCACCGTGCCGACCAGGAGGCTGTTCGGCAGGATGCACATGGGCCTGATTGACCCTCTAGGGAGTTTAGCATCCCCCAATAACCGTAAGGGGACCATCATGCATGGTTACATAAGAGAGAGAGAGAGAGAGAGAGAGAGAGAGAGCAAATAAGCTTGCTCGAATTGGCAATCGCTTGTTTGATGTGGACGGTAACTAATAGTGAGATGATGATCGTGGTCGTAGGCTTGTAGTCATGGGAAGAGACACGGAGAGATAGTTGTCATTGATGTAGCCATGCATAGAGATGTGGGTGTAAATATGAACCAACAAAAAGCCACCGACACAATCGAACAATCGCCAATGAGGAGGGCGATGCCAAACCAGGTGAATTAAGAAAAAAGACCAACACAAGACATCCACCGGTGTTTGGAAGAGTATAGCAAGAATACAAAGAACCCATCGGTGGTGAACAGTGCAAGAGAGACGCAAAATGGCTATGACCGAACGAAGTAGATGAAAAAAAAGGTAAAATAAAAGATACATACGTGCATGCAACAAAATAAATTACGACATTATCAACAGAATTGTTGTAGACAATATAAAAAATAGAAAAGAAAGTCGGGATGATGACCATGCACCCAATGCACAACACAAAAGAGGCACTAGCACAATGATTATTGTGGTTGATGTAGACAATATCCCAATCTCGAAGGGGAAGACGAAGGCATAATGGCCTGACCACCGATAGTTTGTAAAGATGACGAAGTGATCATTCTTCAAAAAAAGGTGCGGAGTTGATGCAAATGTAGAGGGGCATTTGCCTACCAGGGGAGAAGGCTCGTATGGAGCCGGACAAGGTGGTTCGGCCATCGAGTTCAATGACTCCTTCATCTCCTCGGAGGACGTGTCATGCACCCAATGCAACGCAAAAGAGGTGCTAGCACATTGACTGTTGTAGTCAATGTAGATGAAGAAGATTCAATCTCAAAGGGGAAGATAAAGGCATAACGGCGTGGCCAACAATAGTTTGTAAAGACGAAAAATTGACCATTCTCAAAAGGAAAAAAAGGTATAGGGTTGATGCAAATGCGGAGGGACATCTGCCTGCTGGGGGAGAAGGCTCGTCGGGAGCTGGACAAGGTGGTCCGAGCCATCAAGTTCAACGACTCCTTCGTCTCCTCGGAGAACATGTCATGCACCCAATGCACAACACAAAGAGGTGTTAGCGCAGTGATTCTTGTGGTTGATGTAGATGAAGAAGACCCAATCTCAAAGGGGAAGACAAATGCGTAAGAGCGTGACTAACAACAATTTGTAAAGACGACGAAGTGACCATTCTTCAAAAGAAAAAAAGTATGTGGTTGATACAAATGTGGAGGGACATCTGCCTGCTGGAAGAGAAGGCTCGTTGGAAGTTGGACATGGTTGTCCAAGCTATCAAGTTCAACGACCCCTTCATCTCTCCAGAGGACATGTCATACACCCAATGCACAGCACAAAAGAGGCGCTAGCACAATGACCACGGTGGTTGTTGTGGTCGATGTAGACGAAGAAGACCCAATCTCAAAGGGGAAGAGAAAGGCGTAACGGCGTGACCAACGATAGTTTGTAAAGACGATGAAGTGACTATTCTTCAAAAGAAAAAAAAAGGGTACGAGGCTAATACAAATGCGAAGGGACATCTGCCTACCGGTAGAGAAGGCTCGTCAGGAGCTGGACAAGGTGGTCCGGGCTGTAGAGTTCAGCGACCCCTTCCTCTCTCCGAAGGACTATGCTCAGGTCGTGATATGTCATAATGGAAATTTTGTAGTGCTTCTTGACCTGGGGTTCAAGGATTGAGATCTGTTGTTAAATAGAATATATTAATGAAGTACCATTCTTTTGTTTTTCTGGTTGAACTTGCTCTGTTTGTAAAGAAGATTACATTGGGATTGGAATGCACGTTGCCTATTCTGAATTTAAGTAGGAGTAACACAATTCAGGAAGACAGGAATAATGCCGCTTTATTTTTGTAAATACATGAGGTGATTGGCCAGAAGTCATGTGCTGACAAAGCATAGGGAAAACCAATCAGCTTCATGCCATCCTCTCAAATGCTTCAGGACTGATTGGAATAACACCAGAGGATGTGACAAGAGCATCTATGGAAACATCTGTAGAGTTGACTGGGATAATGCCTTCCTCCATAATTTGAACCGAGTAAGAAAGTGCAACTTCAAAATAAGAAAGCAAACAGTGTAAAGTCATTTAGCAATAATTACAGATTATCTCATCAATATATATAACTATGTAATGCAGAGCAGCAGAGGTGTTCTGATTGTGGTACACATTTCATGGGCATATAGAAGTGAATTCAACCTGTGATAAAAGCTTATGTCCAGTTAGAATAACAATGCAAGTCAACTGGTTCCTTCTCCATTTGCTATGTGACTAAAAATTCTTGGGAATGGGAAAGCAAGACATACTTGCTCCAAAATGGGATCCAATCCGCATATCTGTGTTGACTGCTGTGACAGGTATAGCACAAAGCCACACACAATCATGAGCAGAGTGCATTGTGGGCAGGGTGGCATGCACTGCTATAGGAGTCATCAATCTAAATTAAATTAGTGGGGATTGAATCTCCTCTGGATCTGATCTATGTAGGAGTAGGCATAGCTGATTATGGCGAATAAGGCTCCATTTGCATACAAAATCGTAAAACTGGAAGCAGAAGCCTTTTCTAAACCCATTTCTATGGGCATTTTGAGTCCTGGACAACAGAAGCAGAAGTCTTTTCTAAACAAGAAACATGACTAGTTGACTGATATGGGCCAACCCTTCATGTGACCAGTACCATGGGTACTGTAGCGTCGTGAACAGTACCCGCGGTACTGTAGCACGTGGGCCCCATCGCTATTGAGTCTTTATCTTCTTAATCTTTTGATGGTTATCCTTTCCATATTGTTAGCTATTTTCTAGGGATTTGATTAGATCAGATCCAAGTCTTTTCTTAGCGTCCAAGTTAGTCATCCCCTATAAAAGGGAGGTCATGTACTCTTAATTAATCAAGCAATGAGTAAACCAAGTTCTTAGTAAGGCGTTGCCGACGATAAACGGCCGGTGGCTCCGTACAGCCGAAGGCGCTGGCTTCGACAACAGCCTGCTTAGCCCGCGTCAAGGGCCGTACCCGTTGCGTGCTGATCTAGCACGTAACATTGACTGCTAAATTCAACAATAGTACAACTAGACTTTGATGTAACTAGTCGCATAGCTCAAGCAGACAACTTTGCTTATAAACCCTACAAGATGACCTCAACAGACCACCAAAAAGATTTTCCACTCCACAAGAGCATTGAACCATGAAAGTCACTGAGATTAAGCACATGGAAAAATCCCCTATAGAACACGAGGGTTTCCTAAATGATTAAAAGTCACTAATGGGATCTACATTACCTTACAGTAGATGATATTGACATCTAGTTCCAAAATTTTTCTGTGGGCCAAAAAAATAAACATATATAAACATACAAATGGCATATTACCACAAGGAACTATAATGGGCAAACAACAGTTTTCATAATGGCAACTCTATCCATATGCTTATTTTGGCCCATCTACTTCCAAAATGTCCCCTTTGTCCTTTTACTTCAAAACATTCTAACCTGAATTAGTTCACATTGGTCCAGTTTTTGAACAGGAGCGACTATAATGAGGCCAATGAGTACAGGCACCAAAAGTATTATTTTACACAAACATAATAAACTAAATGTCATATCTTTCTGCAATGTGTAACAAGAAATTGTGGACGCAAATATAAACCACTAAATTTCTGAAAATAAACACGTCATACCTAGAAGAGGCTGACTCCACCCTTTCTCTCTAGCAAGCTCTTGATATTTCATCAAGAATGTGTCATAGTACCTTTTGAATTGAACAAGCATGCAAAATTATAGTTTAGATCAAAACAAAATAATGTACTTGAGTATCTACAGAAATGCGTACTATTTAATGGGTAGTGTCAAACCAGCTGACATATAAAAAATCACAAGAACTATGTAGACATATTTATCTCCCAACAAAGAAAACACGCATCAGAGAGTTGTAAATGGTAGAGAATCTAGGAAGAAAAGTTTGTGTCTGAATGAATAGCCTGCGGTTCTTTTTCAATTTTCTTTTACTTTGGGAAGGGGGTTTGATTATGTTTTTGGAGTTTTAGAAGCAAGGGTACACACATAATTGTGCTTTTAAATAAACGGGAGAAAGCAAGCCCATACATCTAACCCAACTAAATCCGCAATATACAACACTCATGCTAATGTGCTGCTCTATGGTTCTAAATCTACAGACTGGGCTACAATATTTATATTTATTGGATGGTCTGCAGATGTTATGGCAAGCATTTGCTTTCTTTGCTAGACCAAGAGTTTTCATGCTTGTGGATCACCCAATCCAGGAGTTTCTTCATCACTTGCCTATGTGATTACTGTTGTTCTAACAACTGGTTCATCCAACATGGCAACAACAGAAGTCAAGAGGCACTAGATTTGAACATCATTGAACTGCACTTTGGAATAAAATGCAGCAATTAGTTCTTAGTTAGCAAATCAATATGCCATAGGGTTTATAAAGGATTACATGAAGCAGTTTCTAACTAGCGCTAGAAATGAGCAATTAAGTTGCTTCATAGTAGACCATTCGGATAAAAAAATATGAAGAGTACAATTGCAACTCATTATTGAATTGATTACAATGAAAGGATAATGTGTGGTCCTACCCTCCACCACGACCTAGCCTTCGCCCAGTTCTATCAAAAGCTTGTCCTGTGTGAATAACAGATATTATCAGATTGTGTGTTTAATGATAGGACATGAATGTAGCAAACAAATAACTTACCAGGCAACAGAAAAAGATCAACAGGGGAAGAGGCCGACAACACTGTAATGGTGAAAAGAGGATCAGCGGTAATGCATACACTTGAAGTACCCCTTGATACTATAAATTAAATATATAAAAAGAGGAAAAATTTCATGGTAACAAGGAGATAAACTACTTACCATCTTCACGAGCACAACCACTAGTGTCCGACGGTGATGGTTCCAAAATATTCATCGAATTTTTAACTAAATCATCCATGGTAGTGATTTTGAGCATCCTCATGTTGCGATTCTTATCTTCCACTCTAGGAACATAAAGACCCTTTGCTTGTCCATCATGTTCTTACAAGTGACCAAATTGTTAGCAAAAAGAATCACCAAAGAGTATATCTTTATATAGGACTCACCAGCTCTAAAAAGAAGATATAGGACTCACCATAATTGGGAGATAGAACTTCTGCTAATATTTTTGATGTGTCAACTTCTCGCAATTGCGCACAACTTATATAAGCACATAATCGTTTGCTTTCTTTAAACCAAGAGGAGTTCAAAATAGTTCCTTGAATAGCCAGGTCTGAAAAACAAGAAAATACGACTGAACAATTGAACAAATAAACATGAAAAGAGCAGACAACAAAGGAAGCATAGAAGTACTTAGGTCGTCCTGATTTCGCATAAGGTCTCTAAAGACTAGATCACTAGACAAGTCAAACAAAAAAAGATCTGGTAACAGAAGCAAACGCTATACAATGATCCATGTATTTTCCCTTCTTCTTACCATGTTTCTCTCATTCTCTCATGGTAAGCACCTCAATGCAAGCTTGGGGCTATTATTTGCTTATCTCAATTCTCAACGCTTCTCATCAGGTTGGGATGCTCCCAAAGGTACACGCTCTAGATGCTAACTAGTCTCGAGAAACTGAGATGTCGTGGGGGGTCTATCCCAGTGCTTAATCATACATAAATTCACCACTCTTCTGCTTATCGCTAATACTAGGCACGTTCATTCTGCCCACGAGAACTAGCCAGGAGCGGCACAAGCAAATAATGATTCTCATCGGCAAACCGACGAGCAGCTGGCAGGCCAACGCCTCAACGATTACACCACAACGCGGGGGGATCACCTTCACTGGCTCGCTGGTCGGGGGAGAGGGTCTTGAGCGCCCTGCGCACGTCGGACCGCAGCGCGCGCTTCTGGTCGGCGACCGCCTGCGCCGTCGCCGTCGACATGGCGGGGCCGGCCCCGGCGAGGGGGCCCGCGGCGGAGGCGGAGGCACGCAGCCGCGGGGGAGGGAGAGGGAGGTGTGCGCGGTAGGTGGGAGGGGCGCGGGCGGCGCGGGACAGGCAGAGGCGCACCATCAGCGAAGACACGCCATTTTTTATCATCCCACCCTTGCGCCTCGAGCTGAGCGCTCAGCTCATCGCGCTGCCGCCGCAGTGGAGAACTCGAGATTGATTTCACGGCCATGGCGGAGCAGGCCGTGCCCGTTCATCCGAGCGACGGACCATCCCGTGCTGCTGGTTTGGGCTGGATTCTTACCCGGAATCAGGCCCATTCTTCTGAGCATGATGGCATGGCAGGCAGCGAGATGGGAAGGGAGTAGAGATTTTTTTTATTTACAATTTTTTTTCATTTCGCTGACTTCACGACTGACGTGGCTGCCATGTCATCCTTCGTCTCTCTCGCTCTCCTTAATCTCTCTCAGTTGTACTTGAGCAATTAGCGTCAATATCGTGAAACATCACACTAATTGCCAATCAGGGCCGGCCCTAGGGGGGGTCGAGCAGTGCAACCGCCCCGAGCCCCCAAAACTGTGGGGCCCCCCAGTGCTGCGCAAGGGACCCCAGTGCCTGATGCCTGGCCTCGGTGCGCCATGCTCTCAGCTCTCGCGGATGCGCTGAGCCCTCTCTCTGTTGTTCTTTTCGGTGGCCATGCTGTACCATCCCATACAACCTCATCCTACCAACCAAACACATGGATGAGGAACCGTATTATCCTATCCCATCAACCAAACATTTGAACCGTACACCGTACCATTCCGTACCACCCTGTTCAACAAACCAAACACACCCTTAATCTCTCTCAGTTGTACTTGAGCAATTAGCGTCAATATCGTGAAACATCACACTAATTGCTCTCATGAAACATTGCTCATTTTCTCGAGTGAAACATCGACAAGTGGAGTTTAAACAACCTTGGATAACTGTTCAATAGTCCTTGAGCTTTGTTTCCGGGTGACGGTGATGTTTTAAAAGAAGTCCTATTTTTTTAAAAAAAAAAATAGGATCAGATGTCAGATTGCAATTCCTTTATTTTTTTGTCAATGCTTTGAAAGAGGGGAACTGCCGTCCTATTTCATTGATCAGAAGGAGAAAATAAAAAATAAAAGTCCGTGCAAGCACGGAGTACAACCACAGCACACCGCTGCAACCCTGGACAAAGCCAAACACACCTCCCACCACCGCCGGCAACACCCCGTACAGAGGAGAAAGGTGAGATGCAGCCCACTGCTACCACCTAAGTCAAAGGCCGAACAGGAGAAAGATACAGGGGAGGGAGAAGGGGAAACATCACCAACACTCACACAGCGACGAGCGACTCCTGAAGTAGTAGACCCAGTGAAGCCCAAAGCGCAAGAAAGTGACCACAACACCTTCAACAAGGTAGCAACAGGGAAAACCCGCCGACGTCGCAAAAACCGCTAGGGTTTTCACCTATAGCAAGGGAAGGTCTAAAATGTGATGTCTCCAACGAGGAAACGATACCAAAGGTGGCGCCCACACCAGCCCAAAAGGGCAGGGTGGGCCATCTAATAAAGTTTTTATTAGGATGTCACAAAATACTTTGTCGTGACCCCAGTACTCGTAATGGAAATCCAGCACCACGAGGCGATACTAATCCCAGTTTAGTATCTCGTGATGGACAATACGGCGGAATCATCACAGTGCATTTAATTAAAGTGAAATACGAGTAAACAATAGCATTTTTATTACAAAAGAAACTGGCATTCCAGTTGAATAGTCCATGCGGAATTAAACATTAAGTAGTAAAACATCAGAATATTCAAATTAAATAACTATGAAGAAACCCAAGGTCTCGACCCGAACACCATAACTAACCTTATGCTCCCTCGTCAGGGCCTTCCTGGTCCTGACCGAAATCTGAATAAAAGAAATGTCCGCGAGAAATTTAATGAGTACGCGGCTATCCAGCAAGCAATCCTTAAATATGAGTGCAGGGTCAAGGATGGGGTTTAGGTTATTTTATCCAAATCCTACTTCTAGTCATATTTTAGTTGTTCAAATTTTAATTTAGCGAATGCATGATCATCAATAATGTCTCTTGATATCAAAAAGAAAGTGCATCTCGCACCAGGCCAATCCCAGCCTACTCTAGTCAAATTTATTATGGAAAAAGGTGAATCTACATCTGCAAACCTTCTGAACTCGTCCATATCCGTGGACACGGCTATCATGATAGTTTTAACTCTGCAGAGTGTGTACAAATTTCCCCACAAGCCCCGTCTCATCCACTAGGAGAAACGGTACATGACTTTTCCAGTCTACTCCACCCACCACTTCACCTGCCCTCTCTTTTGATTTCCCCGGCCCCGCCGATGTCCGCCGCGGTAGGGCGCCTACTACTTCTGGACACCACCGTGGGTCGTTCCCAAATAAGTCATTCGGTCTTAGGGACGCACCTACCCCTCAGAGGAGATTGCAAGCCTTCCCCTAGGGCAACAGTGACGAAACGTAACAGGACAGCCTACGAGAAAGCGGTTATTGGGTTTTGTAGTGTACTAAGACAGGGCCGAAGGTGCAAGTGGCTGTATGGTAAGGTTTGGACCAGCAGTATACGAGCTTGGGTCCTTACTAGAGGAGACCGTCTCAACACCACCTCAATCCCGAAAACACTTCTGCCGGGTCTCCCCTAGGCCATCTACACTAGTTTTAGTAGATTAGGTTTCATCCAAAATCACCACTATGAGGTACACGCCTTACAAGGCACAATTTTATAGTGAATCCCCAAAAGCAGTCCTACACATCTAATCAATGATAGGCTAGGAAAAGTATAACAGGTTCGCAAAGATGGCTAAAACATATTAATAGAGTATTAACATGCTTAGTTACGCACGCCTAATATTCATGCATGCAGATAATTCGGAAAATAAACAACAGTAAATTATATTTTAAAACTAGGAGAGAATATGTTACTATGCTTGCCTTCGAAAAAATTCCGCACTTTGCGGGTTCCACACCGGTTTCAAGCAGCACTCCGAACAACAGTTGCACCCACCGTCTAAATAGAAAAACAACAAATAATGCAACAACAAAATCAATACAGGAAAATTCTAGGATTTAAATGTGATTTTTGAGCTCTAAAATCATCCAATTTGGATTTCCGAAGCTCCCTAAATAATTCGAGAAAGTTTCGGGCTAAATAGAAAATTCCAGAAAAAGAAAAACCCGATTAACCCCTAAACGGGCCGAACTGATGGAACCAGCCCAATTCCCACGTGCGCTTGGCCCAGCTCGGCCCAATCCGGCGCGGCGGTGAGCGGCTGACAGGTGGGGCCCACTGGGAAGCGTCACCCAGCGGCTGATAGGTGACGTGGCTGTGACGTGGTGGTGACGTGGCGTGCCACGTGGCACTCAAGGGACACGTGGCTACTAACGTGGCATGCCACGTGGTAGTGGGACTGGGCTACGGGTGACGTGGCATGACACGTGGCTTGACACGTGTCATGCCACGTGGCTCCTGACTGACGTGGCGTGGGCGGGCCCACCGGTCAGTGACCGCGGCGTGATTTCCACGCTTGCACGTGGCACGTGGTGCCACGCGTCGCGTGCGAGGCGGCAGGCGAAACGACTGCCTCTGACAAGCGGGGCCCACGGCTTGACCGGGCCCGATTGTCAACGACTGAGACAGGATCCGACATGGTGAAATAAAATGGCGCCGGCGTCAGCGACAGGTCCCACGGGGACAAGTGTCGCATTCCTATTGGGAAGCGGCGACGGAACGGTCGGCGACGCCGACAACAGCGGGTCCCACGGGACACGTGGCGCTACTTGATTGGGCGAGGGCTCTGGCGCTGTCGGAAACCGACGCGGCAGGTGGGTCCCACTCCGACAAACGTCGGCGCGTGATTTGCGCCATCGCCGGCGCGGTCCTACCGGGACGCTGTTTACGGGTCCGCCGCGACGAGTGTCGCGCGGCGACTAGCGCGGCGCGTGTTTCTTGCGCGCGGGGTGCGGTGTGCGACGGTGCCAGGGCGACGTGGCGGCAGCGGATTGGCTCCGGATCTCCCGCCGGCGGCGCGAACGCTGAGGATCGCCGGCGACCGTGGAGACACGTAACTACGGCAAGCTCTACCGGGCAGAAAACAGCACCAAAATGGGCGATCCGCATATGCATTTTGACCGTCTCGACGAGATCTAGCTACTGGTGCCATCTACACAACAATTTGACTATGGGAAAAAGGTGTTTACCTCAAAAACGTCCTCGGGAAGGGGATCTTGAGCCGTAGAATTAGGGTTTGGGAGTGTGGAGTGGAGTGGCCGGCGAGGAATAGTAGAGGAGGTTCTTATAGGGAGGTAGGGCGCAGGGGAGGGGCCTTCGGCCTCCTTGAGTGGGCTAAAAGTGCTAGTACAAGTGATATGGGCCCTAATTACATGCTAATTCGTCCCATTTGCGTCTAAGCTGAGGTTACCTGTAGAGTAAAGAATTACCTTGATTTTTCTCTTGGAAAAATATTGGGACATCTAATAAAGTTTTTATTAGGATGTCACACAAGGCTTTCACCTAAAACCTGTCCTAATAGCGCACAAGGCAAGGGCCGCCGATGGTCAAAAGCACTAGATGAACCGAGTCGCCAGCCGATGACGAAGAGCCGTAGAGCGAGCACAAACGCCACCACCCGACGCATAAGAAGTCGCCTCGCCACCCGACACCTCGGAGAAAGGGAGGGTCAAGACGGCGGGGATGGCACCGAGCTAAGAGGCAGAGAACGGGGACGCCGCCGGAGAAAGGTCACCAGCCATTGCCGCCATAGAGGAGCCACCACGCCTGATAGCCTGCATACGGGAAGCGAAGAAGACCAGCCGCCGCCACGGCGCAAGCCGAGCTCCGCCACTAACTTGGAAAACACCAACCTACGCCACCGAGCACCTCGCAGTGAGGGGAGGGCAAAGGGGGTAAGGATGGGACCATTTTTTAGTAAGTCACACGGGGCTTTCACCTAAAACCTGCCCTAATAGCGCAGAAGGCAAGGGCCACCGATAGTCAAAAGCACTAGATGAACCGAGTCGCCAGCCGATGACGAAGAGCCGTAGAGCGAGCACAAACGCCACCACCCGACGCATAAGAAGTCGCCTCGCCACCCGACACCTCGGAGAAAGGGAGGGTCAAGACGGCGGGGATGGCACCGAGCTAAGAGGCAGAGAACGGGGACGCCGCCGGAGAAAGGTCACCAGCCATTGCCGCCATAGAGGAGCCACCACGCCTGATAGCCTGCATACGGGAAGCGAAGAAGACCAGCCGCCGCCACGGCGCAAGCCGAGCTCCGCCACTAACTTGGAAAACACCAACCTACGCCACCGAGCACCTCGCAGTGAGGGGAGGGCAAAGGGGGTAAGGATGGGACCAAGTTAGAAACAGGGATCATTGTGCAGCTGAAGGACGGGAAACGGGCAACCACGCCACCACGGGATGAGCCGAAGAACCATCGAACAAACGCCCTTAGAGCCGCCTGCTCCGTCCGCTTCGGCCAGCTACCAAAGCGGACTCCCCAGGCGGCCTCCACCGAGACGAGCTTAGGGGAAGGGGGAAGAAGAAGAAGCCAGTGCCGAGCTCCGCCGAGCTACAAGGCCATCGGTCCGACGACCCTGGAGTACATCCACTCCGACCGCTCCGTCGAACGCACCGCCAGATCTGAGCCTCCTACTCGTGGATCTGACCTCTCACGGAGCGGTCCCCCCGGGCGATCTCCGCCGAGATAGGCTCAGGAGGAGGGGGAGAAGGAAGAGGGAAAGACGACGCTGAGCTCCACCATTGCGCGCGAAGGTGGGGAAGGAGAATGGCAAGCATGCCCCGGCCACAGAGACGCCAACAACAACCACAGAACCAGACGTTGCCCCCGCCGATCCACCACGCCACGCGCGCTACCGGAGAACCAGAGCGAACCGGAGCCAATGACGATCCTCAGCCACCGGAGCCCCAAATAATCCAAGGCACTGTTATGAACCCTCCTTGACGCATCGGGGCTCCCACAAGGAGGGGCAGCCAAAAGGAGTCAAGGAGTACGACCCGAAGCATCTGCAACGATAAATCTTCGGAGGAAGAAGATGCCATCAAAGCCCCACAAGCGAATCTGGCCAACCCGCTGACAAAGTCGGGAGGCCCCTAGCCCGTCGGTGGCGCCCCACGGCCCAAGCAGTTGTCCACACAGCAGATCAGGCCACCGATGTCGGATCCGGCCACCCACGGCCATATCTGGCCACCTCGCCATCACCATATTCAAGAAGCGGGAGGCCACACCGAGCCTTTATGGCCACCGCCGCCACCGGCCCGAGCGCCACCGACCGGACCCGGCTGCAGATCCGGTGGCCCCGCACCGGAGACCACCGTCCCGAAGAGCCCAGCACCGCCTTGAGGTGCAGACGACCGGCACCGGGGACGCACAACGACTGAAGCAGACATGGTCGTCGGCTACTTCACCAGGCGGCCGCGAGAACAACGCGGCGGCGGCGGCGGGCACACGAGCGGGGCTTACAGCGGGCGACTTCGTAGGAGAAGCAGCCGGCGGCGAGCTCCCACCGCAGCACCCTCCACACAGCCGAGCTCGCCGCCGACGAGCACGCTGCAGCCACCCGTGCTGGGGTTGGGTGCAGCCCCGCTGGATCTGGCAGCTCGAGGCTTGCTGAGGAGGACTCCAAAGGGGAGAGAAGGGAGGGGGAAGGAGGAAGGGAAGGGGAGGACGGCCGCGGCCGCGGCCGTGGCAGCGGCCGGCGAGGGCTTGTGATGAGGACATCACTGACGAGCTCCCTGTCACTGACGTGCTTGCTGATGGAGTAGAAAAGCGACAAGACGGCATGAATCCTCACGCCATACCATTCAAGCCTTCATTAACTAAAGTTCAGAAAGTTAGTTACAAGGTTCAAGAAGTTCCCGACCACCGGGCCCAAGACGAGAGGACGTCAAACTCGCTGCCGAGTCCGGTTCGGACTTCCAGGACTAGTACACCTTCAAACGAACGCCCAGATCACATACGACGTCCAAATGAAGCAAATAAGGACTCTACGGAAAGCTTACGAGATAAGCTTTCCAACAGATCCAACCACGCCTCCAAATTCCATTCAAGTCAACAGGAATCGCGAAAACAACTTAACGGACAGAAACTTCCCGGCGCTGCGTCGCCTTATTTTTGAGCCCAAAGCCTGTGTACCCCTAGAGTTAGGGTTGAGCACGTGTGAGCACTTGTTTGGGCGCCCCACCTCTGGCCGCCGCCCTATATAAGCCCCATGCCTACTTCGTCTTAGTTGGGTTTTGTTTAGTTGATTTCGTCACGGTTGTGTGAGATTTCGCCTTGTTCTTCTTGTGTCGGCTAGACCAATAGGACAAAGTTTCTGGACCTCATTAGCCATAATATATATTCGCAATTGAGATTGCTTATCTTGTGTTCTTGCTCGTTCTTCGGTTGCTTGCAGGAATCGTCCTTCATGGACAGGTCGATCGTGCCTCTGGTTCGGTCGATAACAATCGTCGTGGTGGTTTAGCTACCGCCGAGATTTCCAGTTCCTTTGCGGGGTTGGAAGCCAGATCATTTAGGTCTTCGTGACACCTACCGAGTTATCTTTACCATCTCTCACCAGAAGATCGGGACCCGCGCCCGCGCTCATCTACTGGTATTAGAGCTCCGGTTGCCTGGTGAGATCGTCATCTATCTTCGTTTAATTTTTTGTTCGTCCTATAGTCCAGAAAATAGCCTTATAAAAAAATTGCATACCCTAGTCCAAGCCCCGTTTAGCCTTTGCTATTATTTCATAGTTTAATTCTTGTTGAATTTGTGTTTGTTGTCGAGTCGTTGCTGGTTTTAGCGTTTGATCTTTAGAGTTTCGAGTTCGAGTCACGTAATTGTCATAGTGTTTTCTTTTTGTTCGTCTTGTTCTTGTGTGTGTTCTTGTGTGTTGCTTCATCTTCTCTAAAAAAAATTCTAGCTGCTGCCACCAGATCACGAATTTCCATCCTGCTCAGTTTCCACCTTTCCATCCAAAGTGTGGCCTTTTCCAATCCGAATTCACTCGTATTCCTTCCATTGCCTGGCAGAAACTGTTGAGGAACCTCGCTACCAGGTGTAGTCCGAGGTATAAACGTGGTCGAACAATCACAGAGAAAGAGTAAGAACACAGGGACACAGAGATATAGGGTGGAGCTTCTCTTTATTAATTCTCAGATCTGTTATACAATGGATGCTCCACCTCTTCTTATATAGTACTGCTTAGGGTTTAGGCTAGGTCCAATGTGGGACCCACCGTGGAGGAGCTGCCGGCCGGCCCTAGCCGCACCATGCCGTGTGCCGGCCTGTGCCGGGCCGGGCTCTCTCCAAACGGTGGTTTCCCAACACTCCCCCTTGGACCTTGCCAGCGAAATGCATATGCCTCATCAAAACTCCATCCAAAAACCCAGTGGAAAAAAAGGATTGGAGAAAGAGTACATAGCGTACGCTTGCTGTTCGCACGATTTGCCTCATTAAAAACCTTATGTGAGAAAATTTCACAAAAAAACTCACCAAGGAAAAAAGAGTACAAACCACCCAACATTGCATTCAATCTTCTAGATTGAGTTGGGTACTCCAACTTCATGCCAAAGTTTTAATTCAGAGCGTGTGAATTATCTCCCCCTGAATTCAGCACTTCTTTGAGCCTGATCATTCCAATGCCCCTAACACACCTTTCAAAGGAGGTGGTAGGTAATGACTTAGTGAATAGGTCAGCCAAATTCTCACAGGATTTGGTGTGCTGGATACTTATTTCGTTCAATTTATGCAGTTCATGCGCATAAAAGAACTTGGGGTCGATATGTTTAGTGAGATTACTTTTCACATAACCCATTTGCATTTGTGCAACACAAGCGGTATTATCTTCATAGATAATTATAGGGGTTTGCTCAATAGGTAATCCACATAACTGCAGGATGTGTTTCACCATTCTTCTTAACCATGCACATTCACGAGATACTTCATATAATGCAATGATTTTCGAGTGGTTTGTGGATGTAGCCACAAGCGTCTGCCTGGACAACTTCTATGACATTGCAATGCCACCACATAGGAAAACATACCCAGTTTGTGATTTACCAGAATGCGGGCCCGAAAGGTATCCAGCATCAGCATAACCAACAATATTCACATCTTGGTTCTTCCTGTAAAACAGGCCAAGATCAATGCTTCCACGGAGGTATCGAAAGATAACCTTTATTCCGTTCCAATGCTTCTTCGTGGGCGCTGCACTGTATCGAGCCAACGTGTTCACGGCGAATGCAATATCGGGCCGTGTACTGTTAGTAAGATACATAAGTGCTTCTATTGCACTCAAGTATTGGACTTCCTGTCCGAGAATTCCTCCCCCTCTTCCCTGGGTCGGAAAGGGTCCTTTTCTTTCTGCAAAGATCTCCCGATCATAGGGGTTCTCGAGGAATAGACTTTGCCAAAGCCAAACCTTTCTAAAACCTTCTGAGCATAGGTCGCTTGGTGCATTAGGATCCCATGAGGGAACTGCTCGAGCTGCAAGCCTAAGCAGTGCTTAATTTACCTAAGTCCTTTTAATTCAAAACCATACTTCAAGTATAAGCATTCTCTTCTTCAAGTTCTATAGTGACTTTCAGAGTTTCACACTATATGTTTCTATTTGCTCTATCTTGGTTACGAAAGGTGATACTTTAAGCATCTTTATTCATAAATCTGAATCCAAGTCTCTTATACATATATTCAGTAACAACATCCTTCAATTCAAATTTCACTCTCAACTTCAAGTTGAGTACTGCCAATAATGAGATATATCTAGAGGAAAAACCATGACCAGGGAATAAGCTTCTTCATGAAGCGTCGAGCTATCAGCCTTGTTATGTACCATTCATTATTCTCATTTCTCTTCTAGAGAAAATGCTAGTATACCGCGGTAATTACCTTCTTTTATATGGCATATATATATGTCGACTTTGGCTGTTGCTCTATTCATAAGTTCCCTTAATAATATAATTCATATGGCCATTTAGTCATGGGGTGCTTCGTGCACTTCTACTTGCTCTACACCGCTATTTTTCATCACGGAAGCAAGTTCCTTTAGTTCTTATCGCCAGTGTGTGCACACACTTTGGTCGATACATTCATTCATTTATTTCTGCTATGGAATATTCAAGACTGGGAGTGCCTCGCTAGCAGGCTTCTCTCCAGAACAGAGCACTCAGCCTTCAGTGCAGACACTGGAAAAAAATAGCCGTTGGCAGATTTCAACGGCAACTTCCTGTCGCTGCGCAATGAAAACAGGCGACCGTTTTACCTAGCCGTTGCGGTAAAAACTAGCCGTTTTGTGACAAACCGTTGCAGAGCTGCTCGTTTGGGCCTATAAAAGCACCCAAGCCGTCCGCGGCTAGCCACTTCTGCTCTCACGCCTTTCCTTCCCAAGCCCTAATTCCAGCCGCGCTCAGCATCAAGCAACCAAATTCCACCATCAAATCTGTTCGTCCTGCCCTGGGAACTGTTATGGCCAAGTTCTCTGGCACTAGCTTGATCGAGAAGGACATGAAGATTTGGGAGGAGGAAGGGCACATCGACACCGGTAGCTGGAGGCTGCCCGGGGAGGAGGAAACACCGGAGCTGCTCGAGGACGAGTTCGTCAACTTCGAGCAGTTCGTTAACTTCGAGCAGTTTAAATGACATATGTCGAGATCTTCGTTTCTCCATGCACTTCATATGCGATTGCAAGTACATGGGGGGAGATTTTGGGAGGTCTCTGCAAGAGTTTGCGTCAACAATGGCAAGTTAAGCCTCTGCTATTGCTTTTCTTTTTCTTTGATCGATAAGCTATAATTGTATGCATAATCATGGCAAATCATAGACCAATTCGGGAACCAATCTCCCGAATGCCACATAATTTTTCAACATTATGCCATTAGGGTTCTGCCCTTTTAATGGTGGAAATAAAATGCGGCTTCTCCTTGTTTTATATTTCTTAAGCAATGAACTTTCTCTTCATAGGCCAATTATTCTTATTCTCCCATTCATGTCCTTCTTTAAAGTTTGGAGCTTTCTCCCCTAGTAGCTTCTCCGTGACTATACAACAAAAGTTGCAAGCACTTGGAGTTATACTTAGGTGAGAGTGGAGATTACTTCTCGAATGTGATCTTCTTTGTTACAAAAGAGGGACTGACCATTTTTCATAATTTGCAGTCTCATGCATGCCCATTCTCATATAATAGAAAGGATAGTATACTAGAGCGTCCAAAACAGCTTTTGAAGTGCGGTATGCTGCTCATGCATACACCAATACTATATGTTCATAGAGGGGTGCCTAAGAAAGTGCAATGCAGGGTTGTTCCGCACATCAGTTTCTTATCCTTTTGGGGTTCTAGCCCGATGGCGGCCCAGAGCTTCATGCCACAGGGGATAATTCTATAGTCCAATGCCCAGGTGAGGTTGCTCTGACTGTGCAATGCCAATACCTCAAATTCATATTTTATGATACTCGACATATATACCTCAGGATTAATTCATATGACTACTTCATGTAATCTAATTAGAAGTGCTGCGTGACATAATTAATTCTCATGTATTCCAGTAATATATACATATTCTAGCATGCCATTACCAATTTAAAGGCATAAATAATTACTGATAATTATAATGGCAAATGCACACAAGGATTGCACATAAATAATTACAGAATTAAATAATGCTTCAAATTCAAAGCCAGGTGCAAACTTCAGATTCCCGAGATGCTAAAGGGCCAAAGATTAAGTTTTCACTACATTTGAAAATCTAGGAAGGCATCGAAAAAACTTCTAGTAATTTCCATGCTTCTAAGGGATTTTAATGCATTTTTTGTTCATTCTTCCGGAAACAGGGGTGCCAAATTTAAATCCCCGAGTTGCAAAAACATGTCAAAAATTCAAATCTCGGGTGATTCTGCAAGAATCAAAAGGGGTTTTCTGCAAATTTCTTTTAAAAATTTCAGCTTAATCTGGACCTTTCGGTCCAGCGTACGACCTGCTGCTAGCAAGGCCGCACGTAGTCTGTTACAAGTTCAAAAACAATTCCCGAGGTGCAAAACATGCAAGACTATCGGGTTTCTCTAATTTTCAGAATTTTGGAAGCCTATTTTTAATTTTTTTCTAGGCCCTTACGCCAATTCTGCCCAATTTTAGCCCATCTACGGGGCGAGGCAGCAGGCCGGCTCCGGCGCGGCCGGCAGGCCGGCTCGGGCCAGGCCGGCTCGGGCGGTCATGGGCCAGGCGGCTAGGGTTTCCAACCCTAACCGTCGGGGCGGCGGTATCGGCGGCACGGTCCGTGGGCCAGCTGCGTGTGCGGCACGGACCGGTGGCATGTGCAGGCGCGGCCGGCACAGCCCCGACGGGTGGCGCCGTGCACGGAGAGGGCGCGGGCCAGCAAATGTGCTTGCGCGTGCGGGCACGGCCGGCGGGGTAGCGGACGCGCGCCGACGGCGGCGCAGGTAGGCGTGGCCGCGGCAGGTAACGGGCGCATGCGGGCGCGACGGTGCGGTGCCGGTACGCATGCGGGCGTGGCGGCGCGGCGCCGTGTCGGGGCGCTACGTGGTCGGCTTCTGGCTAGGGGTGAAAATGGATAGTATTCGGATATTTCGGATAGTTGTTTTTGTCTCGTATAGATACATATACATTATAGTTTTTCTTATACAACTCATATTTTTGTTTTTGAAGGGAAGGTTAATAAAACGAACTAAACGGTTTTTAAAAATTTGTTGTCTATTTAATTCGGATAACTCGGATATCTCTTCGGATAACCCGGATATCTCGGATTCGGGTAAAAACTTTCACCCCTACTTCTGGCGATGGGGCTTACGATGCGTGCGGCGCACAGCTTCGAGACGCGTTGCGCACAGGCATGCACGGCTTCAAGCAACGACGCACCTTGCCGGCGGTGGCACGATGCGGTCAGCTTCCAGCGACGGCAACGTGCGCGGCTGCGGGCCAATGCAAGGTCTTGGCCGGGCGTGGCAGTGCCTGAGCACGGCGTGTTTCATCCGGATGCACGGCAAGTACTGCGCTTGGCTTAACCGGCGACGTGTGCATGGCCGATGGCCATGGCCGTACAGCCATGATGCACGTGGTATGTGCAATTAGCCCCCGCTTGGCAATAAGATCTTCTAGATCGATTTGCAAAACCCCTCACAAAGTTGATTTAATCTACTAAATTTTATGCAGAAATTTCCAATCCGCTAGAATTCAGGCACAAGAGATTTCCGATCTACTAAGCCGATTCAAACAGAAAAATTCTGATCTGCTCCAAAACATGCACGAGATTTCCAATCTATTAATTAATTCGATTCATAATTCGGTACCTTGATCGATCTTCAGGCGAATTCCATAGATAGTCGCATAGGACTTTTTCAGCAACCCAAGTGGGAGCCAGCGTGAGGAAGATACGATGCAGATCGTTCCACGCCTTCTCCTCCTCGCGGATCGTTCGGCACGTCAAGAGCGAGCGTGCTGATAACGTGTTGAGGAACCTCGCTACCAGGTGTAGTCCGAGGTATAAACGTGGTCGAACAATCACAGAGAAAGAGTAAGAATACAGGGACACAGAGATATAGGGTGGAGCTTCTTTATTAATTCTCAGATCTGTTATACAATTGATGCTCCACCTCTTCTTATATAGTACTGCTTAGGGTTTAGGCTAGGTCCAATGTGGGACCCACCGTGGAGGAGCTGCCGGCCGGCCCTAGCCGCACCATGCCGTGTGCCGGCCTGTGCCGGGCCGGGCTCTCCCCAAACGGTGGTTTCCCAACAGAAACAAATTAAGAGTCTGAGCCAACTCTTTCCATCCAATCCGAAAAGGAAACAAAGTCCCCTCATCTTTTGGGGTTTGGCCAGCCCATAACCGAGTGCCGCACAATTTTCCATCCATAGCAAGCTGCGATTTTCACCTTCCTAAATTACACCAAATAAAAAAGCAGCAGCTTGTTTTTCCATATTGGGTATTGGCTGAACCGTCACCTTCCATATAGGAGCCAAACAAGTTTGACCGTGAGTTCACTATCCAAGAAATCAAGGTGTCAGTTGATTTCCCTGGTGCAACGTTGTCTTAGCTAGCATCGAGAGGCAGACAAAAAAAAAAAAAGGCAGGTGCAAATTAGAAAGAGCCGCACCATAAAAAAAAAGGAGTGAAAAAAAGATAAGTGAAAAAAAGAGAAGGGAAAACGGAGAGAAGGAAAATTTTGAGGAGTTTCATCTTCGTGTTCAGCATCTGTTCTGTGACATCGTCTGTGATTAGGCTCGCGTCTCTAGCACGGTTTAGCCTAGGACGAGCACAGTACCGACGTTCGAACACTTATTCAACTTGATTTAACTTGTGTGGTTCTAGTATATCCTTTGCTACAAATTAAAAGCATGCCCAAGCTCCACCTTCTACTAACCAAGCAGGGACAGATACTAGCTATCGCTTTACCACCTCGTGCGCTGAAGTTATCACCGATCAGTTGCTGGTCGTACCTACTGCTTGCTAGGTAAGAACTGGTAAGAGCAAAAGATAGGTTAGAGAGAGAGTTTTGCCACTCACATAACCCAGTAGAACATAGGATATATACATCTGTGTATTTTTCTTCTTTCTGCTAACAATGACAGGTTCACATGCAAAGAAAGCTAATGAAGATGACAAAGAACAATTGAAAGATGTGCCGCCTGCAGAACTTAAAAATAGTGATGGTGACATCGAAGAGAGGAACCAACGACATAATCATTTCCAAACAAGATTCGTTGTTAAGGATTACGCTGTCCAAGTCATTATTGATGGAGGTAATCACAATAACCTTACTAGCATGCATATGGTTGAGAAGCTTGGCTTGATACTGAGTCCACATCCACATCCTTACGTGATTAAATGGTTCAACTCTTGTAGTAAGCTGAAGGTAACGAAAACTGCTCGAGTACCCATCTCTATTGGTTCTTATCATGATCATATTAATTGTGATATTGTACCTATGGATACATGTTCACTGTTATTAGATAGGTCATGGTTGTATGATAGAGATGTTGTTCATCATGGTAGAACTAATAAATATACATTCAAGTTTAAAGATAAGAAAATTATGTTAGAACCTATGACCCCTACTGAAATACCAAAGCTAATGTTAAAAGAGTAAAAAGAGAAAAAGAGGAATATGATAAAATTGAGAAACATGATATTGCTAAAAAGAATGAACCATGTGAAAATAAATATGAAATTACATTGGAAAGTCCTGTTCTTTTAAGTAAAACGAATTGTGTAAATCATAAAATAGCAAAAGAACCATGCAATGATTTAAAAGATCGCCCTCTGTTGCTTCTAACCTTTTGCAGGATAATATGCTTGAGTCGAGGACGACTCCAATTTAAAAAAGGGGATGATGAGGACATCACTGACGAGCTCTCTGTCACTGACGTGCTTGCTGATGGAGTAGAAAAGCGACAAGACTGCATGAATCCTCAAGCCATACCATTCAAGTCTTCATTAACTAAAGTTCAGAAAGTTAGTTACAAGGTTTAAGAAGTTTCCGACCACCGGGCCCAAGACGAGAGGACGTCGAACTCGCTGCCGAGTTCGGTTCGGACTTCCAGAACCAGTACACCTTCAAACGGACGCCCAGATCACATACAACGTCCAAATGAGGCAAATAAGAACTCTACGGAAAGCTTACGAGATAAGATTTCCAACAGATCCAACCATGCCTCCAAATTCCATCCGAGTCAACGGGAATCGCGAAAATAAGTTGACAGACAGAAACTTTCCGGCGCTGCGTCGCCGTATTTTTGGGCCCAAAGCCCGTGTACCCCTAGAGTTAGGGTTGAGCACGTGTGGACACCTGCTTGGGCGCCCCACCTCTGGCCGCCATCCTATATAAGTCCCACGCCGTGCTTCGTCTTTGTTGGGTTTTGTTTAGTTGATTTCGTCACGGTTGTGTGAGATTTCGCCTTGTTCTTCTTGTGTCGGCTAGACCAATAGGACCAAGTTTCTAAACCCCATTATCCTTAATATATATTCGCAATTGAGATTGCTTATCTAGTGTTCTTGCTCGTTCTTCGGTTGCTTGCATGAATCGTCCTTCGTGGACAAGTCGATCGTGCCTCTGATTCGGTCGATAACAATCGTCGTTGTGGTTTAGCGATCGCCGGGATTTCCAGTTCCTTTGCGGGGTTGGAAGCCGGATCGTTGTTGTCTCCGTGACACCTACCGAGTTATCTTTACCATCTCTCACCAGAAGATCGGGACCCCGCGTCCGCGCTCATCAGCTTGAGGCGACAGCTGGCTCCAGCAGCAGTTTGCTCCTCGAGCCGTCTTGAAGGCGATGCGCTCTGTATGCTATTTTGTTTTGGTTAGGGATCCCCTTTTGTCGATGTAGATTGGTGTATATCCTTAGATCAATCTATAAAACAGAGCTATTTTATGGTTGATTCAATTTAATATGGATCATTCATTCTTTTTTATCCAACGGTTTATACACCAGCATGATCCGTAAAATCCTTTCAATCCAAATAGTTTAAATAACAATTTAATATTATTTTTGTTATCAATTGTAAAATCGCTCGTATAATATGATGTCCTAATGAATTCTCCTTCTGAGCTCAAAAGATTTGATTCAGCTGAGAAGTTTCAAATTGCCATCGGCATGTAGCACTTCGGGACTCAAAAGTCGGTCCACGGTCGATCGCCTTCCTACCTCAATGATGAACACTACAGTAGAAGAGATTTGCACCAGTTGAGCACGGGGCGAACACACTGGCGTGAAGAGATTTCATTCCCAGTAAAGGATGGAAGGGTTGGATAGATTGGTGCCACTTGTCCGGCGTAGCTGGAGCTCCTGACCACTCTGAGGTCTGAACTCACTGATGAACACTACTATGTACCGCATGTTGGTCTCCCGATGTGTTCATACTTGTGTCAGCTAATAAATGGCCAGTAGGCCTTGTTCTCTTAAGCTTAGAAACTGTAACAAAATTTATCTTTTTTAGATAACCTAGTTGGTGTAATAATTTATAATGATTTTTCGTAGGTTTTTAGTAGTCTCTTAAAGATACTAAAACTATTTTTAAATTATACTTTTACAATATTTAAACCTCTTTTTAAATACTCTTAAATTATGTTTTAATAAAACACTAAGCTACGCTAAACTGTAACGTACAAGGCAGTGTCTGGTCAAACATTTTAGATTTCTCTGCGTGTATCAGACATTCAGAATGATGTTTCAAGTGTATGGACCTAAAATTGTACTAGTCGCACACTTGCACTGTATTTTCGCGCTATAGAAATAAGAGGGAATGCAAGTTTACAGCCCAAGAAATAAAAATCTAAAAATTTCTCATTGGCTGGTTTTACTGTAGTAGCTACTGCCTGCAACTTAACAGACCGATGGAATATTTTGCGTGGTGAGAGTTCAGACGAAAGGCGCATTTCTAATTTTAAATTTATACACGAATGACAGGGACACCCAAGTACCGGGTCTTTGCAAGCAAACACTCCAGTTAAAGAATATATCAACCATTTTTTTTTAATTGCTTGTGCTACATGAGATGCCATCAATCGTCATGATAGGTGAGCGCTGTGCACTGATCGATTAGCTGTTGATTCAGATTTGGCGAATCCACACCAGGATTTGTTACACCTGTTCAAGATTTTTCGGTGATTAAATTAGCTTTGCAAGAATTTGTTCAGATCATAGAGAAGATCTCCAAGAACCAGTCTTATTGGCCCCCTTGATCTTTTCTCTAGATCTCCAAGAGCCAGTCCTTTTGCCCCTTAAGGACATAATTTATAGTTGTATACTTGTATATCTGACCGGTCTAAATGTAGCACATTGTAGTGGATAAAATGTTCTAAGTTCGGATTTTACCGTGGTGACAGCCTGACAGGGATGTCTAAGCAACAAGGTTTAAACTGTCTCAAAAAAGAAGACAATTCAAAGCTGAACCTCAGTCAAAAGAAACAAAGGAGCCACAAGAAAAGATTCTGCAATAATATTCAATCCTAGTCCTAGTCAAAAGAGTGGAAAACTTGAAGAATTCTTCACAAAAGCATGGTAGTTGATACATCTATCAATGAACATCTCCAAAAACCCTATCTACTATGCAGCAAGCACAGTGTGTGGAAGAACTAGAAGACAGGAACAAGCTGACCACCCTTCTGCTTCTATTATGAAAACCCGTCCTTTTTCACGTTTTATCAGAGCATAAAGGATGAGAAAACCAGGGTGCTTGCATACATTAGTCTTTTACATTTTTGATAGCAACATGGACGAAAAGCAACGTGCCTGAGGTGCATGAACTTTCTATTTCAGTCATGCATGGAGATAATTTCGTGCATGCATATGCAAACGATGCAAGAGACCCTTCTTGTATAACTTCACACCCTTTTAATATTTTCTCTTCTAAAATTTTAATATGATAATGTCAATCCATATCCTCCTCCCTAGAACTTCAAATTGTTCATTAATCCGACTAGAACAGATATAGCGGCGGTCATGACTATCTTGAAAGTCTTTCGGCAAGGTTTCTGGGCTTAAAGAAGGTGTATGGCCTACTCCATCCACAATGACTTGGCTAACCTAGAAGAAGTCCTCCACCCCTTCCCCGACCAGCAATTAAGGTGCCTTCCCTGCCGGCTGCCGCTATCTACGCCTAACAATGCATATCCACATGCAAGTTAAGAAAGACCCACTTCTTACAAGTGGTGGAGCCAAAAATTTTGGGGAGTCTGGGCATAAGGCTAATGACGCTCTCGACTGGACACTACCTCTTAGAGTTGTGCATGATTTTGGGCCATCTGCGTCTAAATTATGGACTAATTTTCTATGCAATTACATGGGGCTTAATAGCTTAGTGGGCCAAGAGCCCGGAACGAGCCTAGGGTCATCGGGCCCTAGCTCCACCTCTCCTTCTTACCTCTCATAGAGAAGCTGTGAGCCCGTCTACCTAGCTAGAAGTGAAATCTTCTTACCAAAGTTGTCTCCCTAACCCTGGTCAATGCATTTTTGTCCTCGTTCCCAACCTACCTCATCACCATCTTCCCACTTCCGAAGTGGGGAAACAAGCAAATTAATCCTATTCGACACCCCTTCCTCTGGCATGGAGAGTAAGGTGTCAAAGGCGGTCATCCCCTAGTCAACTGGGATACAATTTGCCGACCCAAGCAGCTTGGGGGATTAACTACCCACAATCTCCTACTCTTTGGAAAAGTTCTTCGATTATGCTGGTTTTGACATTCTTGGCAGTCTCCCTCTAAGCCATGGGTTAGCTCATCCGCCCCATGCACTGACACATATTTTCACCTATTCAGGGCTGCTAGCCTGCTACCACAGTCATGTGGTCCATGATGGTAATCTGGTTGACTTCTAGCAAAATAGATAGCTTTAAGGGGTTGCCCTATCACAATTTGTACCTGGCCTCTTCCCAATCACAACCCACAAGCATCGCCAATGGCCTTTGGGATCACCGGATGACTAATTTGGATCCGCTTAATACGTCGTCTAAATACCCTAAGCAATCTCCATAAGTACATCCAACTTCAGAGGCGTCTTCATGACGTCATCCTCACTATAGGCACATCTAACGAGATCACATGGAACCTCAATGCCTCTGTCACTTACTCAACTAAGTAGGCCTATCTATTACAATTTTGTGGGAGTGTCTCTCCTGCCTTTGCACCGCTCATTTGAAAGGTCCACACCGAAACAAGTACAAATTCTTTGTATGGACTCTCTTCTTGGGAAAAATCCATACGACCAATATTCCCTAACAAACTCTCTGCACCCTTTGCAACGGCGCCCCGGAGACTCTCATCCACTTATGTTGTCAGTGTCCATATGCTCAAACCGTCTGGATCGCAATCCTCCAAGCTCCTATACTTAGCTTCATCATAGCTTTGATCTATCTCAATTTCTAGACTTAGTGGCTCCCCGCGGCAGCTCTCTAGTCACCGTAAATTAGACAACTCTCTTGCCACGCTAAACTAAACATGAGAACGATGGGGTGATCATCTATACCATGTATAATATTTTAAAAGAGCTCGACAAACACATCTTTTAGTAGGTTTTGATGCATATGTATTTTTAGTAGTTAGGTCAAGATGGCTAAGGCCTAGTTCTTTTCAGCTTAACGTCTTAACAGCTTAACGACTTATCTACGTTTTAAAAACACATATGCTTTGAGTTTTTTGAGTCCATTTTTTCGTTGTTTTGAAGGTGGGTTCTAGAGCTTTAAAAAGAAAGTCAAACGAAATGTATTCGAATCTCAAGACTATCTCGAGAAGCTCTCGAAGTTCAGTCATTTCAGCCGTTCATCCGTTCAGATCAGCTCAAAAGAACAGGGCCTAAGTAGTCGTTAGAGATTTCCTTCTTTCCCTCTCTCGATCTATAGCTCTAAATATTGTTTTTGTTCTCATCCTTTTCAATGGGACAGTAGTGTTTATGCCTTTTGCTAAAAAGATGTAACAGATACATAGCACTTTACCATCTAAAGTAACTGACCCAGTGAAGGGAAGAAATTAAACAGTGGTTCAATCATTGTGGATAATGGTTTAGACCTAACATATAGCAGACAATTCAAAATTGCATGCTGATGTTTGCTTCGTGACATCACATATTCAGATTATATGGTGATTTTTAATAGTACCACCAATGATCTTCCTGCATGTAGCCATGTAGCTATCTTTTCCTCACGCTTTCTAGTCTTCCAGACGATCGGTGTGTTCGCGCGTGCTTATGCCTTTGGAATATTCGAGGTGTTTTAGTTTTATTTAGCTAAAAAATAAACTTATTTTTAATTTGTTTTTATCATGAAACTACCTCTTAAATAATATAAACAAAAAGACTAGCTTTCAAAAACGAATTTAAAAACCTTCTAAAATTTAGTTTAACATTTAACTCATTTCAGCTTAATCAGATTATTTGTTCAACCATCCTGAACATGCTCTTGTATCCTAAATTCTAACATATCCATGCGCTCAACCGCCAGTCGAATGATCTACGTTGTTGAATTATTCAGAGATAACCACGACTGAATATGTGACACCAGACCGTATCAAGGAAAATCTTACGAGTAGATATGATCTGCATTTGAAATCCTGGCGATTTAGCGACCAAACAACCACAATCATACATTGATGTCCTTCAAAGCAATTTAGCGACTATATTACTCGTACCGACGACCAGCAGCAGATCATATCATAGTACATAAGAAAGCAACAAGTCTGATTCCGCTCAGCATTTGTTCATCATATAATACTTGAGTCTATGTAGTCAGTCAAGTTCATTTGAACATGAGCTGATGAGCGGCAGATACTGTTGTTGGCAACCTGTATTTGTGACACAGACAGAACAAGCATGCGGAAGCTAGAAAGAAAAAAGGAGGCAAAGAATGGAATCTAATGCAAAAGAACAGAGTCATGGTGCACGAGGAACATCATTATTCTTCGTACGTAGTTCACCAATCATCAATGTTAACGCGGAACCTCTTAACCATTTCACCGTGTGAAGGAAGAGATCGATTAAACTTGGGGCTTGTTAGATATGGCATATATCAAATAAACCCTTAACTTAAGATGTAATTTGGACACTAGCTTCTTAAACTTTTGATCTTACTTTGGCTAATTACATTTATGCATGCCACCGTACCTAACTTATGTAATTCAGTTATGAAAGTAATAAAATTAGGAGTAAATTGCATCATTGGTCCCTAAACTTGTCCTGTATGTACATATAAATCTATAACTAACGAAACCGTTTATTTATGTGTCTAAACTTATGAAACCTTTACATTCAGGTCCAAAGGGCGGTTTTTAAGGTGGTTTGGTGACATGGACTACCACGTGGCCCTGTTATGAACTTGTGGCCATGCATGGATAATAACGTGTATTTCATAATTTTGAACAAAAATATTCAGGATTTAAAATCCCAAAATATGATTTCTAGGGTTTAATTTTTTAAAAAAATGGATTTCAAATTTTTTAGATTTATTTTTTTAATTTATTTTACAAACAAGAAAAGAAAAAATAAAAACTTATCTGCCACGTTAGCTGTCCATGCATGGCTTGATATGGTGACTGACCATGGCTCATGAACACGAGGCCGCCATGCGTTGCATCCAGAGAAACGCTCATTTTCTGTGTTTCTTCAGAGCCAGGCGGCATGGAGAATCTTGCATCCACAGAGCCAGTCTCAAAACCAGATGCAAGCAACCAAACACAAGAAAAAAGCAAGATTCTGCATCTGTAGATGCAAATCTCTGTAAATGTAGCTAACCAAACAGCCTATTATGTGTCTAAACTTATGAATGGATTTTTAATTTTTTAGATTTAATTTTTTAAATTTTAATTAAAAAAACTCAGTTTCTATATTTTTTAAAAAATCTTATTTTAAAAGAACCAAAACTTATTTTTGATATGTAATTTGTTTTGAAATTTAAAGTTCTAAATTTATATTTTCAATTTACAATTTTGGAATCTATTTTTCAATATAAAATTGCGAAAATCCACATATTTTGAACACGTGGTATTCCGAGTCACCAAAACACCCAACAAAACCTTCTTTGGACCTAAGTGTAACGGTTTCACAAATTCAGACACCTAAATAATTGGTTTTGTTAGTTTTGGATTTATATGCACAGGCGAGATTAGGGACCATCAGTGCAAGATAGTATCCCATTATGCAAAAAAAGTTCCACTATTAAGCATTGAGATTCCTCATGTTTTCTAGCACACATCTAAATTGTTTTCGACCATTGATGTGGTTTAATCCACGAGTCATGGTTAGAGGTTGCCCATAAAAAGTGATCAAACCATTCAATTTTTATTAATATATGCAAAGAAAGTCATTAATTCATTTGATCTACGTGTCTTAATGCATGTAAGGAAATTCATTAATTCTTGAGTTAACTCCATGTATTTTGATTTTTTTGTTGAAGTTCTATTGAAATTTGAAACAATAAACTAAAAGAAGACAAACTTATAAAACATTTGATTGGAACGAAATGAGTGTAAATAAAATTCCACCAATACTTTTAAAGCATGATTTAATATAAAAAACATCAAAGCATATAAATTTTAAAGGATGAAATCATAAAAGTTTATGTAATTATTTTTTAAAAAAATAACCGATACTTTTTACGCATGAATTAAACATGGACATTTTCATATTCCATGCGCAACCTTCTATGCTTTCTACAAGTAGTTATTTGAAAATCATGACAAGGCGGTTTGAAAACCATGGTAGAAGACTTGTAAGATGACCTCTTGTGCCACTTAACCGTATCTCCATGATACATTCAATGGTGGAGATAAAACCTATGGTTCTTACCCCCGGGAGATGAGTTAGTGTATCATGATGGGGAATTAGGGATTGAGGGGCAAAAGAGTTCGAGAATAGTATGTTTGTGAGGATCTCATTTTTTAATGGCATTGATGAAGATCCGACTTTATAATGACATTTATGTCAACGCAAATATTCTGGTGGCATGCATGTAATTAAAGGTTTGCTCTCCCTAGCTTTACTTATTTAACTTATCTCCTAATTTCGTAAGTGTCTCGAGGTGGCCTTAAGAGCTGCTCCTCTTTGTTTGACTTATTTTAGAGAGTATTTAATTAGACACGCCTTTTAGATAGAAAAAAATAAAAAACTAAATTACTTATATTTTATATGAAAATAAGCAAATAATCAGATGAGTCAGATAAATTATGCAGAACAGATCCTAGATCATTCAAACACACCTAAACTACCGTTGGCCATTTTTTTTTGTTTCATCTAGTAATAACTTGGTGATCTGAATACATCTAGTCATCCAGATCGCGCATGTTTGATCCAATAGACTAGCGATCTGTCACCTCGGATGGATCGACGTACCGTAGAGAGGTGCTCTTCAGTAATACTTTGATAACATCATGCGAAGTCTTTTCTTGGGTAACCCAGAACAAATATTAAAAGCCACAAGGTGGAACTTAAAACCATTTCGGCCTGATGGAGGAGGGGCATCGCATTCCTGACCTTGGACCTCTACTTTGTCACCGTTCACCAGAAAGGGCCTTGCCCCATCCGGTGAACCGGTCACAGAGCGACCACCATATACAAAGAGCTAGCCATGGAGGAATCTCAGCGATTCATGGTCCCCCATGGGCCAGCTTCCGCGCCGCAGCTGGCAGCCTGGCATAATTACACACATGAAACACCACTGCCTATCAGTAAACATCTCTTTGTTCTCACACTAGTGCTATCAGGGCATCCAGCTAGCTAGACGGCCAAGCTTGTGTTAGTACTTAGTACCTGTCAGTTCACTCAGCTCAGCATTGCGTTCTCACTCGTGGACGCCGTTGACCTGCACCTTTCCGGTGTGGATGCGAGGGCACGAGCTCACTCGTGGATGCGTTCTCACTAGTGTTCCAGGTCCCGTTCTCACCCGTGGACGCCGTTGACCTGCACCTTTCCGGTGTGGATGCGAGGGCTCGTGCGCACGAGCTCGCGCCGGTCAAAGCCGGAGCTTGCCAGATCATGGCGAGCCCCGTCATGGGCTGGACGTCACTCACGACCAGTCACACTTGCCACTCTGGCAGACTGGCACTCCACGCTCCCCAGCCTATATATATAGAGGCGTGTAGTGCAGTGTATGTTCAGAGCTCAGAGAGGAACACATAGCTGTATCTTCAGAGAGCAAGAGGCGCCATGCCTGGGCGTCGTGCAGAATTGCACAAACGCAGCAGTGCTCGCCTTATTCTGGGGTTGGGTCCTGTGATCAGGAGAGATGACACCGGCGTCGATCGGAGAGGCCGCCACGGCTCTTGCGCTACGTCGATCCGTGCGAAGCAGGTGTCATCTCGCCTGATCATAGGACTCACCAACCCTGAACGAATGTGCTTTGCAGAGTAATGTGGCGTACCAGTATCTGCTTGCTTCTTCAGAAACACCTCTGTCTTTTTCGTAGTCCTCTATGTTTCGGTCTTGCAGAGTTGCAGGTCAGGAGATGTGGACATCACACATGCGACATAGCTAGGCAGATGCTGGAGCAATCCTTGAGCTTAACTGCTAATGAGCACTGAGCCACTGGCACATCTCCTGCTGCTGTTTAGGTAAATCTGAATCCTGTTGGCGAGATCTGTGACTGTTGGCGCTACATAATCCTTTTTTTTGTCTGAAATACCTTTTTTTCCCCTTGCTGCAATTGCTGCATGCTTGCAAATACGATACGTACATATATGGCTTAGCTCAGCCTTACGGTACTCTCTCTAGACTCTGACGAACATGCCATATTCTATGAGGATTCGCGTCTGTTTAATGTTGCTATCGTTTTCTACTGCAGGGAGGAGGAAACAGTCATGCAATTCGCCGTCTTCAGCTAAGAAACAAGAGGAAGCTCGTCTTCCTTCCTGTCAGGGGATTTCTCAGCTAAGAACTTTGCGAATATGATCTGTGATCAATGATCAGCCTTGTCTGACAACAAGAAATTGAGCTGTTGTTTTGTTGGATGGAACCGTCTACCTGCCCTGTCCACAAATGGTCATCTGTGTAGCTCTGGCTCTGGCTTGAACTGACTGAAAACCGACAAGTTTTCAAGCTAATCCACTCGTGGTGAAAACTACCATTCTTGGATCTTGAGTCTGTTCTTTTTGTTGAAAAACAACAGTAGGAAAGTGTTTTATATGTTCTTGATTCTTTTCCCTTCCGCTCTCTGAACTATTCTGAGCAAGTTCATGATAGACTGATCGAGGTTTTGAAGAAAGGTTTTGTAAGGATTGTTAGTTAAACGAGCCGTTTTACCGTCCACATCAGACGGTAGATCCATGACTGCAATTCGTAACGAACACAGAAAAAAAAAAAGAGAAGATTTTTCATGGAAAAGCATATATTCAGATAAGTTGAAGAGAAGGGGAAAAAAAAGGAAAAAAACCTGGGGATAAGAGCATCTGGGCTCCATGTAGGCAGCACACCCGTTGTTCCACCGGATTACTGTAAAACGGACGAACAGCCCACGATTCAGCCCAACCGCGTCCCGGGACGATCGGCCGCATGGCCTGGCCCAACAATCTTGAAGCATAAATTAAAAAAAAACAATCTTGAAGCATCGTCGGTCGCCACCTTGGCTGCTACTAAATGGGATGACTAGACTCTAGAATGAGGAAGGAGTAAGAATGGAATTGTTCGGCTGCAACCAAATGCTATGTATAGATCATATAAAAGTAAAAAAATTTAACACATAGATTTTAATCTAATTTTAAGTTGTAAAGAACAGAAACTTGGCCTTTAAGATTGGTGTTCGCCATGTGGTTATATTTGACATGTCTTCGCCAAATAAGAAATTACAATGCTTCCTAGCTTGAGAAATTTCCTCTTACTATAGTAGTTAAGAGGGTGGAGCTAAGGCGTGGTTGTGGCCATCGAGTTTGAGCGAGCTAGGGTTGTTCGGGCTTGGCTTGTTTAGACTGCCAAGTTGGCTCAGCTCGGCTTGTAGGATACACCGAGCTAGAAGAAAGGCTTGGCTAAGGCTCGCTCAAAGCTCGAGTATGCTCACGAGCCCTGTAAGAGCTCATTGCATCGAGCACAAGCATAGGGTCGCCATGCCGAGGGGACATGAGGGGAGGAGGCACAATCCGGAGGGGTGAAGGTGCCATTGCCATGGCCGTCGACTGAGGGCGAGGATGGACAATTCTTTGTCTATATATGGTTGTCGTTGTCATCCCCGCGATCTGGAGAAGATAACAAGGCCGTTGTCGTGAGCACGATAGTTGGTGCAGAAGAGGGCATCACACCACCGCTGTAGGAGGAGGAAGTCGCCACGTCGGCCGTCGAGGGTGGCATAGTCGAGGTAGCAAGCCGGTCGCACTATTTTCTAGGTGGAGAAGAGGGACGCCAGGTGAGGGATAGTGGTGGTTGGGGTGAGGAAGAGGGAGAAAGATGATGAAGTAACTAAGGATGGCTCATGGCTGGGTAGTGAGGTGGGTGAGGGAGAAGGGAGCTGAGGTCAGAGAGGGTTACTGCTACCTAACATGTGGGTTGGGTGGCGGGCCATGGAGCAAGACAGGTTGTTGGCCCATATCAACGAGCCACAAACAAGTCAAGTTTTGCTTGGTTCGTGCTCGTGTTTTTGGGCAATCTAGAAATCGTGTTCAGCTCATGTTGAGTCCGAGCCAAGCTCGAGCTACTCGTAATGTGTGAACTTAAGTGTCAGCCCTACCTATAGGCTATCAGCGGTGCGAGGATGCAGATCCACAACCATATTTGCCCAGGGTTGCTAGTAGCATAGTTTTTAAAACTGGAACGGTCATTGAATCACTCCACCCTTAAGTTCACGGTTCACTGGTCCAACTGACGATTAAACAGGTTTTATCGATTCAATACATTTTCTCGACCCCAATTGTCATCCCATCGATTCCAGCCCACCCACCACTGCCCAACCTATTAGCACATTAGATTTCTAGCCCAAAAGGTTGAACCGACCCCACCTGGACAACTTCATAGTACAACTCTTTTGATGATCGGTTAGGATCAGAACAAGGCTTTTTTAGTGGTTGCCCTCGGTTTCTACCATCTTGATTTTTTGTTTGACGAGGAGAATCTAGAGCTGCAATCACATGAGATGAGACATCTAGCTTATTTTTTTACCCCTCTTTCTAGAGTAGGCGATTGCCTAGGAAAACATCCTTTTTGCAGGCGTAAAATCATATTGTTTGCCTCAGTATATTGCTCTACTGGTGAGAAAAGCTTGCTGGTGTTAGTTGATGGGTGAAGGCTCAAGTCGTGTGTGAAGCGCTCATTACGCAATCTTTGCCGAAAGGCACATGTCACTTTTTCCCCTGCCACATTTGGAATAGAATTTCATGCAGGCGTAAAATCATATCGTTTGCCTCAATATATTGCTCTACTGGTGAGAAAAGCTTGCTGGTGTTAGTTGATGGGTGAAGGTTCAAGTCGTGTGCGAAGCGCTCATTGCGCAATCTTTCCCGAAAGACACATGTCACTTTTTCCCCTGCCACATTTGGAATAGAATTTCATACTTGATAAACCTTCTTGCAAAATGCATCAGAGGTTCGTCATGCTCTTGGTGCAATAAAAAATGATCATCTACTCTTACAAGTTGGGTGTGACACCTTTGAAAGTTGCTTTGTAGTTTTTGACATAGTTGGTCCCAATTATAGATGGAGTTTGGGAGGTTGATTAGATAACCATGTCCGCGCTGACCCCTCGAGTTCTTTTCCATTGCCTTCCATTGCTTGAATTTTTGTGGCATAGATTTGCAAGAACTCATAAGGGTTTTGAGTACCATTAAACTTTTTTATTTGGCCAGCCCAAAACTTACTAGGCCATGCTACATTACATAAGCTTGACGTGAAAGCCTGGTATCTGTATCAAGGGACGTGCCTGGTAATATTGTGCATATGTCGTCAGACCTCGGGATTAGGATGATCTTATTAGTGCTAAAGGTATTATGGGAGATTTGGATGGGTGAAATTTGTTGGAAAGGGTCCTAGGGAGTGCTCTAATGTACCAGGGCTTCGACTGACAGGATGAGCGGATCGATTGAGTTGGAAGTAGTTGCCAACATTATTTTTATTTGGACAATGCTCTCTTATGTTATGAGTTGGGGGTTCATCAAAAGTTGTTGTCCGAATCCTTCACTATTGCGTGCTACTATCCGAGTGAGTGATTTCTAAATATAATTTAGTTAGGTAGATTTGAAGGGTTCTTATCAATCCGACAAGGGCCAAAAGCTGATCCCATTATCGTACTTCAATTCTAGAAAGACTTTGGCCCTTTCGGAGGGAAACTTGATGCATGGGGTCCACTTCCGGACGGGTTAGCATATTTTGAATAGAAACTTCTACATGCTTGTCAGCTTGCTCTTGGTGACAGAGCTGGCCGTGAGCAGTAACATATTCCTCAAGCGGTGATCCTTAACCCTCATGGGCAACAACTTGGTGGTTACCCATTGAAAAGGAACAAGCCATAGCGGAACTCTTCGTAGAATCATCAGAATCCAAATACTTGTAATGATTAGGAATAACACTCAGCACATTATTAGGGTATAAAACATTGGGATTCTCGGGCGGACTCATGTTTATTTCCTAGACCGACTGAAAGTGGGAGAAATTTCAAGAACACTTCGAGCCCCACGATGGGCGTCAAATGTCAAGGATTAAGAGAAATGCTCTGCCTTTTCTAAGCTTATTTGTTTTGAATGGGACTGAAGCGGCCGCCTCCTCTCGTGATCTAGAGAACGATTTTATATTCGTTTAGGCCTCTCTAGATGGGATAATGACGTACCCTACATCTAGTGGGATTAATTTAGAATAGCTTCCAAAGGGCTTTATGAGTACGAGGTGGGTTTAAATTGAAAAAAAATGAATCACTGGTACTACGACCGTTTTGTGGATCTCAATGGGTATTATTTGCTAGAGATGTAGGGTGTGAGACGGTCCTTTCTAGTTCCTAGGTCAATCCGGGATGAAAGAACCAAACACGCCCTTGTATTCTTCCATTAACACATCAAGATCGATAGCATCAGCTCACCAGTTCAGATCTAGTATCATTCACTGTACTACACGGCGTCGATCAGTTCTTCCACATGAAGGCCACAGGGCTCCTGACCCGATGCTTCCTATTCTCCCAAGTGATGTGCCCGAAGTCCCAACCCGCCTTCGCGTCCACCCCCGCTTGGCTCCTGAACTCGACGGAGTAGCTCTTCTTCTCGCTCGGCTCCATGAACGCCAGGATCGTCGGCGTCACCGTCACCTTCACCCCCTCCGGCGCAGCCACGGTCACGTTGTACGTCTCGGGCTTCTCCGCCACCCAGGTCACCGTCCTCGTCAGTGTCCGGACGGCGGTGCCGTTGTCGAAAATTACCACGAACGACGGGTAGTTGAGGTCGGTGGCGCCGCCGGGGAGCGTCCGCTCGCATCTGACCAGATCGGGCACGAACTTGCGCATCTGCTCGACGGTGTAGTTGAGCGAGCACAGGAAATCGACGTAGTCCTGCGCGCCGGCGTCGTAGACGAGGCCCGGGTCCATGGCGAGCTGCGGGCGCACGAGCCCCGCTCCGGCCACCAGCGGCGACGCGGCCCTGGCGGCGCCGGCGGTGGCGGTGGCGGTGGCGTTTCCGCGGCCGGAGGACGTCACCGCATTGTCGAGGATGTTGCGGCCGTTGTTGTCGAGCGTCCCGGCGGTCGTCATCAGCGCCGACCGTATCATCGCCGGCGTCCAGCTGCCGTGCTTCTTCTTGATAAGCGCCGCTATGCCGGCGACGTGCGGGCACGCCATGGACGTCCCCGAGACGATGTTGTAGTCGGCTGTCCTCGCGTCGTACTCCGGGGACGTCAGGGAGGCATTGCTGGACCAGGCGGCGAGGATGTTCACCCCCGGCGCGACGACGTCGGGCTTGAGGAGCTCGGGGACGATCGGGTTGGGCCCCCGCGACGAGAACCCCGTCACCACAGGGAAGCGGCTCTCGCCGGTGAGCGTCTCGCAGCCGGAGCTGAACGACGCCACCGGGTACGGCGTCGAGGCCATGTACGCCCTGAGCTTCTCGCCGCCAGCGGCGCCAAGGGTGAGCGCCGGCAGGGTGAAGGCCTGCGCCGCCACGCCGTCCGCGAACTGGTCCCCGGTCTCGACGGCGACGAGCCCAGCTCCGCCGGCGTTCTGCACCAAAATGGTGTGCGCGGCGACGGCCATCCGCATGCACACCACCATCTTCCCCATAACCTTGTCCGGCGCCGCCAGGTCGTCCTCGTATCTGCACGGGTTGGACACGAGCGGGATCTCGCCGGTGCTGTTGGCCTTGATGCTGTAGAGGGACTGGCCGTCGAGCACGACGCCATTGCCGAGCTTGAGTCTCGCAGGGAACAGCCGGTCGGCGGTGGAGGCGCCGACGGTGGTCATCCACGGCGCCGAGTTGGTCACGGTGGCGTCGTACGGGCCGTCGTTGCCGGCGGAGAGGACGACGAAGACGCCGCTGCGCTCGGCGCCGAACGCGGAGATCGCGATGCCGTCGCGGTCGAAGTGCATCGGTTCCCCTCCGATGGAGACGGAGATGATGTCGACGCCGTCCTTCACCGCAGCGTCCATCGCCGCGACGATGTCCACCGTCCTGCAGTTGATCACGCCGCACGCCCTGTACATGGCGACCCTCGCCTTGGGCGCCAAGCCCCTTGCCGTGCCCCTCGAGAACGAGAACAGGTGGGCTCCGGCGACCTCCGCGCCGGCGGCCGTCGACGCCACGTGCGTGCCGTGCCCCATGCCGTCCCTCGGGGTGCGGAAGTCATTGCCGTCGGCGTCGGCGTCGGCCCCGGCGCCGGCGGAGAAGTACTTGGCGCCGACCAGCTTGTTGTTGCACGATGAGCTGGCGTTGAAGTCCTCGCCGTCGACGCACCCGCCCCTCCAGCTCGGCCGGACGGGGCCGAGGCCGGCGTCGATGAAGCTCGCGCTCTCCGGCCAGACGCCGGAGTCGATGAAGCCGATGATGATCCCGTCACCGAAATCGGAGTCCGGCCAGGCGCCGAACTCCGGGCTGAGGCCGACGAACCCCGGGGACCTCGTGGTCTGGGGATAGAGCGCCCTGTCCTCGTACACGCCGAGCACGCCGGCGGCGCTCGACATGCGCCGGGCCTCACCGGCGGTGAGGTGGACGGCGAAGCCATGCATGACGGTGTCGTAGGTGTACAGCAACCGGCTGGCGCCGTCGTTGGCGTCACGAGGGGAGTGGGTGGCCACCATGGAAGCATACCAGTGCTCGAGGGTGGCGAACTGGGAGGGCTTGTAGAGGTGGTTGGCCTGGACGATGTAGGCTTTGGAAGTCGAAGGCGGCTGAGGCTTGCGGTCGAAGCGGTTCTTGGGCTCTGGCATGAGGACGGACTGCGCGAGATGCGCGAGGAGGAGGAGCAGTAGTGAGAAGTGCAGGGGGCTGGGGATCGGGGACGCCATGGCTGAGCTTGTGGTGAAGGAATGCATGCGTGGTAGTGGCTTTTATAGGGGGTCGAAGCGAAGTTTTGGCTAGTCCGTCATACTCATGCACGGTCGGTGTTGACGAATGGGTGGATGCCGCCTTTGCTAATCTGCATCGCCTCCCTGATAGATCTAGAGCAGTATGTGCATTCATTTTTGTGAACGTTTTACCGTCCGACCTCGTGGAGATTGGCGCGAGATGTATCGTGCGATCCGGCCTTCACTGTGGAATTAGTCTTTCATGGGAGTGTACGTTTTTGACAAACTGACCGTGCACAATCTGCGGAGACGCACGACAATAAAACTTGTGGACAATAAAACCTGTACATGTACGTTTTTAGGCTGTCTCCAACAGGAATCCCTAAATTTGATCTCCTATAGTCTCATATGCAGGTTCTCTTTAAAAAAAATCTCACCCTATATTTCGTCCATCTCCAACAGCGTTCCCTATATGGAGAATTGTATAGGGGGGAGAGAGAACCCCTACATATAAGGGCCGGGATGGAGAGAAAAACTCTATTTTAGGGAACGGAATAGGGAATGCTGTTGGAGAACATAGAGGAAGAATCCATCCCCTATTTTAGGGTAGAGGGTGCTTTAGGGGAGCCTGTTGGAGACAGCCTTATGTGTCATGACTGTACACATAAAAACTTTTTGTTCGATCTTGACTTTATTGTTCGTCTCTGTGTCGTGTAAAGTGTTTTATGTGTTAATTGTTTCTAGATCGATGAAAGATTTTGTTACACGAGGAGGTATATATATAGGGATCAAGATAAATGATGATTTTGGATAATTGGACCATATTTTCAGACCGGCAAATGGTGACTAGGTGATCATTTATTGTCGATTCTATTCAATATAGTGGTGGATATGCTCACCGTTATTATTGCTAGAGCTAAACAAAACAATAAATTTTACAGCGTTATTCTTTGTTTAGTAGGATGATTAATATGCAGATGACAACAGTATTTTTCTTGATCATAACAAAACTCAAGCTGTCAACTTGAAGTTACTATTAAGGGCTTTTAAGCAGCTTTCTAGGTTTTAAATTAATTTTCACAAGAGCGAGATTTTTTTTCTTTGGAGATGCCAAGAATGTTGAAGATCAATACACAAACATTTTTGGTCGTGGAGTGAATATTATCATTTTAAGTACCTCGATATCCCTATGCATTATAAGAGACTTCGCATCTCAAACTAGAGAGGAATAGAGAGGTTTTAGAAGAAAAAAAAACTAAGCAGTTGGAAAGACGGAATTTTATCCATCGGAGGCCAACTTGTTTTATTAAACCTTGTCCTCAATATCTTGCTGATGTTTATGATGTCATTTTTTAGATTCCATGAACAGTGCTAAAATGATTAGATTATTTTATATCTAGATTTTATTGGCAAAGTGATAGCTAAAAAGGAAATATTTGTTGGCAAGGTGGAATATTGTTTGCTGCCCTAACGATCAACGAGGGTTGGGGGTTCAAGACCTAAATGCTAAAAATAGTATATCTTATTTAGCGAGTGGTTGTTCAAGCTTTTTAATGAAGATGGAGTTTGACAACAAATGCTTAGAAGCAAACATCTATTTAATAAGACGCTTTCCCAAGTTAACCCTCAACATAGAAGATTTACAATTTTGAAAAGGTATTAGGAAAGTTTAACTTGAATTCTTTTATTGGGAGCCTTCTATTTGGGGAATGGTACCAAATTCCATTTTTGAAAAGACGATGGGATGGGACATACATCTCTCAAAGATAAATATGTAACCTTTTTGCTATTGCCCAGGGAAAAACTGATACTGTTGCAAAAGGTCTAAACATGTCTCTGACATAAAATTTTTGAAGAACTTTGGCGGGCCATAATCTTATTACATTGCAAGAATTACATTCTAATTTGAATTATATGCATCTTAGACCAACAAGAGACATCATCGGATCTGATCCAGGCAACACCGCTTGCGCTATGGTTCGCGACGAAGGAGGGGTCCGCACTAGGGTTGGTTGGGAGAGGAGGCGGCGGTGTGCAAGGGCTGGCTTGGGAGGAGGCGTCGGCGGTGGCGTGGAGGTTGACCGAAGTTGGCAGTGGAGGAGGCAGCAAGGTGGATGGTGTTCGCCGGAGATCAAAATGAAAAAATGGGAGATGGCTGGAGGTTGAAGGCGGGAGGGTCGTTTTGGTTCAAAAATGTGTGTAATGGCACGTGCTAAGAATCTTCACTTAGCAATAGCATGGAGCGGAGAGGCCATTTTATAATAGCAAATCTCGGAAACGACCACTTTGTAGTGGTATGTATCCAATTTATCCTTCTATTTTGAATTGCCAACCACGTGAAGAACTTACAAGTTGGATTCAGTATGCGCCTTCCAAGTGATCGACTATTTGATTACTCCCGGCAACATATTAATTTCTCAAGCATTAGGTCACAACTAAATTGCAGGTAAGATTTGAACAAGATGTCCATTTGCATGTACCAGGAGCTGAAATGCAATGCTAGTATCATCTGACATTCTGACACATACGTAATAGGCTCCATTATGCAACCTTGCAACCCATGTTGCCCTATAAAGTGTATTGATACCATGCTTGGTTGTCATAAGCCCATAATAAGCCTCCAGAATCTTCATGCTCACTCTTCTGAATGGTGCAGAAATGATCGTCAGTTGGATGAATTGTTGAGGGAAGCAAGGATGAGGCAAACAAACAATCTTGGCTTTGAATACAAATTTGAGATTTTGGAGCATCTCACTTTGGTATGAACCAGCCAGGGAGGGTACCCAGAAGCAGTAGGGTGATCCTAAAAAGGTTGAACAGTGTTTCTTCTGGCCTCTTCCTATGATCAAATATTATCCCTTCTAAGTCTAGGACGTAACTCTGATAAACACCTCCCCGGAAGAATAATCTCTCCACATTTTTCCGTTTCAGCTTTGGCCATTCAAGCTTTCACAGCTCCGTTATTCAGAAATCAGGATGAAACGTCTTCCACTAGCCTTTTGTTTTCCGTCAGATCTGGACTTGTCTCACTGAATTGAGCTCCACGTACCAGCCCAAAACGTCTCACGTGTAAACGTACAATATCAGAGAATCACATCCCGTTTGTACATGGGTTCCTAATAAGCTGCACAATACAACAAAAAAAAACCCAGTAACACCAAACGGAGTTCTTTATCACCGACTAAGTTTGCAAAATCACCGGTTAATCCGTGGGATCAAACCGTTTGAAATTCATGTAAATGAAATTTAAAATGAAAACTTATTTAAATTTGTAAAAAAAAAATTAATTATTCTAAGCACTTTGTCTTAAATAAAATTTTAAAATAAAATTTTTCGTTATTTTACGTGATTTTTTTTAAAAAATAAAGACCGCAGCTAATCACCCAAAACCGTCAGTTAATTGGCCTAAAATTAGACAAAATTCAAAAATTAGTTTAGACATAAAACCCTAAAAAACCGATGGTTAATCACAGTTTTGCAAACCTTAACCGATTACCTCGCCAACAAAATAAACTCACTGACGAAGTCGAGAGCTAGCTCACCTGTTCAGTCCATGGAAGGACTCCGTTGAACGGTGAACCACGACATCCGGCGAGTCCCCCATAATTGAGACGCATCTAGACCACGGAAAGAGAATCGAGGGGTCTTCAGGAACATCAGAGGAAATCCTAAATCGGCAGCACCATTGCTGAAGGAGCATCGGCAGAACCATCTTCAAAGACGTCGATGCTGAAACCGAACCCTATATATACAGCGCAGACTATTCAAAATGAAGTCGAGAAGTTCTTGACATTTCCCTTCCAAGAAGTGCATATGCCAAAGTGGCTGTCCAGTTACATTTGGATTTGAGAACGAATACGCAAACAAGTTATGCAGTGTGTGTACAGTGTAGAATGGATAAAATACAGGTGATGTACTCTTCAGAACAATGTTGAATGGATAAACATACAAATTATGCGTTCTTCTGAATAATCTGGCCAGGCCATATACAATTTACAAGACATCGAAGATTGATAACACAGTTCGGTATGATCAGTAGCAGCACTTTTCTCCTAAGCTACATTTGATGCATACTCAACGAATTGCTGAGTAGCTCCTCTGTATGTCATACGTTCATCTATAACTTTCAGACCAAGTTGCCGACTTCCTTTCCCTGAGGCCTATAAGGGGCTTAGCTCCAGCACTGGATTTATTCGCCACAGAAAATATATACAAGTATACGACTGATGATCAAAGGTTTTCGGTATGATCAAGTGCTTCCATCAGAGTTATGCAATAAGAGGCTCCCCTAAAGGTCTTCGGCGAGTGTCAGGAAGGTCCATAGTATAAGCTACTATTGCTGAAAGCAATGAACAGGCAGCTGGAACAAGCCCCAAACCAAGTCTTGTAACTGAATAGGCCAACAGGGGTGCATGGTTCGTTCTGGTCTTGGTACTTCCTGCCATGCAACATTTCAAATTCTCAAATTTTGCACTAGGGGAGTAATACTTCAAATTTTCTTATTATGATGTGTCAGTTCTAGACTTCTAGTATATTAACAGACATTACCTTGATAGGACTCTAGAATATACAAGGCTAGCCCACATGAAACTTTGTCAACAAAACTTAATGAGCCATACACAAAAGCACAACCATTTAGATCTTCTCCTACTAAAACACCTTCCATGCTGATACTCGTTACCTGTGACAAGGGAAACCCCAAACAGATAATAATGATGAAAAGTGAACTGACTGAAGTCCCATAACATAGCATCATTATGCATAAAAACGTATGCAAATGTAGACAAATACTCCCTCCGTTCTAAAATGTAAGGCATATAATTTTTTGATGCAGTCAACAAACGTAAACTTTGATCATCAATTTCTTTCATATTATATCCATCAATAACTAAAAAATTAACATCATATCAAAGTCTTTTAAATACGAATCTAACTATATGACATACATAACATTGAACATATATGTTCCTAGCATAATTATTAGTCAAATAGTCTAAACATTGACTTTTTAAATTACATGCACGCCTTACATTTTAGAATGGAGGGAGTATGATTAGGGCATGGTATTTGAATAAAAAAGATTTATGAAACACTTGCAGTAAGGCATTTACTGAATGCAAAAATGCCACGCAGCTGCACAAGGTTAACCGCTACATAATGATAAATACTTCTAAGCAAACACACAGAACCAATTTTGCCCAAAAGTTGGGCATAGAAGCATTACACTAAATCAACTCTTTACAATATGTGAATCAAAGTTAAGAACTTACAGTCATAAGAGCATTGGCAGCTCCTATTGTAACTGACAGGACATACATGCAATTGTGCATTCTGCTTGGTAGAACAACAATTCCAACACCAGACAATATCCAAAGCATTGCTCCAGCCGAAAAATAAACTTTTAGACGCCAACTTGACCATCTAGTCTCCTATACAATGTAGAATTACATTGAGAAAATAGATAGATTAAACATAAGAATAGAGTAACATTAATAACATAGTCTGACCTGTAATACGACAGATACTATAAAACTGCAGACATAGATAATAGCAGGTACCTGGAAACAAAAATTTTCAACAATTAGTACATAGAAAATCCATATTATCAAATGTAGCACAGAATTCTCTAAAGTGATCAAGTATAAAATGGACCAAGGGTCTCGATGTAAGAAAAAAGCATTACTAACAAGCATCGCTTTCAGGAATCAGATTATCTCGACTCTGAGCCATTGGGGCTCCTAATTTGACCACTAAGTGTACTGGAGCTCATGCAAAGCTAGCTTAGTTCTGGGCCTTCTGGCAAAGGCTTCAGCTACTTTATGTGATCGATTACAAAATGGACCACAGGTTTTGATGTAAGAAAAAAACATTACTAACAAGCATCACTTTCAGAATTCAGATTATCTTAACTCTGAACCATTAGGGCTCCTAATTT
>SPJY01008556.1:1902739-1923484 GCA_005191435.1 Raddia distichophylla
CTTACCAGTGCTTTGGAAGATTGGTGCATTTCCAAATCGTTTATCACATAGAATGCAATAAGTGCCTGATCAAATAAAGAAATATTTCATATAATCTCTCCTTGGCTATAGCCAAAATCTCTAGAAAAATTAAAGTGATGCGTCAAAAAAACACAAATAATGCAGACATGATCACACAAAATGCCGCTTGTTTGGTAAACATATTTGAGATCAAATATGCATGGCTGTAACATATGATATACTAATGTTAATGAGAATGTGCTACATTCAGTATATCCTAGAAAGTGGTAGGTTTACATAAGGTTAAACAAATGTTATCACAAAATATTTACTGAATGTAAAAATGAACTGATAAATATAATCCTAAATCATCTAAAATATCATATTGCTCAATAATCAATGTATGATATTGAAATAAGATGACAAAAAAAATGCAAAACTTCACCATGCCATGCAAAATGACTTTTTCCATATATAGCATTCAACACAGAATAATTATAGGCTTGAAAATGGAACGAGTAACATCCAAGGCAACATCATAAACTGGATATAGAATAGGAACAGGTTTAGAATTTTTTAAAGAAAAAGGCGCTTTCAGTCTATCACATCGTGAAAGCTTACTATATACCTGCGAAACATTGGTCACCAATCTAGTGAGCATGTAGACTAGAGCAACTTGGTAGTACAGAACTTTCTTGAACCAGTGAGCCCATGAAATTCTGGAGAGACTCATATTCTGACAATATTGATTTAACCTAAAGAATTAAAAGTTTGTCGAGAAAGTGTAAAAAATGTGAGGAAATACCTTAAGAACTATTTCAAAGGAACATAGAATAAAATATATTAAACTCAAAAGTGCTAAGAAGGTTTTCAGCTTACCCTGGATCTTTTGTTCCAATCAAGAACACAGCAACAAAACAAGATCCGAGGGAAATGGACACGTAAGCAATCCATCGATACTAGATCAAAGTATTTGAGAAATGTGAGATATATATAAAAGTTCGGGTAAATAGTTATATATTTTTTAGCACAAGAGAGTACCTGAACTATTACGGTCACTGACTGCAGTAGAGTAAATATCAGCAAAGCTATGCCATACAGGCTAAGATTTGCAACCTAGCATAAGTGTAAAATTTAGTGTTAAGAAAAATATAAACATAAAAATTGATCACATCAGATGACGGTATTTTGATATCTGAGAGCAATGAAGGTCATAGCAAGGTGTTCTAACCATTGTGAAGGCATTGCGGCAGCTTACTAATGCAACACGACTTGTTGGGTTTGATGTCATGCAGTTCACCATTGACCTTGGGATGTGTAAAAGATTTATAAATGAAAAGCCAAACTCACAAAAGAAGTCGTGAAGATAAGTAAAAAATAAGAATTACATGTGAGCGACTTGAGTAATTGCCCAGCCAACATTAAAAATAGCAGCAAATGTGCTGTATCCAACAGTCTCCAGAGTAGACGAAACAGTTCCCGTAAGTTTGCAAGGCAAACAGTTACCAAAAACAGATGAGAAGGAAATTGCGACCAAAATAGAACCTCCTGCATGCCACAATTTGAAATGCCCAAAACGATCGATCTGGAACAAAAAAAATGATATATTGAGGTATGTACATAGGAATCATACACAGTAAATGCAGAGAAACATAGCAGTGGAGGCCTAAAGAGAAGATAAGCAATTAAAATGATAATACATCACAGTTTAATGCCATTCCTACGGAAATTAAACTTTTTCTATCTTTACCAATTCTCCAACAAAGATTGTTGTGAAGCCATCTGCCAATTGACCAGAAAGCATGACAACAGCAGCATCGCTGCAAAAATGAACAGAAAAGTGAAATGCCCATAAAAAACTGTGAAACAACAAGTGATCGTTTCAAGTTTTACACATGTTCAGCAGATTCTCAAACTATGAAATACATGCATACATCATACCTTTGAACAGAAAACTAATAAAATTTTCCAAGTTCGATATAGTCACTAACATTTCTGTTATTGCCACATTAGTCTCTTGGAACATTGCAAAACTATCTGTGCTCTTTCAAACAGTACAATAGAACTATAACAAAATTAAAAAAATGATCAATGTAACACGCAAAATCACTTGAGCAGTATATTTGTTAAATATGTATTGCTTCACCATCTGATCAAGGATATATTGAAGGTAGTTGAACTTATTTCCAATGCATTTGTTTAATTCTACAACGAATAGGTTGGATCAAGAGCTAGAGTACATGTCAAAATAGGAATGCGGCAATATGTTTTAGCAATGAAGAATGTAATATAACAGTACAAAACAAATGGGAAAAAATACAGCCCCCAGAAGCACATACCTTGGACTAAGCCCTATATCCGTCAAGAATACCAGCAAATAGGTAAACCAACAGGATGATGTAATGTCGTTTAGCATATGCCCAGAACCATAGGAAAGTACTGACAGTCTCCCCAAAGGTTCATCCAGTTGTTCTTCACTTGATGCATCATTATCCATCATATTTACCATTATTAGATTTTAGGAGATTATACAAGTATAACCTACACCACAAAGGATCAAAGGTAAACGTATTAAATTGAGAATGTACATTGTACACAGCACATTATCACTTCTGACTTCGAAGAAATAGAGATCGTATTGCAACCTTGCTACTCATACACTTCATGAGAAGTAAAAATGTTTGCATATCATTCCTGGCCTCAAAGAGTTAATTTATCATATTAAAACAAAATTTTAAGTCTTGTGGGAGCACATTATTGTGAATTTTGTACATGATGCCTAAACAAACTGAGCAGGCAACATAACAGATGCTGTGAACCTGTGACACCTTAAACGGAACCATCAACTGCAAAAGTGCGCCAATTCTAAAGACGAATGTAACAAGACACCAATAAAAAAAAAGATTCGCATTTCCACTAAGCAGGCTCTTTCCGTCATTTTACCACAACTTTATGAGCCATCATCTGATCTTCCTTTCCCACTTCTCTTTCTTCCCTATCTTCTATCTTTTCTTCCAAACGAGGATATCCCAAATGAAATGAGCACCTTCACGAACACAGTGCGCAACCTTTTGCAGCATTCAAGCAATAACTAAACTGCACTGAAATTTTATCCAAAAATCAAATTTTGTGGAGCTTTAGGTCCCCTACAGCTGCCTAAAGAGTACAGGCTAAAACCAAACTGGACACACACAGCGAAGAAAAATATTACTCCACTGTGTTTCTGTATGTCAAGACTCGATAATCAAGAGACGTGATTCCCATCGCTGACCACATGGGCATGGGCCAGTAAGTGAATGGTGCACACTTCCAAGTTCCAACCGGTGCAGGTCAACCAAATGCTGCAGCAGCCACCGCCCATCGAAACCCCAACTCAACAGGGAACAATCTTGGAACAGATCAAACAGTAGAGACTGCACAAGCTCACCTGCAGCCGCGAGGCCCGCCGCCCGCGCGGTCCGGGGGCAAGAAGCACAGAGCTCGCTCGAAAAATGGAACCGCCGCGGAAACTATCTTTGGAAAAAAGACGGGGAGGGTGAGGCGACGACGGCGACGGCGGCGAGGACGTCGCGTGGACGGCAGGGCGGAGCGAGATGTGCAGAGTCGCCAAGGAGAGGGGAGGAGAGAAGCCAAGAAACGGGGAGACCGACGAATGGTCTGACTTTCTTGGGGAAGTGCGCCGGTGGGGGTGGGGAAGCCACGGGTGACGGGCGGGCCTCGCCCTGACGATATGATATTGTTTTTCGGAGCTGGTGGTCGCCGCACGTCAGCTCGCTCGTGACGTGCTTGCGGCAGCGGTGGGCGGCGACGGCGAGTGGCCGGAGGCAGCGGCGACGGCGACGGCGTGAATCGTGAATGGCTTTAGCCTACGCGTGCAAGCATGGCTGGCGCCGAGCGGGAGCGATCAGCGATCTATCTCAGCCGCTACTGACAAAAATTAAACGAGAAAAATGTTGACCTTTGTGAATAGCACTAGGTCGTGGAATCTCTCTCGGTCTTGCTTGACGCTGGCGCCTTGGAAAAGTGTTGTGGTTGTCCAAGGAAATGGTTTTCTACACTTATTGTCAGGGATTTTTTTTACTCGTGTCATTATAAAACGCATATTTATATTGATGTCATTCTTTTTGCAGCAATCTATCAAAATGTCATTATCAGCGTTTTTTGGAATTTTTCAGCTTATACTTGAGACAAATAGAGTAAAATACAGATAAAAACGCATCTGACAAGTGGACCCCACATGTAATCCGCTCACCTTCTCCTTCCTCCCACCTCCCAATCTCTTCCGCAACTCCAACGAGCGGCACGGTCGGCCACGGCGAGCGGCGGCGGCGGCGAGCGGCGGCGCGAGGCCCGGCGGCTTCGAGCTATGGCGGTGACTGGGGCGAGCGGCGCGGCCGCGCACGGCGACAGCGGTGGCATGCGGCTCATCGGAGAGGAGGAAGAAGAAAGTGGTCGAGCACGTGGAGCTCCGTCGCGTTGAGCAGTGTCGCCGGGAGGCTCCCGTTGAGGCCATTGCCGGAGAGGTCAAGGTGGAGCAGGTGCTGGACGCGGCCGAGGTTGGCGGGGAGCGAGCCGGCGAGCTACGCGTTGGGGAGCATGAGGCTAATGATAGAGAGAGAGAGAGAGGTAGAGAGTTAAAGGAGTAAGGAGGAAGGAGGGGAGAGTATGACATGTGGGTCACACATGTATTTCATTTATTTATTTCGTATTTGACTCGCGTATAATTTATAAATCCCCCGAAATGCTCCACAAAGGCATCGGTGATAATTAGTTGCAAAAAGAATGTCATCAATATAAATATGCGTTTTGTAATGGCAATTCTGAATAAAACGAACTTTATAATGGCATGAGTGAAAAAAAACATATTTTCAGCCGAAAGATATTCTTATATCGACATAAAAGCCCATGTTGACGGCGCTTCGAGCTTTGGTTTTTTTGAATATAATATATTGTGGAGAAATAGTTGCGGGTGCTATTCTGTCGCGGGCGGATAGGCAAGTGACGGGGTGTTTTAACAAATTCAGGTGACCCTCTATAATACTGTAGCAGATATAGAGGGGCTGCTGGAGGGAAATAATCTTTTAGAGGGTAGTGTAATTTATGAAGGAATTTTAAAGGGATGGATAGAGGGGACACTAATAGTGTTTTAGAGAGGAGATATAAAGGGGAGTTGGAGTTGCTCTTACTCGTGTGAGCCGCCTTCCTTCCTAGTTCCACCGTCGGTAACCTCCGTCATCTTTCCTTCACTGTTACTTCATCGGTGTCAACCACACCACCACTAGGTTTGGGTTAGAATTAGGGTTAGAATTTTGAAGTGGTTTTGTGTTCTCAGGGCAGTGTGGCGGAGCCAACGCCGGGGCGCAACGGAGCTTCAGCCCCGATCATTGGCCCATGTCATTTACCCCTTATTATATGCATGTCTTAACTAGACCAAAGGGATTAACTCTTATGCATTAGCAGATAAATGAGTTAAAAGAGGCGGTGCTATCAATGCTGTGCATTGAAGTGAATATATGGGCCGCATGTTTTCTGGTGTGCATGTTGCACAGGCGTGAATCACAGGAGGATGGGTAAACTCGAATAATGTGATACTCCGGTATCGAAATAATTTAGTTTTTCAAACGTTCTATCTCGTCAACATACATAGATTATTAGATACCAAACGACTCGCGGAAAGCCTATTAAAAATTTGAAGTTGTCGGTGCTATATACTATATAACCATACTTTATACTTAATTTAGAAATTTGATGATATTAGTTCTATAATCTTTAGGTTTCTTTCTTAGCCCTCCTCTTAATAGCTTTCTTGCTCCGCCACTGTCTGAGCTAGAATGGAAGCGCTACTGGAGCCGTTGGATCGGTTGAAGGAGGCTAAGCCAATGGTGGTGGATAGATCGGTGCACACAATCCTAGTGTCGATTAGGCGGGGTCGTCATTACAGCGGGAGGTTAGATGGCGGAGCAGCGAGGCAGCGATGGCACCGCCAGCCACGGCAATGGCGAAGGCGGTCGGCATGAGGGGAGAGACGCGCGAAGCAGATCGGTGATGAGGACGGAGGAGGAAGGATGATGGGAGGCACATCCGAGAGTGGAAGGAAGAAGGCGTGGCGAGTATGAGAGCGGTCGGGCCAGTAACGTCGATTTCTTATCGAGTTTTGTCGAGAATAAATGTAGACTAATTTTATATAGACCGAACCACAGGAATCTAACATCGACAATGATAGCATAGATAATACAGGCTCAAATAGCACAGAACGTGAACCACGAGCCTCGATCTATCATTCGAGCCATGGAGAAACAATTCCAGTACACTATTTCGTATGCAACTGCTTGGAGGGCAAAGCAAAAGACATTAGAGATAAGGTTTGAGACATATAAAGCATCTTATGCGAATATGACATCCCTGTTGGCGGCCATAGTTAGAAGAAATGTGGGTACATATTATGATTATAAAGAATTGGAGGCAGAGGGCGATGATATTGGGAAGTTCGTTCTGCAGCGGGTTTTCTTTGCTTTGGGGCAGTGCATCAGGGGATTTCAAAATTGTCCTCCAGTTCTAGTGTGGACGGAACATTCTTAACTGGTAAGTATAATGGACAAAATCCTGACAGCAATTGCCGTTGACGGCAACAACCAGATTCTGCCGATGGCATTTGCTTTTGTGGAAGGTGAGAATATTGAGAGCTGGTACTGGTTCTTAGAGAGGGTGAAGCATGCGGTTGTTGTTGGTAGACCAGATATTTGTATCATTCATGACAGACATGCTGGATTGTCGACGGCGATCAAAGAAATTAAGCTTGGCTCTAACTATCGAGCTGCTCAGTGGCCAGACATGCATATCCGGTGGTGCATGAGACACATTGGTGCCAATTTTTTTAACCAGTTTAAGAGTAAGCACTTAATGAATCTGTTTAAGCGGTTGTGTAAGCAAAATCAGCAATGTAAGTTCAATCGGATGTGGCAGACGTTGGACGAGCTGACCACGAAGCATACCAGGGAGGCTGGGAACATAAGGAACAGAAGGATTAGAAATTTTTCAGAATGGATTGAAGACTGTCCGAAAGAGAAGTGGGCATTGCTATATGATTCAGAAGGCCGTAGATACAGAATCATAACTACAAACTTGACGGAGGTATACAACTGAGTCATGAGAAGGACCAGGACACTGCCGCTCGTAGCAATTATGGAGGGGATTCAACATGGAAGCACGCCATGCCATAGAGCGCATCCAGGAGGGTATTCAGATGACGGCAAGCGAGGTCCTTGACACCTTCAGGAGGATTTACGAGAAGACCACGCGAGCTATTCATCTGACCTCTTGTTGCGCCGATCCAGGCGTCCTCGCTCCCGTACCTACAACGGCCCCCAGACCTCCGTTCTCCGGTATAGTAATGCAAAATCTTTTTTCCCTTTAACATGCACATATGAATCATAATAATTAAATATACGTCGCGTGCAGGCAACCAGCGTCCGCATGCTCCACCACCGAGTGTCGCAGGGTCATCGGGTGCCTCCTAGGGCCCATTCTGGCCCCCTTAGGACGTGCCCGGGTCGTCCGGAGGCTTGCAGGGGTCTTTCTGGCCCCGGCACGATGCGCCCGGTACATCGGGTGGGTTTCACGGCCCATTCCGTCCTACTGTCGACGTGCCCGAGCCGTCCACTCAGGTGGCTGCTACGTTTCATGGGTCGTTGAGGCCACCTCCTACGCCTACATTTTCTGGTTAGTCCTCTTGTTTTCATTTTCGATAGTCCAATATGTTATGATTCTTACAAATAAATCCATTGCAGCTCCTGCGTACACCTCGACTTGGGATAGCCCAGAGGCGAGCCCGGAGATGCATCACAGCCCTCTTGTCGAGCCACCAGCGTACCAGGGCAATCCTCTCCCAGCGGATCTCTCAGACTACTTCTTCAGGAGTCACCAGGAGATAGGGCCGTCACAGTTGTCTGAGGCACCCCCTGTCGCCTCGCAGCCGTCGCAGCCAGAGAATGCGATGCCCGAGCCACAGTCCCGACCGCAGTGGGACGTCGGGGCCCCGGACCGTTTCACTTTTTCCTCTACATAGCTCGGACGTGCATGCAAGCCTCGAGCTGATGGTTCTGTTGGGGGCGTCAAGCCTAAGATGGGTCGTCCGTAGGATCTTTGTTAGTCCATACCTTTTTTGTGTTGTTAGCACCGCTACTATGTCACTTTTATATCATGTTGTTATTATTTTGTTTCTGCTATTTTGCCCACGCTCGACCGTACCCTGCAACGTTTAACGATCGCCGACATAGCGTCCGAGTAGGTGGGCCCCGAAAGGTACGTCGTAGCCGGCAGCGCAGCGCAACCAAAACCCCTAAGCGACAAATACTACTTTCATGCCTCTGCTCAGGGAGGGTTTATATAGGCCAGTCCGAACATATACTTCAACGGCTACATGGTGCAACGGCTGGTTGGAAAATAATGCATTGTAACTGTTCGTGATAGCGACCTGACACGCATGCGCAAATAATGCATTCTCACTGTTCGTGAAAGAGGCCCATCTGACATGCGCCGTCTCTGGTACGCAATAATTCACGATTACTGTTCGTGAAATTGATGTGATAGCACAAAGAGGCAAAAGCTGCTCTCACAGTGCTTCTACACCGGATGTGACAACACGACGAAGCAAAAATAGCTCCTCGCCCGCGCGCTGCTAGGAATCCGAGGTCATTTTCCTTCAAATGGAGCACCCGGTGCCCACGAATCTCGCACCGCACAAACACCCGCAGTAGATATCTCGTTTTCAAACACTCGTTCCTTCCACAAGAACTGTATCTTCAGTCGTTTGGGAGGTGGCCTCTTATTTCAATCCGTTTAATTATGACTATATTTTTGATTTTATTATGTTTAACCTGCTTACATATGTGTTGTATGTGTTTTATCGTTCTCTTTATATGTAGTACATGGATAACGTGCATACTACTACCCGTCCATTTGTGCCACCTAGATGGTGGCTTTCATACGGCCCAAAAGTTTAAGCACACGCACCCTCTGAAGATTTGCCGATTGTATCGAGAGCTCACTACAACACAAATCCTACGATGCTTAGAGATCCGGAGTTCTATAGAGGATGGCCGAAGTGCCTCCATGGGGTCGACATGATCGTGCAGATTTTTTATCGTGTTGTAGATGGTTTTACGGGGCGTAGGTTTTACAGATGTGCCATGTTTGAGGTGCGTAAACCATAAAAAATAATCTTATTAGGTTACAAAAAGGTTATTGAGAATATACTCGAATGTTCGCAGGCACATGATTGTGGCTTTACAAAATGGATGGATGATCCATACCCAATGGCAGCATCGACATACATAGACTCTCTACACGGCAGAATACAATAGTTAGAGCGCAGAGTAAATGATCTACTGAGTGCACAAGAGACAGAGTGGCACCTAAGACGATTAGTTCTTGACCCACAATTTGAGGTGAACCCCTCATGCACCAATTATACATGCCTTTGTGGATGTCACTACCCCGACAGTCCGAACGAACTAGTGCGCTACAGGCGAATTAAATTTCGGAGGGAGCACGGGCACATCGAAGACACAGACTTCGAACAAAACCATTCATGCAGTACTAGATGGTGCATTTGTCTATGTCATTTTCCAGATCAAATGCCTTAAATGCACGCGTACTTGCATTCCGATCAAAGTCAGAAAAACACATGATTTTTACCTTCTCCTATCATTTCCGGTTGTCACCGTCAAATTTTATGATTTTTCATAACACATGATTAAATATTAAAACAATTTCATTAACATGATACAGGTCATGGCACGTATGATGCATAAAACAATTTATTATATTAGCGCATCATAACTAAACCTACATGCCTTAGAAGATTTCAAAACATACTTGTTCCACATGATAATCATTCTACTGGGTACAACGGGGGTATTTTCCCTTCGCAAACACGCTAGGTCTTGCTTCCCTAGCTCTAGTAGCCCTCTCGCGCTTTCTGACACGGTCGGCCTCCCGCTAATTCAACTGTCGCTGCCGGTCTGCTTCGCGCTGTGCTTGAAACTCCTCTCTCGCAACCTTGTTTATTTCTTCCCTGAGGGCGTCTTGCCACCGTTCCTCGGCCATAGCACGGCACCTCGCCGCATCTCTTTCCATTTCCCACTCCTGGTCGGAAGTTTGCTCCGCGTCCAAATATTGGACAAACTCGCACAATGGAGGCTAATAAAATTAAAGTTAGCTTTTACGTCTATATGTTCCTTATGAAACAAAGAAGTAAGAAGTCACTTACATGGTACTTTGTCCTCCTCTCCATCTCGGGTGTTCGGTCGTACGCATAGTTTGCGCACTTCCAATACCGTCTTCCGTAAGTGTAAGACGTGTCTTGAGACATTCTTAAAATGTAAAGACTACCGCAAAGACACATGGACGGCTGAACATCTCTTAGGATAGATTGATGAATAGACTTCCTTGGTGGCGATGGGAACTCCATGTCACTCTACTCGTGGACAGAAATTGTTTCTAAATTGAAGTGCTTCCCAACACTCGGCTCGTCTGAATACCTTGCCTGCTGCTCCCCTTTTTATAGCCGAGCGTGTGACAATTAAATTATCATAAATCATCTAATTAATTCATCCCTAATTAGCAATTTATTACCAAAACGCATTACGACAAATATCTAGTTGCAGGCAGATATTGATGGCAGCAGTGTGAGCCTGCACGAATCCGAAGAGTGGCAGGCAGGAAGCGATGGCGGGCACTGTGAGCATCGTTGAGCCCTAATTTTTATTAGTGGCATTGATGTCAAAATATTTAATAATTAAGTGTTAGGGAGTTTTGGACTTCTCGGAACCCTAGCAAGAACTCGGCTTTTCGTTTAACCCTATTTGGAAGCTTCGACGATTTTGTGAGCTGCTCCGAAGTTTCAAATACGTGACCGGGCGAGAGAAGAGGTCACGTATAGATTAGGAGTAGTTAGGTTTTTAATTTCTGTTTTGTCGGGTTTCAAAAGGGGTTTGAATCTCTCTGACTATGCCGGATCTTTGCGACTTCTCGAAAATCGGTTTCCGTAGTCCACCTCTTCTAAAAATACCTAAATATATTTTGTGAGATTTCTAGAGAGAGAGAAAACCACCTAAAATCCCTCCAAATATTTTAGCACGAAAACACTCTCTGTCGGACGGCGTCTGGGCGCAGCCGGACAGCGTCCGACCAGCAAAACACTTGCACAGTGCACGCTGTCGGACGGCATCCGATCAGGTTCAAAAACTGAGGATTTCTCCCGTCGGACGGCGTCTGGGCGCAGCCGACGCGCGTCCGGCAAGCCTAATTCCGGTGCACATCGCACTGTCGGACGGCGTCCGATAAGCTTATTTTTGTGAGCAGTAGCCTCTGTCGGACGGCGTCCGGTGCCCGTCGGACGGCGTCCGGTAGAGGCCAACGGCTAGTCTTTTTGTCCTCTTCCGGGGGGCAACGGCTAGTTTTGCTCTAGGGGCTATAAATACCTACCTAGTGGCTGGCTACTTTGAGGTTTGCTGCTCCACTTCACCTACCACATTCATAGCTCATCAATTAGGTGTTCTAGAGCCATTCCTCCACCCACAAATCATCCAAAGCCACAAATCATACAACCCCAATACCGAGCTTCATTGAAGTCCTTCGATCCGGCATGATCGGGGCGTTTCGGGCTTATTACTTTTGAAGACGGCATCCTTCGTGGAGGCGTGGGCTTGGGAGTAGGCCTTGGCGTGTGGCTACTCTCGAGTCGGTGTACGGGTGACGGAGTCCACCTCGCCGGAGTGGCGGAACGACTACCGAGGAGTAAGTGAGGCGTTAGGCTCGGGAGTGAGCCGGTCCTTGTGCGCAAGGTCGCCGGAGTGGCGGAACGACTTCCGGGGAGTAAGTGATGCGTTTGGCTCGGCAGCGAGCCGGTCCTTGTGCGCAAGGGGTAGCCTCAACGGAGAATAGGAGTTGCGGCTCCGAACTTCGGTCAAACAAACACCGTGTCACTCTCTCATTTAATTCCCGCATTTACTTTCTTTGCATTGCTTGTGATAAATTGAATGCCATGTCTTAGTTGTCTTGTAATTTATTTATCGCTTTCGCTTACTTGATAATTGCAACTAGGATTGGGTCATTCTTAATATGATGATTAATTGAGAATAATCGAAAAAGAAATTAAAATTGCCTATTCACCCCCTCTAGGCCTTAGGATCCTCTTTCAGGCACACTTTATGGCAGTGGTCAGGAATCCAATGGCAGTGGCATTGAGTGGTAGGCAGGAATTGATGGCAGTGGGAATCCGATGGAAAAACACTGCAGACAAAAAACGATCAGATAATCCGATGCTAGCAGGAGGGCCACTGCCAAAAAACGCCCTATCATCGGGCGACATATAAAGCATCCACTGGATGGACGACTAATATAAAGCGCCCGCTGGACGGGTGATATTTAAATACCGCCCCCTGGACGGGCGATATTTAAATACCGCCCAATGGGTGGGCATTTTATAATTAGTCTCCCGTCTGCTCGGCGTTTCAAAAATAACGTCCAACCATCGGACACAGGGCGGCTATTTTTTTAATTAATTTAAACAAAAAATTATTTTTTTAATTTCGAATTAAATTAAAGCCAGTATAGTAAAAAATTCCAACAGGTTGTCTCTGGTCAATTCGACGCAGTAGATCGTGCAACAGAGCACGTCGTGCACAGGGAGGCGGGCCCATCGGGCTCTCCGGCGTTTCGCGCGGCCCACACGCGTTGCCTGGCAGGCTGGCCCGTCGGAAAGCGTTCGCTAGTTTTTCTCTTTTTAAAAAAAAATGACGCGGCCCACGAACCACGTACCAATTGAACCGTCACTGTCTCACTGACAACTGGACCCTTACGCCAGAGACTGGACGTTTCTCGAATTATTAGTGCCTTCCGTTCGCGTTCTCCATCTCTCCCCTTCTCCGGTGGCGACGTCACCCCTCCTCTCCGGCACGCCGGCCTCCGTCCGCCACCGCCGCGTCAAGATCCCTCGTCGATTCGCACGAACTCTCGACTCAAGCACGCGCCCAACGCCACCTGCCGCCGGACGCGCGTGATGGCGAACCCGATGTACGGCTCCGGGCCGCTTCGATCCAGGTACAACACCCCGCGTGAGCCCCGAGGTTGCGTGGTTCGATTCCCGCATCCGAGTCCGTAGGGTTTTGCCCCCCGCGAAATTGGATCGGAGTTCGTTGTGAATCCGGGATTCTTTCGGGATCGCAGGAACGCGTCGGGCTCGGACGAGATCCAGCTGACGATCGATCCGATGCATGCCGATCTTGACCAGGAGATCGATGGGCTGCACTCGCGCGTCCGTTTATTGAAAGGCGTAAGATTTTTGTTTCCCTCCTTCCTCGTTACTACCTGGTTCATGGTTTATGCTCAGTTGAGGTCTTGCTACCACAATTTTGCAAGTTAGAAATCCATGATGTGTGCTCATGTAAACATGCGCTGTAGATGCTACATGTGCCATTCCAAGATAATACTTCGTGGTTTTCAATTTGTTTTTGACTGTTAATTTGATAGGTGATTCAGTACTTTGAGGTGACGCTACCTGTAAGATTGTTTTGTTGGTTTTATACTGCCTTTAATCAGGAAAAATTGGGGGTAGATTTTAGTTGGATTTATTTCCTTTAATTAATAAAAATTGGTTGTAGGTGCTAGTTGAATTTGATGTTTAGAACCATCTGAGGTGAATAAGAAATTGCGTGTTTGATTTGGGTCGCTAGGATCAGCACCACATGTATTCATGTTTTTAGTGTAGTGACAAATTTATACCCTTTATTGTTTCATTCACATGTCAGAACTTTGATATCTGATGTGGTGTTACCATGATAATGGATTTGGGGCGTCTAGTAACATTATCCTTGACCTGGTGTAAATTGAGGTGATGTGGTCTACTCTGCATCAGGTCCTCAAGAGTCACATTTGCTTCATATGTCATATGCCCGTTGCTTCCATCTCAGCATTCCATGTGCCTTGTCTTTTTCTTTTGATTAATTCAGTCCCCTCGATCATTGTTCCATTGACCTTTCTGTTTGTAGGCCTCTGCACAGTACAATCTTATGAATTAGTTTTTTGCTGTTTGCTTGATTGCTACTTTTTCCCTGCTCGTAGAATCAATCTTATGAATATTCAACAAATACTGTATGTATCAAGGTTTTGTGTCAGATGTTTCAATGAGAGAACTGCAAGCTGTGTTATTTGATTCCTACTAGTTTATAACATGTTGGTGCTGGTTTTTATAAACATTTTTGAAAGCTTATTTTCTTATTTGACCTCAAATGCTTTTTCAGGTTGCCCAGGAGATAAATTCTGAAGCCAAGTTCCAGAATGATTTCCTCAGCCAACTGGTATGTTGCCTTCTTTCCTTGGTCAGGTCATTGTTTACTCTGGCAAATTTGTTAACCTCTTGGTGATGTAACTAGGCACACATTTATGATTTATCCCTTTATTATATTTGGTCAGTCTTACCTTGGTAATTTCAAACAGTCCTCACTCAGCATATGATCCATTTATTACTGCCATTTTTCCATATGCTCTTCTGTATGTGCATGGAAATCGACTTGCATTTGAATTTTCAAGAGTTCCATATGTTTTATGAAGTAAGTTACCATATATGGCCTTGAGGGTTCCATAGTTCAATCCACTGAACTGTTAGTTATTGAGTTTGTTGCTTTGCAACGAGATCTTTAAATTTGACTGTTGTTTTGAACTATCTGGATGTTATGTGCACATGAATTCCTTTTTCCCTTAAAAATCTATTGTTTTACCTCTACAGCATATATGTTATATTTTTAATACAAGCTTTATCCTGGTTATGCCCTGATTTTTTTATCTGTGTGGACAGCAAATGACCCTTATAAAAGCTCAGGCTGGAGTGAAGAATAACATGCGAAGGATGAACAAGAGCATCATCCAGCAGGGCTCCAATCATGTTTTCCATGTTGTCCTTTTTGCTCTACTCTGCTTCTTTGTCGTCTATCTCTTGTCAAAGTTCTCGAGAAGATAAGTTTTATTGTTAGACGGAATGAAATCAGATCAACTTAAATATTAAATGGTGCATAAGTTGTATGTAATCGTACAAGATAGACCATTGTCAGTTGTAAAACATCCAGGCTTAAAGTCTTGAAGTGCATGTTTTACAGAAAACAATAGAAACAGGACCTTTCTAACGTCGCGCACTGATCACAGCGGATATTGACATGAGATTCTTGCTAAGCACTTTCTGCTGTTTGCACTATCGTATAACCAAAGCTCGTCTTTTTCTGCCTTTGATCATTACGTTGTCCAAAAAAAATAAACTGCTCGTGCTTCCACCTTATATTCATGGCCTGTTGGGGCATCTCCAATGGTGTTAAATCAGTTAGCTTTAAGGATTCCACATTAGCTTTTTACTTATGTGGAGAAAAGTAGAGGAGAGAACATTAGCTTTTTACTTATGTGGAAAAAAGTAGAGGAGAGAGATAGAGACTAGCTCCTAACTAAGAGATAGTCTCATTACAAGGTGAATACACACTGTTACATGTGAACAAAATTAATTATATAAGATGAATACACACTATTACATATGAAGCCAAATTAATTCTAGAGACAACACTAAAGCTAGCATCATTAGAAACGTTGTCTATTTGCTATATCTAAGTGATGTCAATTTTTTAGAGCTAGCACTATTAGAAATGCCTTAGAGTGACATGGACCGTAAGAGTAGGATGACATGATTTCTTTCTTTTTACTGCTCTACTTGGCAAAGTACAACTTTATATCTCTAGCTTACTACGCAATTTGGAGTGAATCAACGGTACGTAACTTTCGATTTACCAAAGCACAACATACACCGCCACTGGCAAGGCAAGGCTTGACGCCATACAAGTACACTTGGCAAACCCAGGCAAACAGATATAACCAGGATTGATAAATTAGTCCTTATGAACAAGAATATTTGAAATGTTTCAGGTATCCTCATCAATTCCAAACAAAATAACATGTCCATGACTCGATAATGTCTTATTGAAACGAGCACATGGAATGGTGAGAATGAGACTCGAGAAGGCCATCTTCACACTGAAGACGGAAGGGAAAGGGAAGAAAAAAAGGAGCATGAGTAGTTTTCGCGGCCAGCAACAAGGCTCTACCATGTAATTGCTCACTATTAACCCATGAGCACCAAAAGGAAGTTTCCAATGTTGTTTCTACTGTACCATTTTTTCTCTCTAATCTAACATTCCACGCTGCTTGAAAATTTCAAACATAGATGAGCCAATCTTAGCTGGTGACTCGACAACAGTGACTCCAGCTTCTCTGAGTGCCTTGATTTTGTCTTGAGCGGTGCCCTTTCCACCTGACACAATTGCTGCATCACAAGGGAAATTAAAGTAGATTAGTATTAATGTAGTACATGTAACAGTAGCACAAGGGAAATCAGGATGGTCATATATAAATGCATAAAAGGATACACTTGTCGCTTTAAAAAAATACTAATCCTGTAAGATTGATTTATATGCTGTCATAATTGCAGCATCAAATTCAAGTAAGTAAACCAGGCACAGCTTGTCACCATAATAAAATGTTTCTTGGCATATAAACAAATCTTTATTTTGTTTACACAACTAGAACACTTGCAGAACACAAAAAAACCATACATAGTTACCAATCTCACAGTAAGAACAGAGTGAGATACTGCTCGGCTACCATAGTAATTTTCTCATGAAGCATTATAAATGGAGTGTAAAGATCCAATAGGACCCAATGCAACTACAAATCAGGTTCAAAATAACAACTTTGCAACGTTACTCAAAATGTACAAATGACTGTCAGGACGAAGGGAGTACAAATCTCACAAAGCATAGTAATGAATTGATACAACATGGCTGAAAGTTTTGAAAACATTAGTCTATTGACATTCCTTTCTAATTGGAATAAGTCTATTTTACAAACCTGAACTATTAAGAAAGTCCATTTAAGCCCCTAAACTATGAAATAGTCCATTTTGCAAACCTCAACTTTCAAAAACGAAGCGAATTATGTAGATTTGCTCAAGAACAGAGGTAAGTTTTGGGCTGCAAAGCGGCAGCTTTTCCATATCTCTTTATTTGCATGTATAGACTATTACAAAGACCCACACAGCCACACCCTCAATAACTCCAAATCGTGGCTATAACTTCCCATTACCTGCACTTGCATGATTCTATTAATCAGCAACGTGCAACTGACCAAGCAAATAGGCTGAAATTAAAAACACATTAACCATGCTATTAACTGGAATAAAAAACTGACAAACTGACTCAAAAACTGAACAAGCAGTAAAACTGTAATTAGAAACTGACTCTAAACGCACCGGACTTATCTGACAAATTACCCTAGAGGGGTGTTTTTCTATTTATAATTTAGATAAGTCCATTTTACACCCTTAAATTACTGAAAAAAGTCCAATGAACCTCATAAACTACAAAACAAAATCATTAAACAAATGAATTTCTTCAAAATATTAAACAAAAAATATATCTATTCAAATTTAAATATTTCAAAAGAGACTATATTTAGTAAATCAAATGTACGGCTAAATTGTCATTGAATATTTTAAAGAAAGTAATTTTTTTTATATTCTTTCACGTTTTTATGATTCATTGAACTTTTTAAATAATCTAAGTGTGTACAAATAGACATTCAAGTTATAGATGGCATAACCTCCTTTAAAACCACCATATGGGGTAATTTGCTTTAATTTTCATACTTGAGGTATGTAAAAATGGATCATTTCATATTTTTGGAAGGTTAAGTGGACTTCCTTAATAGTTCAGGAAAGTAAAATGAACTTATTCCTTTCTAATTTAATTGCATCGCTATAAAACTTTGTTTTCGACTGCCATTTGTCATAAAGAGCAAAGGAAAATCACACAGAACTCATGAAGTTGAGACTAAAAAATTAAGACTGACAAGAGCATTGTTTCGATTTCATACTTCCAAAGATTATTTTCATAATTCTGAGACAAAAGTTGAGTGGACGAAAAACATGTATTTATGTACTAAATAATGAAAAAAAAACTCCTTATTAAATAAATACCTCCAGCATGACCCATGCGACGGCCTGGGGGTGCAGTGAGTCCAGCTATGAATGCAACAACAGGCTTCTGTGTTTTGCTTTCCTGGATTATTTGCATGGCGGCTTCAATTAGTGGGTGATATTTGTTACTCTTCATCACAGTCGAACAAAAATAATAGAAAAATGAAAGTCCCAGCAACTTTGCAACTGAGCATGTGACATTATAAAAAGAAATATCAGCCGTGACTGATAATCATTGTCACTTTACAACATAATAAAGCACCAATGTATGATAAAAAAAATTAAAACCTGACCTGATACAGTCTCAAGTAATTCCATGTCACTTATTCACTTGAAAAACTGAGTTCACGACAGTCACCATGAGACCATGATTGAAATTTATTTTCTTGTATATATTGTTTTGATAAGAGCCAAAGAGTTGGGGCCTTGGGGTTGGCATGGCCTATTTATCCAAAATTGGTATTTGAAACAGCTTGTTTGGGGACTTTGGGATATTTAAAGTTTAGGCTTGTGGTTAATAAGCTTAAGTCAAGCACAGGCACCAAGCATATTCTTAAGACTTCTCATGATGAGGTTAAAGCCCTAAACACCCTTCCCACTCAAAAGCTTAAAAGAAAGGGAAGGGTGGCTCATATGATTGAAAATGTTTACAGGCTGCTTTAACTCAAACAATATTTATAGCTTATCTAATGTGCTAGCATATATTTCTAATCACAAACATTACCTGTCTGAGAACAAGACCAAAAGAGTCTTAGTCAATATATCTAGAACATATATTGGCTCCATATTATCTCAACCAAAAAAAAAGTATTATAGGAAGATAGCAGAAGTAGGCTCAAGGACTAAACAAATCAAAGCTACTTTGCGAAATTATAGTAAAACCAATACTCTGCAACATCCATGTAAAAAATGAATTGACAATTGGCATATCATACACCTTTTGGGAAAAGGTGCATGGTCATAGTATTGCACTATTGGATGTTCAGGGTCCTACAAAGTATAAATACTTAAAATCAAAAGTGAATGTATAATTTCCATCATGCAGTTCATGCTTGAACTACACAAGAAATAAGAAATCCCAAACTGTATTAGAGAAATTGGGATGTCATGATTTTGACTCTTGTAAGTTCATGGCTGAAACTGAATATGATAGGCATATATAGAGAAAAAGGCTATCAAACTAATGACAGCCCCAACAAACTCTCACCTGGATGAAGGCTGCAGCATCTTCCTCAGCAGTACCGCCAATTTCTCCAATGAGAACAATACCTAAAAGGCACATAACAGTATTTATCAATCAGAACAATATTTCAAGGGTCAGTGTAGTATTGACTGATGAGAATAATAACTAGAAGATGCACAGAATGCTGAAAAATGTAGCAAATGTATTGAGTGCCTTAACCAACCAATATGAGGGATTAATGATGAGATCATGAGAGTACAAAAGTTCAGATAAAGAGAAATGTGGAAAACATGGAGCTCCATTCTTAGTGTATAGAAGCAAACATTATGTGATAAAATTGCAGGACAGGGTTAGATGCCTTGAGTTACAGTAGAGATCAAAGTTACATATTTGACCTACAAATTCATTGGCAACCCAATGAAATTGGAGAAAAAATGTAAAACTAACTATGTCAGTCTTATTGAAACCGGTGGCGCAGACCATACCAAATTAAAGGATATTTGGATATCCCAGAAGTAAAATGAAAAAAGAATGGGTTTTTAATTAAAATTGTGGAGCATCAGAAAACAGTGTACCTTCTGTCTGAGGATCATCAACAAACTTTTCAAGGCAGTCAACAAAATTAGTGCCGTTGAAAGGGTCACCACCAACGCCAACACAAGTTGATTGCCCCAAACCTACCGCCGTTGTTTGGAAAACCTGTCAATGAAGGGAAAAAAGTACACCTCACTACCTCAGGCCAACATATTCCCAGGTTAAAATATCCTAATAATGGTGAGCATACCGCTTCGTATGTCAAGGTACCAGAACGAGATACGATCCCAACACGACCAGGTTTGTGGATGTAACCTGGCATGATTCCAATTTTACATTCACCAGGCTTAATGATACCAGGACAGTTTGGTCCAATCAATCGAGTTTTTGATTGCCTGTTCAGAGCAGCCTTCACTTTCACCTGTAATTTGCAAACCTCAAGATGATTACATCATCAAGTTCTTAATCAAACACAACCAAAAAAATGTGAAAGAAAATATCTAAAATGTGGGAAGGAGAAACACATAGCTATGGTGTGGCATGAGTTCTTAAATCTTAACACAGAGAAAGTAGATAATCACAAGTAATATCAGTAAGTGAACTGTTCAGTGGGCCAAACCAAAATTCATGATAGTTTGGAAGTCTTATTTATTATATAACAGAATTGCAGATGAAGGAGAAAACCTCATTTCATTCCACTGCATGCATGCCTATCAGTCTATGGTTATGGCCTTGTACATTTCAGCTTAGTGTAGCGTAGCGTAGCGTAGCGTAGCGTAGCGTAGCGTAGCGTAGCGTAGCGTAGCGTAGCGTAGCGTAGCGTAGCGTAGCGTAGCGTAGCGTAGCGTAGCGTAGCGTAGCGTAGCGTAGCGTAGCGTAGCGTAGCGTAGCGTAGCGTAGCGTAGCGTAGCGTAGCGTAGCGTAGCGTAGCGTAGCGTAGCGTAGCGTAGCGTAGCGT
>SPJY01008556.1:1923887-1965341 GCA_005191435.1 Raddia distichophylla
ACTCTGCCAAACGAATACCTGGGGCAGTTTCGGCACTCTGCCAAACGAATACCTGGGCAGTTTCGGAACTCTGCCAAACGAATATCTGGGCAGTTTCGGAACTCTGCCAAACGAATACCTGGGGCAGTTTCGGCACTCTGCCAAACGCTAAAGCAATTCATAGGGCAGTTTCGGCACTCTGCCAAACGCTAAAGCAATTCATAGGGCAGTTTCGGCACTCTGCCAAACGCTAAAGCAATTCATAGGGCAGTTTCGGCACTCTGCCAAACGCTAAAGCAATTCATAGGGCAGTTTCGGCACTCTGCCAAACGCTAAAGCAATTCATAGGGCAGTTTCGGCACTCTGCCAAACGCTAAAGCAATTCATAGGGCAGTTTCGGCACTCTGCCAAACGCTAAAGCAATTCATAGGGCAGTTTCGGCACTCTGCCAAACGCTCCCCGGGCTAAACCCGGCACTAGGCATCTCGTGCCTTAATCATCCCTCCGGATGTCCAAATCCAACTAGGGGCAACCCACCATTCTTTCTCTACTTCCACGATCATTGATCACACCACACCACACACTTGGACTTTCCCAAACGACCAAACCAAACCGACCATATCCCCATAACCAAACCCACAAACACAAGCAGCCCAACATACATCTACCAGTCCTAACTGTCATATGTCATGTCATATTAAATGAGAATAATGAATGTCCGGTGAATATCGGTTCACCGTTCCGTGGCGATTAGCCAGAAGATTCGTTAAGCCTAAGCCGGTCTAAGCAAGTTTTACCCATTAGGTAGGGTTAAAGTGGTTACCAGACTAATCATAGGCTATCAAGAGCAATGACAATCAAGGCAGTCATCAAGGCTAAACATTTCAAGGCGGGCATGTAATAGTATAACATGATTAACAATTAGGCATTCTAATAAGCATGCATCTTTAATAAGTAAACAACATAGTTTAAGAAAAACTAGATAATGAACATGATATTAGCGATGTTAATCCGCACTAAGGAGAGTCGCCGTCTCTCCCTAATACAAATCACATCTAAAGAGTAAGTGTTAACTCGCCTTGTTCCGGTAGGTGGTCCTCTTCGGCGTCCCCAAATCTCCCCTCGGGATAGCCTACGTCTAAACATACCAATAAGCAATAATTACTACTAGTAATGCAATGGAAAACATGATGCATGCACGATTTAGGTCGAACTATCGGCATAAATACCTAAGGTCTATTTGCGAACCTACTTTGCGTATGCTATGTCATGCATGCCATAGTGCATTGATAAATAATATTAGTACTATATAATAGTCACTAAACCCAAAAATACGATTTGGTACCATAGGTTCGCAAAAGGGTGATTAGGGTTTCTCGGTAGCATAAAACGACGTATGTATGTACATATTGGAAAATTCACCTACGCTTCGGTTAAGTTTAACAAGTTTAACAAAGTAGTAAAGTTCCTAGATAAAGAGTTAATTCTAGGTTTTTAAACATTATTTAAATATATTTCTAGATCAGCACCTTAACAGATTATTTAAGGAAAATGCAAGTAAATTGTTGGTGTCCAGAAATAAAATATCCCCTTGAACATAAATATAATTACACATATGTATTTAAGTGGAAATGTTATTTTGAAGTATTCCCAGATTTATAGAGACACTTTCTAATAATATATTTTCTAATGATTATTTGGGATCTAAGCCATTAGTTAATAATCAGCAATTACCCTAAAATTCAATTTAATCATTTCTATATAAGAACTTCTAATTTTTCAACGTACAATGCACATATTCCTATACAGTGAAGGCTTTTCATATTTTGATAAAATCATAATCGGTCTCTAGCATTTCTCTAAATTTTACCAGAATTTTTTTTGGAGTGATTAGCTATTTTTAGAAATTCAGAAACTATGTTCGGCATTTAACTAATTGAGAAATCGCTGGAAAAACCTTTAAATCGAGTCGGGCCGAGCCAACCGACGAGCGGCCCAAACGTGAGAAACGGCCCACAGCCCAACTCGCGCAGACGGGCCAGCGCAGGCGGGGGATTACACCGAAGGCGTATTTTGGTGGAGCGCCAGCGGTCGCGGGACGCGCCTTGTCCCGAGAGTGCGTCCACTTAACCTGCCAAGCGGGATCGGAGGCCCACATGTCAGCGACTCAGCGCCGAGGCTTGAGCCAGCAGGCGAAGGGGTACCCTGACCGGCGGGGCCCACGTGTCATCGACTCCTACGCTCGCTCTCTGCACGAATCTCCGCGACATATCCAATGGCCCTCGGTCATCTTCTTCCTCTGGCCGGCGACGTGGCCGAAAGGCGGCGGCGGCTCACGATGCGGCGGCGCTACAGGGCATCTCCGGCCAAGAGCATGTGCGCACGGCATCTACAGACCCTAGGTACCCTAAAGGTGCTCGCATCGGGGCCAGTGGTGGCCGGACGCGGCGGCGTGGCGGCAGCAACCGAGCCATGAGCTCACCGGCGGCGCGACCATGCGCTAAGCACCTACAAGCCATGTGCGTGTGCGGGAAGCATGTGGGGAGGTCGAGGATGCTTACAGAGCCTTGAGACGGGCGCGAGGATGGACGGTGACGGTGGTTAGCGGAGCACACGGCGGCGGCTGAAACAGAGCAACGACGGCACGCCGGCTCTGAGGTCCTCGTCTGAAATTGGAAGAGGGGAAAGGTCAAGAGGGACTCCGATACGCTCTGGGCTAGAATAATTTGTCCGGGGCTGACCTAAGAAGCGGGATTGCCCACGGCGGCGACGCGGGAGGATTTGGGGGAAAAATGGGGGAAGGAGGGGCCAGAGGGGTCTCGGCTTGGTTTTAGGGCGGGGCTGAGCGGCCGATTGGGCCCGCGAGCTCGTACGGGCGCGGTGCAACGGTAATTGCGACGCGACGGGGGCTAGCCACGCGCGACGGCTTGGCGGTACGGCACGGCGGGGCAGGGCACGGTGCCCGGGCTAGGGGGGCGTAGCCTTTTGACTAACAGCGCCGAGTGACGGAGGTGGGGAGCAGGGAGATCACTCGCGCGCGATTCGTTTTGACGGATCGACGCACACCGGCGTTTGCCCGATGGTCCGAAGCGGCGGACCGGTCCTCCGGCGAGGCGCATGGCGGCGAGTCCGAGGCCGGCCAACCGGGGGTCGACACGACAAGGCACGCGCGCGGGGAGGCGAGCTCGACCGCGACAGGACGGCGGCGTGCACCCAGCACGGCGACAGCGTGCACACGGCGGAGCAGTGAGAGGGAGGGAGGGAGAGAGAGAGAGAGAGAGAGAGAGAGAGAGAGAGAGAGAGAGAGAGAGAGACCACAGTGGCTGACAGTGGGACTCACACGTGAGGGGATCCAAAATTTCAAGCAAAATTTGAATTGGCGCAAATTTTAAAAATATCCCCAAATTGGGGTGTTACAATAAGACTAAGCTAAACGGTTAGTAAACGCCAAATGAATCTTGATGGTTTCTTCGACAACGCATCCAGGCCATTCAAATCAAAGATCAAACCTATTCTCAAATAACTATGTCAGTATTGCGCAACAGGGGCTCGGTAAAACCTTCACAGATCTCAAATGCTGGCTCTAGAGTCTAGTCCTTATGATAACATTACTGTAAATATATATGGAAGTCACGAAGATAATCTAAGAAAAATCATCTCGATCCAAGGTTTGATCAAGGAGATCCAATGATCACAATCTCTATTGCACAAAAAACACAGATAGCAAAAGGAGGTTGGGAAAAGTTTCCATACTCTTAAACTGTGGGTCTTGGCCCTATGAAATTTTTATCACTATAACCTAATAATGTTAGGAATCGAAGCAAACAAGAATCACCTTCGTATCATATCGAAGCAATAAAAAATGAAAACAACAAGCACTACTTGCAGAAAGAATAATATGACAAACTAGGCAAGAAAAATAAGAACTTGATCTCGGTGGTGTTGATGGGTTGCAAAATGATATTAGCATTATTAGCAACCTCTACACCTCCTAGATCAAGAAATGAACATGCAGAAGAAGGGGAGGCGAAGAAATTAGTGACAAACAAAACAAAAAACCTTGATTTAGGCCATAGAACAAGTCAAAAATAAGGAAAAAAACATTGAAAAAACTTTATTTATATTGCTTGATGGGGTTTTTAATCCATACCTAGGTGGAGAAAGCTCCCAAGATGTAGTATACAATGATATAAAAATATTAGACAAGACTTGATAGAGATATCCCTCCACCCCACATATAGGCCAAGGTAGTCAACCTTCACACTCAACCACACACGGATCATCATTCATGTAACTTGGCCACTCCATTTTAGTGTCTCTAAACTAAATCGGAAACCTTGAGCCACCACAAGTCAATCTCCATGACATCCATGTGAGCCTGGTTTTAGCCCAACCATTTTGCTAGCATTCTCAACTGTTTTGGACCTCAATTTCCCAACCTAGTCCTGGTACTCGCCAACAACCACAACCACCTCCAAACCTGCACTCAAATGGACCAAACCACTTTGTACATTCTACATTCCAAAATATCATCTTACTTTTGATTCCACAAAAATCGGACAAAAAAATATTTTTAGCTTTCCTCTTAGCAAAGTGGTGCATAAAACAATTCTCATCAATTCATCCGTTGCTTAAATGAAAGAAAATAACACGAAAAAAATATCTTCAAATTCTCTACAATTTTCGTGTACAATGCTTTCAAATTTGAGTTAGAGAATACAAACAAACATTTGAAAACTACATGCTATCACAAATGGTTGAACCGACTCAAATCAAGTCTCAAACACAATCTTTGAACCAACTCAAACCAAATTATATCTACTCATCGCAACATAAAGACATTCGCATGTGCTCACAGGAGCTACCAGCAACTTAACTGGTTGATTTTTAAGAAGATGAGGGGGCAAAGGGTAACTGGAGCTAGCCCAAATTAAAACAGCTCTTGTTTCAGAAATAATATCATGCAGGCTCCTGCTGCGAAACGCCTGATCTAAGGAATCATAATGGTGCGTGGCAATGGTAGCCAACACCTGTAGTTGCAAAGCGCGCCACATGTCTTTAACATTCAGCTACTAGCTTGTGACACGTGATACCACCACTGTTACAGTTCAAACAAGCCGAGACGCTAAAGATATTATCAATACAAAATAATCTTGAGCCTCTCGATCGGTTTTTCCTTTCTCTCTCTGTCTTTCTCTTGTAACAAGACAATCCACTGATCTTGTCAGTCCAGACGATTAGACAAGAAAACAAATATCCTACTTAACTTCAAGGCAGACGCGCAGAATGGTTTAACTAGAATACTACGTTGGTGGTAGGACAAAGGAGATCTCTTTGTGGACAAGGCCTTGGTCTAGTGGTAGAGGCTGCAGTGGCAGTGCTATCCACCAGAGTTCAAACCTCAGGCTTGGCTCTGTGTGTCGCTTTTTTCTATGATTTTTTAAAGTCGTAGTGGTACGCACACGCGTTTACCTTCATGCCCGAAGCCATGCGTTATTGGAATATAATCACACCTCCGTAAAGTTATTATCATATGAAGTTGACTGTTATTTGGCATACATGTATTATTTATTGTGTTCCTGCAGAATAGTAAAGTTTCTATGCAAATTATTGATATTGTCGCGTTTATATTAAACCTGAAGTTAATTAAATATATGGTATGAGTAATTGGACAATAATAAAGAATTTAGACTTTGCAACCCACAATTTGTTGAGATGATTAGTGGCCCCACACGGGTGCGCCGTCCCAGTAGGGTGTGCGGCAACGTAGCACGGGCATGCCACCTAGCGCGAGCATATGATAGCTCAGAGCAAGCGCATAGCAAAAAGATATATAAGTCTAAACTCAATGAATATAAATGATTAGCCCCCAATGGTAATTCGTGGAATTGAGATATTTCTCAAATAATATCACCACCGAGTATGCACTTTTGAGCACCCACCTGTAGTTGGGGACTTTTGGACCTATAGTTCCATTTGTAATCTCGGCATTAGGGGGAGACAATTGCCCATGTTTTGTACAAACTCCTATGAGATCTTGGTTGTAAAGATTCACGCAATAGTTAATATTCCTGTATGCCAGTAGCGAGGAGTGCTCCCGTATGCTAGAAGCGAGGAGAGTGCCAGAGTTAAAAAATCATTTACCCGTAGTAAATGAGTCGCTAAGAGTGAAATACCCCGGATTGAATAGTATATCCACCTTTGCGAAATTGACTTGTTAGATCATGATCTAAAGTCTGCGGGGACTCCTACGGGTCTTAGATTCAATGACACTTGTCAAATAATTGCTCATCACTCCTGATGCGCTCACGGGTTCCCAATCTTTCGGTGAGAGGGATAACTTCAATTTAGACGAAGGATGACTTTGACGATCCGGCTACAAACCACGCAAGGATGGCTTCTAGAAGGTATTCATACGCACTAAGAATACATGGGTACTCAGCCAAAAGTAATGGTGATGCAACACCCAAGAAGAGCAAGAGACATATTCTATCTACGAGATTGATTTAACTGTTGCAGCCAGCTTGCTTGGAATTTGAAGGTATGGTTGGATCCGTTGGAAAGATGGCGAAGTTATCTTTTCAACAAGTGGTCACACGCCCCAAACGTAGTCCGTTTACATTCTCTAGGCAGTTTTTAATTCAGACTTGTCATTGATGGCCGAGTGGAATCCCTTTGCATTATCATCATGCTTTATTGCCTTGATTGGTGTGTTGATGCCTTGTAGCTGGTGTTTGTTCAAGTTTCTATGCATAATATCTTTATTAGGTAGCGGTCTATTCTCCAAAGTATAATTATTCAACCCAAGAAACGAGTTTACCTGATAATTAATTTATCGTGCACGGGCTCGAGTAATTGGTCTTGTAATGCTAGTCAAGGGTTGCTGGTCGGGAGGGAAGTCTTTGTTCGTTGGTCTCATGGGTGTATCCAATGTAGCGATGTCCTCATCATTCTCCCCTTCTTTATTTAGAGTCGTCATCGACTACTGTTGATATTCTATTACATAGTATAACGTGAAATCTTGATATGCTTCTGGGGGACGAATTTGATTTCAGAATAAGGAACACTTTCACATATGCATTAGTGCCATGGTCTTCTCATTCTTTCCATCACGAATACACGTCCTCGTCTTTTGGCAATCTGCAAAAGTGCTCGAGAAAAAGAACAACGTATATGTGTCGTATATGTGTGCATCAATTGTTTTGTCATTCTTGCTTTCAATATGAAAAAATTTATACAATGTTTTTCCCATAAACCATTCCTTCTCATCATTTCGGCGTTCTTGAATGAAAGTTGTCCTCAACTTTACTAAACATTGTGTCAAGATGTTTGGAAGAGAACATGATTTATTTGGACCACGTAGATTTTTTAACAAGTAATTCACATATGACATATGAGCAAATGAATGAAGATCTCTTTTCAAAACAGTGATCGTCGAACAATTCCTTTATCTGCATGCTACCACAATATGATACAATGGATGGTGTGTTGCAACAATTTAATTTCAAATCAGCAAGCAAATCGGTTGTGATAAACATTTGATATACATGAAAAGTGTTGTCCAGACCATAATCTCCAATCAAATAAAATTTGTAAGTACCATCTAGTGATTTGAAATTAGAAATTTCAGCAATCTTATCAATCACAGTAGACATTTAATTAGGTTTATCAAATAGCACATAGCACAAAGATTTATCTTGAAATTCTTTCCAAAGAACTTTTTCGTTAGTAATCAATTCAATAATTTGCAAATCAGATGTATTAAATTTAGCACAAGATATTTTTCTTTCAGCACAAATGTTGTTGCAAGAATTCACCTCTTCTCGATGGATGACTACCGATTCAACACCATTATTACCTTTATTGTTCTTCTCAGATGTTTTAGGTGTTGCAAATAGTTCTTCATGCAAAATTAATCTTGAGGTAGCATGTTCCTGTCCAAACACGGATATCTTGCCATCATTTTCTTCAAGTAGTGGAGGTTGTTCGACACTTAAATTGACATCATCAAATGGGCTATCACATGCCTCAGTTGCAATGGATCGTGGACCAACAATGACGCAATTGCCATCAACCACGATCTGAACATGGGATGTGGATATCATGGGTGCAACCACATCTAGCATCATAGTTGAAGGAAAAGTCTCATGCTCGATCACATCACCGTTAGTCCGTTTATCGTTTCCAATCTTCTGAAAAAGGTTAGCCGAAGAGGAAGACACAAGAACATGCAAATTGTTCATTGAATTATCTTCTTCCGGCAAATTACTTCAAAACATTTAGAAACCTCTTCTATTAAATCATGCAATTCATGTTTCTTTTCTTTCTTCCTAGCATCAAGCATTTTCATTTCTTCTAAAATGTGATTGTCAACTTTACATGCAAGTTTAACCAAATGAGATAGTGAGTTATAGTTTTTATTAACAAGAATGTCCTGGATTTCTTGATTAAACCCTCTCAAAAACCGAAGTTCAGTAGCTTCCTCGTATTCATCTAAACCACAGCGCAACAATTGATTTTGCAATTGTCAAAAGTAATCCTTAACACTTTTATTGCCTTGTTTTAAACGTTGGAGTTTAGTGTTCAATAAATCAGCATGGTAATCAGGAACATACATATCTTTCATAAGTCTCTTCATGGCATTCCAGCTATGAGGTTGTCCCTCTTTTCTAGTATTCCACCATATTAACGTAAATCCATTTAGCACACTAGTGGCAGCCTTAAACTTTTGTTTTTCAGGCAAGTCATATTTTTCAAATTCATTGTCAACCGTAATTTCCCAATCAATGAAAGCATTAGGATCATACGTAATACTGAGAGGAGGCAAGGTACACTTCAGATTAAATTGTTCAATATTTGAAGATGGCGCATTATTCTTCCTTCCAACATGAGGAGAGCTCTCATGCAAAGTGCAGTCCAAATCTCGTATGATCGATGTTCGTCGTTGCTTATCACCTGTAGTGAAGATCACTCCATTCTTCTGATATTGCTTGAAACCATTATCTCTATATGACCCTGCCATGGTTAGCAGTAAACAAGGATAGCACATAAAAATATGTGAAACTCTATCAACTACTGGGTGCTAGAATTATTGAGAGTCAAATCTCTCAAGCTCTTACCAAGTTCTTACCAATTTCTTACAAATGCAGCAAGTTGTTCAACCGGCGGCAAGTTTGTGATAAACCGATCTTAAGTGTGAGTAAAGCGATTGCAAGGCTATCACCTATATGGTTAGTAGAAAGTGGAGTTTGGACAGGCTATGTATGAGTAGCAATGGAAACAATCAGCTAATTTCATATTTGCACAAATTGAATAAGTGTTCAAACTAGCATATAGCTTACGTACTTGTTGATCAAACAAAGATGTATATAGTAGGCTTAAGCAAATATGTTGTTCTGAAAACAAGTGCTACACTCTCAGTAAGTCACGGATTTGCACTATGAAACCAAAAAACACAAGATAGATCAAACTTTGCAGTTTGCTGATTTCTGTCCACAAGACAAAAGGTTGGTATTTTGGTCGTAACGTTTTGTCAGGTGCATCTATGCTTACGAAATTTTTTTCACTTCTTCCTGACGGCTTTTTCAACAACTTTTGTGTTGTGCCAACTTTCTGAAAACAAACAAAGAAATTCGCACCAAATTCACAAGTGGACTGATCTGCAGATTTCAGGACAGCAACAAGGTCTGAATTAAATATCCATAAATACTTGGTCCTTTCATGTATGGAGTTGAAAATTGGCAGAAAGATAAAAGAGCAAATCTGGGATCTTCTCCTTTTGGTTTCACTCAAAAAGGATAAGGGAATCGGGAGATATAGCGTTTTTTAGGGGCGGATGCAGAAATGCGAAATTTCTGGTCAAGATTGGTCCAACTGTTTTTGGTGTTTTGGGTGGATTTGTAGGTGGGGGAGATGAACAAGAAGATGGAAAGCAACAAGAAAACACTAGAACGAACACGAACTCATATTAGCAAACTGAAATAACTGATTGAAAAGGCACAAAGGGGCTTGGACAGCGGATAAACAATCTTTTTGTAGGGAAAATTTATCTGGACTATAGGAAGAACACAAACAACTAAACAAGATACAAACTCACCGATCAACCGTCGCTCTGATACCAAATTATGCACTCACGGTTTTCGATCTTCTGGTGAGAGGGATAACTTCGATTTAGACGAAGGATGACTTTGACGATCCGGCTACAAACCACGCAAGGATATGCTCCCGCAATCGCTAAACTACACTCCCGATTGTTATCAACCGTGCCAAAGCCCGGATGACCTGACCACGAAGGTCTATCCTTGCAAGCAATCGAAGAACTCGTAAGAACAAGGACAAAGCACACAATCGAACTGAGGTTCTGAAGCTCGGAATCGATTGGTCAACCTACACAAGGGATTTCGAGAGAGTTTCTCTAATCTGGAAGACAACAACAAATGACAAAACCTAAACAGAAAAAGAAAGAGTATTCCCAATATTTAGGGAGAGGGATGGCTTCTAGAAGGTGTTCATACGCACTAGGAATACATGGGGACTCAGCCCAAAGTAATGGTGATGCAACACCGAAGAAGAGCAAGAGACAGGTTCTGTCTATAAAATTGATTTAACTGCTGCGGCCAGCTTGCTTGGAATTTAAAGGTGTGGTTGGATCCATTGGAAAGATGGCGAAGCTATCTTTCCAACAAGTGCTCACATGCCCCAAACGGAGTCTGTTTACATTCCCTAGGCCGTTTTTAATTCATACTGATCATTGATGGCGGAGTGAAATCTCTTTGCATTCCCGCCATGCTTTATTGCCTTGATTGGTGTGTTGATGCCTTGTAGCTGGTGTTTGTTTAAGTTCCTATGCATAATATTTTTATTAGGTAGCGATCTATTCTACAACGTATAATTATTCAACCCGAGAAATGAGTTTACCTGATAATTAATTTGTCGTGCGCGGGCTCGAGTAATCGGTCTTGTAATGCTAGTCAAGGGTTGGTCGTCGGGAGGGGAGTCTTTGGTCGTTGATCCCATGGGTGTATCCAATGTAGCGATGTCCTCATCAACTCCTGAAATTCTTATAAAATGAAATTACCATGAAGGTAACGAGCCTCTTGGAGAAGATCATTCTGAAGATGTATACCCAGCAAGTTAATGCGCGCATGTTATAGTGCTGGGATTGCGGTTTAGCAAGAATTTTGATTTCGGAAATAGCGAAATTCTGATTAATATTGGAAAGTACTTATTTATAAGACATGGAGAGAAAATTGTTGACACATATTGTTCCTCTTAAGTTGCTATGATAAGGATCATAAACTAAGTCTATGGCATGGAGCCTGTAGCGCCTGTATCGGGTTATACGACAAGCAACTGAGGAAGAACCATGAGGTTAATTGAAGTTTGAGAGCCAGTAGCTCTGACTCGGGGTCATTATAAATAATGAGATGGTGAAAACTCTTGTTCAAAGGTCCCTGAAGTGACATGTACTCTCCCATGTGTAATAAGTGTTCCGCTAAATAGTAACTCTAGCAGATGATATGAATAAATATATAGTTTATGGATTATAAAAATCCTTGTTGAGATCCCAGTAGGACTCATCATTCCTTGCGATAGAAGATGTCAAAGCGACACATTAATGAATCTCATACTTGATAATCCTTTCCAGAAGTAAGAGTTCTTTTCTGAAGAAAGATGAGTTCCCTGTAGTAACGTAAGTACTTTTCTTGAAGGAAAATTAATTACCAGTCGATATTTGATATACACAAATGGTTCCCCATAGTGGACGATGACCCATTGATACCCAATGCTGTAAGTTCGCCACATGAGCACTAGTGATGTGCATCCCCTGCCAGTAGTTTGCAGAGTGATGGTGTTATTTATTATCCTGAAGGTTTAAGTTTGTACCCCGAAGATATGATGTAAATTGGTGATAATGTCAAATTGATTGATCCCCTAAATGCCAAGATAAGAATGGTTATAGTGGTACAATCATATATGTAAGACCTGTTGAATATGTCAATTGATTGTAGTTGAACCACTTGAGAATAATTGCAATATTGAGACCAGTAGGTCTGATAAGTTATATCCAGAAGATATATGATGTTACAATCAACTTTACCCACATGTTAGTGTGGTCCCCTGAAGTGGAACATACTTGTTTAAACCAAAGGCAGTATGAGGTTTTAGGACCAGAAGTTTCTTGCCTCCGTAAGCACTTAGTGCATTAGCAACCAGAAGTTTGGACCGGTACTAAAATTGTCTTTAGGGACCTGCTAGGTATGCAGGGCCTCAGGTTGTTTGTTAACCGATGGCCATGTTGGATAGTAGTGTATTTTCCCAAATTTTTATGTCCACATTTTCCAGAAGCATAATGTGGTGGGTGTACAGAAGACATCGGAACGTCGGAAGGCATCTGGGATGTCGTCCTCAGGGGAGCATGAGTTAAATATTGATTCGGTTCATATGAAACCCTGAAGGTTTCACTTTGTCTAACCCAGTAGGTTGACATGACAATCAATTAAAGTATCTTACCACACCACAACATAGATTCAGAAAATTTATAACTCAAAGGTCCAGTAGACAGTATTGATCCTGAAAATCAGACCCTGAAGGTTACATATTGTACTCTTTTTCCCTTATATGAGTTTTCCCATTGGGTTTTCTAATAACAAGGTTTTTAATGAGGCAATATTGCAATACAGCATGCGTGTGCAATGTACTCTTTTCTCCAATCCTTTTCTCCCACTGGGTTTTTTGATGGAGTTTTTGATGAGGCATTGTCATATCGCAGTTTAACCCAAGGGGAGTGTTATAACCCTAGGTGATTTATGGGCCGAAAGCCCATCCCAAACCCTAGGGATATTATGAGCAAAACCAAATGTAGGCTAGGCTATATATATGAAACCCCTTGTACACAAGAGAGATCTATCAATAAAGATTATTGTGCCTGGCTTTGCTCTCTCTAGATATGTGGCTTCTGTTATTGTGATTGTTTTTGCGTGTGTGCGACGACTGTTTTACGACACTTTCCTATACTCGGAGACACCTCTCTACTTGGGTGCACACATGGCGACGTAGCAGTGGCCCGGTTAGTGTGCATCTCCCTAGACCAAGTACCCTAAGAAGTGAAAAGCAGGCGGTTGTGCCATATCACTCGGTCGCCGCCCAACTGCCCGCTGTGGCCCGCAGCTGACTGTCAGTCCCTGGACTACACCTCAACCGGGATGGAGTCCTGTCGCCTCTTCCCTCGCTAATATAAATGAGCGCCAGCATGCTCCGAGGGAGATCCATCTGTTTTTACACACACACACGCAGTTGTAGGATCCTGGTAACACAAACTTAGTCTGAGCTAGCCTCATCTTGCTCGGTGAGCTCGCGCTTGTACTCTTTTTGCATAAGATCTAAAGTTGAAAGTAGGGTTATTATTACGATAGTGGGAAGCTTGAAGCAGGATAAAAAAAAATAATTGTCTTGTTTGACAAGACCACGGCGACCTCTTTAGCCCTCGAATGCCCTTTCACACCGTGGAAAGGGGCTGTTGATATCAATTTCAATAAGTAAGCTCGGCACTTAGGGATCCCGGTTTTTAACCATCGAGAGCCCACGTGGAAACTTATGCAAAAACAAATCTAGTATTTTTGTCGATTTTATGTAAAGGGTTAAAGTGCAACTTTATTTTATATATTAAAGATGTTGCTAAAGCAAACTATCTAAGATGTCCACGTGAGCAAAAATATCACGGCCGTCCGATCACGTCAGCTTAGCTGATCCGGTCGTTCAAATGCCCTCATGCAAAAAAAAACATTGTATTTCTCTCGATTTCATGTATAGGTCCATGTAGATGAATTTTTCTAGGTTGTCCAATCTATTTCGTGGCTCACATTTGGCTTTCACACTTGGCCCCTCCTAAAGGTGAACTTTTGCAAAAGAAAAAACCTTGATCTTCTGTACGGGTCCCCATTGATTCACATTGATGTCCTCATGCAATTCTTACGTGCTGATGGACTTTTCAATTTGCACCCCAATATTAATAGATGTTTCATCCTGTGGTCCTTCCACCGTATAAGTTATTCATTTGCCTCGAGTTTTGATGAAATTACCCACCCCATGCCACCGCATATATATGTCTGCCCACGTCTCAGATTGGTGTCCACCACCCCTCCCCAAACCCTAGCCAAGCTAGACCGACGGTCCTCCTATCTCTCAGTGCCACCGCCCCTCCTACTCCCACCCATCCACGTCAGAGTCCCATCACTTCTACTACTCCACACGTCACCTTCCTCCGATGTTGGAGCACCACCACCCCTTCTTATCTCGGTAATGCCTTCCTCCATGCCGAGAGCACCGGCCCTTCTCCCGACACCGCCTCCCGTTCAAATCGGACCATCGCCATGTCGCACACCGTTTCCTCTAGTTGTAATTATTCCTATTACTGTACGAACCAAATCTTCCTATGTTGGAGATGAAACACATCTTGGAAAGAAATTGGAAATTCTATAGCATCTCCCCATAAAATCTTATTTTGAAACATCGTAAGCATCATGCATTCCACGCAATCATGGAGGCTCTGGTTCCCGGGAGGAACGTCAGGTTTCTCCATCCCCTAGCCAAGAACCGACTGCCTCAGCCTTATCATTGCCAGATCTGCACAAACATTAAACTTGCAGATTGTAATACCACTGCTTGAAATGCATGGTAGCAGATCATTCGACGGCCAAAGGTTTCTCGAGTACCTTGGTAACTTGGTTACCTATTGAACATCAAATCAGTTAATTGCTAGCGTGACTTGCTTGTCGTAAGCATGCACCAGCACAGCATTCATGCTTCAGATACCTTGCTATAGTAAAGTAGTATTACTTGTATACAGAATTACTAACAAAACTAATAAAATAGAACAAATACGAAACGTTCCCATTTTGTAAAGTTGTTCAATGATTCGTGACTTAGCCTAGTTAAGACAGGATGATGTCCATTTATGCAGTCCGAGTTCGGTTCATGTCAGGCAGTCCACTGACTACTATATCCGGATTCGGCTGGCAATAAAACAAACATGTGGACACAGCATGCATCAAGATCTGTCAAGACATCAAATGAATTCCTACGGCATGAACCGAATCAATTCCAACGATCTGGACAAATCCGAATCAAGATGGAAGAGAATTGATGATATACATCAATTCCTAGGATCTGGACTGTCCGATTTGCCGATTTTAATCCAAGGGTCAAGTATGTGTGCTGTTTGTACCTTGATTGCACAGGTCCTCGTGGAGTCCATGTACTATTCTCCCTCTAAATTTTTACTCAAGCATTCAACTACAGCAGCCAAAAACAAAAGCCTCGAATAATTCATGTGCATCCTTTTTAGTAACAGTCTTGACAGCTGATAACTAGCATATCACACAAAACTTAGAGCTTTTTATGGTCAGGAATCCGATGGCAATGGCAGACAGTAAATGACGGTGGTGGCAGGCACGAATTGGTGGCAGCGTGAATCCGATGTAAAAACACTGCAGACCGTGATCAGAGAATCCGATGTTGGATGCTGGGAGGAGGCCCTGACACATAAAGCGCCTGCTGGACGGGTGGCTTATATAAAGCGCCCGTCCAACGGGCGATATTTAAATAACGCCCGCTGAACAGGCGCTATTTAAATATCGCCCGCTGGACGGGCGCTTTATAATTAGTCGCCCGTCTGCCGGGTGTTTTAAATAGAGCGCTCGATCAACGGGCGTCAGGATGCTATTTTTTTAATTTTATTAAACGGGTAATTATTTTTTTAATTTCGATTTAAATTAATGCTATTACAGTATAAAATTCCCCGTCTTGCTCTATGTTGTCCGGCCCAATCACAGAAAATGCTGACGCACACAGAGTTCTTGATGTTGTCCGCTGTCATGCATGCCAACCACATAAGTCGGCTTTCCGGGCATTCTTCACTCGGCGCGCCATGGGCGGGCAATCTCAACTAGTGTCTGCTACATTCAGCTACGAGCTTGTGACACATGACACCACCACTATTACAGTTGAAACAAGCCGAGACGCTAAAGATATTATCAATACAAAATAATCTTGAGCCTCTCGATCGGTTTTCCCTTTCTTTCTCTATCTCTCTCCTGTAACAAGACAATCCACTGGTCTTGTCGGTGTAGACGATTAGACACAAAACAAATATCCTACTTAACTTCAAGGCAGACACGCAGAATGGTTTAACTAGAATACTACGTTGGTGGCAGAACAAAGGAGATCTCTTTGCGGACAAGGCCTTGGTCTAGTGGTAGAGGTTGCAGTGGCAACGCTATCCACCAGAGTTAAAACCCTAGGTTTGGCTATATGTCGCATTTTCTAGGATTTTTCTAAAGTCGTAGGGGTACGCACACGCGTGTGCCTTGATGCCTAATTGATGTCCCTTGAGGCAGTTGCTATTTCTAGCGTGTGTTAGGACGCACGCGTGTGCGTGCGTGTTAGTTTAGGGGTTAGGAGTTAGGGAATGAGTTTTGTGCACCTTCTTTTATCCTCTCAAAAAAAAAGAGAGATCTCTTTTATGGAAAATAAAGCATCGCAAGCTGCAAACTCAAGCCGCATATATCATGCACGTAAGCACGTTCATGGCATTCTTTTGTGTGGATGGATTTCCGGAACAAAGCGAGCGGAAAGCAGCAGGCCTGCCGGGTGGAAATTGCTAGAAAACCTACTAATTCTATGGCATGGCCCATCTTGGCAATGCTGTTCTATACCAATGACAAATTTGGTTATTTGCCACTTGTTTCGAGTGGCTTTGTTAAAATGCCACTCGTATCAAAGACCCCACTCCCGAGCTGATTAATTCGCGCACATTTTTGTAATAATGAAAATATATTATTTCTAGACTCTACATCCAAAGATGTACAACCTAACTTTACTCATACAAAGCATTCAAATTATAAATTAAAACCATCGCTCCACACAAAGTTAAGTCACACACAATCTATTGTTCATTCTTCAACCAGAATAATTACTGAAAAAACTCATAAAAACTAGCTTCTTCTGGAGTACATGATAAGATAAGTACCTGCAAGTTGTATCGAAGTCCCACTTAGGACCCTAGACATCAAAATTACTCTTCCCCTTAGAAGATGGCTATGTTTACATCGCAGCCCCACATTTGTTAGATCAATTGTTAAGCGATCAGATGATGGCCACATATGCGTTTTTTCAATGAGGTGGCGTCTACCTCACCTAGAATTTTTTAAAAAAAATTTGAAATTGAGTCCTACATTGGAATTCAAATTCAAAAACGAATTTTGATACTGATTTTCTTGGAATTTTGAAATTGAAAGAATTTTGTTTCCCTTTTTTGGAAAAAAATCAAATTCAAAAGTTTGAAGATTTAGTTTGAATCTCACAGAAATGAATGAATCTCAATATAATCGACGAAAGAATTTGAATACAAAAAAATTGAATTTGAATGTTATAAAAAATTTTCAAATAAAAATTTTAAGACTCAAATTCTATGATCGATTATATCTGAATCTTAAATATTTTCAAATTTGGTTTTTATCAAAAATTCATTCAGTTTTAAAAATTTTAATTCAAATAAAACAACTTTTGAATTTTATTTTTTCGAAATAATAAAATTAAAAAAGTTTCAAATTCAAATTTCCAGGAAATACAATTAACATTAAATTTTATTTCACAATTTGTAGTTCAGTTTAAGATTCAATTTGAAAAAATTTAAAAAATGAAAGTTGTTTTTGAGTTTATTTCTAATATTTTATTTTTCTAAATTTACTAGGTGAGGTGGATGCCATGTCATTGAAAACCTGCATGTGTGGCAACTACCTCAATAGTTAAGTGTCGTCTCATCGTTTAAAAGTTGACCTAATGGATGTGGACCTACTATGCAAACAAAGCCAACTTTGTGGGGTGACAAAGTAATTTAAAAGTTTTGGGGTTAAGTGAGAATTCAATACAACTTATGGGAGTAACAATGTTATTTACTTTGATAAGATTTTACAAGCTTATGCAAAAGATCCTAGACAATTAGCAGTGGAAACAAGCCGATCTTGAGCAAGCTAGTCTTTTTCAGGCTTGGAATCATTTTGCTCACAAGCTGGTTTGGTTGCTCGAATGGCCGAGCTGGAAAGCTAGCTCGTCGTCAAACTCGTGAAAGCTTGTGAATGGCTCGCGAGCTGCTCGTGGCACATTTGCAAGAAACCTCGGCATTCAGAATTCGGAGACCAACACCTTCTAGGTGGTGGTCCCACCATCGTCACTGCCACAGAATGTTGTTGTTGTTGTTGCCATCGTTTGCCACATGGTGTCGCCGTTCTCATCTATGCACAATCTAGCCACCATTGTAGCCGTAGGGATTTTGCTGTTGTTGTCGCCATATTTGTTTCTGCACAGGAGGGGCTGGGGACGGTGCCGACCAGGAGGGGAGAAGCTTGGGATGCCTCCATGCATAGAGAAGGGGAGGGAAGAAGTTGGGAGATGTTGCTCACAGGGACTCAGGGAGGATGTAAGGTCAGTGGTGGCTGGGTAGGAGAGGATTTTGGTTGGAGCCACAGGAGTTAGAAATTGTGTTAAGAGTTAGGCATTGAAGATGTAGACATGAGGTCAGTTGAATGTGAAAATATGTGGAACTGTTGGGTATTTTGCCAAAAAAAATTTATTTGGCCTATGATTTTATTCGGCTCGTGCTCATTTTCAAAGCGAGCTAGAAATCATGTTCAGCTCGTGCTCATTTGCGAACAAGCAATTATCTTATACTCCCTCCGTATCAAAATATTTGACGCTTTTGACTTTTGCACAAACGTTTGACCATTCGTCTTATTCAAAAAATTTATACAAATGTCATTTATTTTGTTATGATTTGTTTTATCATTAAATATATTTGAAGTATGACTTATTTTTTTACATATTTGTGCTAATTTTTTGAATAAGACGAATGGTTAAATATTTGTTCAAAAGTCAAAAGCGTCAAATATTTTGATACAGAGGGAGTATATTAAAGTTGTTACTTTCCCCGTCAACAAAAATATCGTGGACATCCGATCGTGTCAGCACAACTGATCCAGCTGTCCGAATGCCCTTGGGATTAGGTGGCGTTGTGTTTACATCGTCCGACCGCACAAACCTTTGTCTAGACTACTGACCCAAGCTGCCGCTGACTCGAGAGATGATCCCGAGCATTCCTATACTCGGGGACACCTCTCTGCTCGGGTGCACACGTGGCGACGTAGCAGCGTCCCGGTTACTGTGCATCTCCCTAGACCAAGTACCCTAAAAAGTGAAAAGCAGGCGGCCGTGCCATATCACCCGACTGCCGCCCAACTGCCCGCTGTGGCCCGCAGCTGACTGTCAGTCCCTGGGCTACACCTCGAGCGGGATGGAGTCGTGTCCCCTCTTCCCTCGCTAATATAAATGAGTGCCAGCATGCTCCCAGGGAGATCCATCTGTTTTTACACACACGCACGCAGGTGTAGGATCCTGGTAACACAAACTTGGTCTGAGCTAGCCTCGTCTTGCTCGGTGAGCTCGCGCTTGTACTCTCTTTTTGCATAAGATCCAAGGTTGAAAGTAGGGTTATTATTATGATAGTGGAAAGCTTAAAGCAGGATAAAAAAATAATTGTCTTGCTTAACAAGACCACGGCGACCTCTTTAGCCCTCGAATGCCCTTTCACACCGTGGAAAGAGGCTGTTGATATCAATTTCAACAAGTAAGTTCGGCACTTAGGGATCCCGGTTTTTTACCATCAGGAGCCCACGTGGAAACTTATGCAAAAACAAATCTAGTATTTTTGTCGATTTTATGTAAAGGGTTAAAGTGCAACTTTATTTTATATATTAAAGATGTTACTAAAGCAAACTATTTAAGATGTCCACGTGAGCAAAAATATCACGGCTGTCCGATCACGTCAGCTTAGCTGATCCGGTCATTCAAATGCCCTCATGCAAAAAAAACATTGTATTTCTCTCGATTTCATGTATAGGTCCATGTAGACGAATTTTTCTAGGTTGTCCAATCTGCTTCATGGCTCACATTTGGCTTTCACACTTGGCCCCTCCTAAAGGTGAACTTTTGCAAAAGAAAAAACCTTGATCTTATGTACGAGTCCCCATTGATTCGCATTGATGTCCTCATGCAATTCTTACGTGCTGATGGACTTTTCAATTTGCGCCCCAATATTAATAGATGTTTCATCCCGTGGTCCTTCCACCGTCCTAAGTAATTCATTTGCCTCAAGTTTTGATGAAATTACCCACCCCATGCCACCGCATATATGTCTGCCCACGTCTCTTCATATTGGTGTCCACCACCCCTCCCTAAACCCTAGCCAAGCTAGACCGACGGTCCCCCTATCTCTCAATGCCACCTTCCCTCCTACTCCCACCCATCCACGTCAGAGTCCCATCACTTCTACTACTCCACACGTCACCTTCCTCCGATGTTGGAGCACCACCACCCCTTCTTATCTCGGTAATGCCTTCCTCCATGCCGAGAGCACCGGCCCTTCTCCCGACACCGCCTCCCGTTCAAATCGGACCATCGCCATGTCGCACACCGTTTCCTCTAGTTGTAATTATTCCTATTACTGTACGAACCAAATCTTCCTATGTTGGAGATGAAACACATCTTGGAAAGAAATTGGAAATTCTATAGCATCTCCCCATAAAATCTTATTTTGAAACATCGTAAGCATCATGCATTCCACGCAATCATGGAGGCTCTGGTTCCCGGGAGGAACGTCAGGTTTCTCCATCCCCTAGCCAAGAACCGACTGCCTCAGCCTTATCATTGCCAGATCTGCACAAACATTAAACTTGCAGATTGTAATACCACTGCTTGAAATGCATGGTAGCAGATCATTCGACGGCCAAAGGTTTCTCGAGTACCTTGGTAACTTGGTTACCTATTGAACATCAAATCAGTTAATTGCTAGCGTGACTTGCTTGTCGTAAGCATGCACCAGCACAGCATTCATGCTTCAGATACCTTGCTATAGTAAAGTAGTATTACTTGTATACAGAATTACTAACAAAACTAATAAAATAGAACAAATACGAAACGTTCCCATTTTGTAAAGTTGTTCAATGATTCGTGACTTAGCCTAGTTAAGACAGGATGATGTCCATTTATGCAGTCCGAGTTCGGTTCATGTCAGGCAGTCCACTGACTACTATATCCGGATTCGGCTGGCAATAAAACAAACATGTGGACACAGCATGCATCAAGATCTGTCAAGACATCAAATGAATTCCTACGGCATGAACCGAATCAATTCCAACGATCTGGACAAATCCGAATCAAGATGGAAGAGTTGATGATATACATCAATTCCTAGGATCTGGACTGTCCGATTTGCTGATTTTAATCCAAGGGTCTAGTATGTGTGCTGTTTGTACCTTGATTGCACAGGTCCTCGTGGAGTCCATGTACTATTCTCCCTCTAAATTGTTACTCAAGCATTCAACTACAGCAGCCAAAAACAAAAGCCTCGAATAATTCATGTGCATCCTTTTTAGTAACAGTCTTGACAGCTGATAACTAGCACATCACACAAAACATAAATGAATTTGAATTTCTTTATTAAAACAGAGGACAGAGGGTGAAGACAAAAGAATGATGATACAAATACAATTAAATAGACTCCATCAAGACATGAACAACTCAGCTTACACAGATGACCTTTTCTTGTTCAGTATAACATATTGAAACTTGGAAGTCTTGATTCCCAAGGGCAGTAAAAACCAATACAAGCTCAAGAATAAAATGCGGATCAAACATTCCTGTGTGCGTTCTTTCTTGATTGGTGATACAGATTTGGCAAAGAATTGGGTACTCTTCTCATGTTAGGGCAGACCAATACACAATCTTCAAGAATGGATAATCTCAGTAGGTGTCTTCATCGGCTTTACAGTACGTAATGCACTCACAGGCTCATGGCAGTGGTAGAACAAAGGTGGTTATGCAGCAATCATGGAAAAAAGAAACCTGCGTGCATTGCCTATCCAATAATACTGCAGGCAATGCTGTTCTACAGTTTCCACAGTCGATTGATGTAAGACCCAACAAATATCTGAACTCTTACCATGCTCACAGTCCTAAGAAAGCACATTGCTTCTTAGCATGCTGGGGTACCAACTTCACAAGAAAGTCCATTGGTACCCCTCTCAACTCTGTTCCAAGTTCAAAATATAGCAAATCAGAATATGATGATGGGATGTTTGATTTCGTGCAAGTGTAACAGAAATCTGAGCTTACCACGAGGCTTGAAATTGAAGAGAGGGGGAAGGGGGCGGCCGTTGAGTAAGCAGGTATTTGGATCCCGTAGTTCATTGAAGAAAGGATGGATTAACACCTCCAACTGAAATGATAAAAAAAACATACAGTTATATCAGCGGAATATAAGCATCTGAAATAATTTCCCAGAGTACATTAGTACATACTGCAGTGCACCGGAGGTTTGGTGAGTACTGCAGAAGCCTAGAAACAAGATCTACAGCTTCAGATGGCATTCGTTTATGGAAGATCTGGCAAAAACAGGAAAAAAATAGAATTCATGTTTCATGGTATAAATAAATAAGAGTCGGTAACTTCGAAAATAACAGGTAAGTGGCTCTACCTTGTGCCAAGGGTGAGCTTTGATTTGTGGGAACTTGAACTCAGTATAATTTGGGTTCATACGTTTAATTTCTTCACGTGTTGGAGTACCTAGAACCTGGAAGAAAAATGGCATGTTTCGTGCATAAACACAAAAAGGGTGGAACTACTATGAACAGTCTCCAATTAAAGTGAGTCATTGTTACCTTAATAATTTCAACAAGCTGGTCAACACCACTGTCCCCAGGAAAAACAGGCTATCCAACAACAGATAAATCATGAGAAGTTGCATCAAGAAGCTTGACTGATATTTCAACTTGATTGATTTCTTACCTGCCCTAGGAGGAGTTCAGCAAGAACACAACCAGCAGACCACACGTCAATAGCTGTTGTGTATTCTGTAGCACCAAATATGAGCTCTGGAGCTCTGTAGTATCTAGAACATATGTATGAAATATTTGGTTCCCCTTGTACCTATCATCATAGTGAGATATATTTAGAATTGAGATGGCATAGATAGGCAAGATAGGTGATGTTTCATGTGAGGTTCAGTAATATCTAGAACTTATGAATCATACCAAAACTTTCGCACTGCCAAAGTCACACAATTTCAACTGATGAGTATGCGGGTTCACCTGCCACAAGAATGATCTAATATGAAATCATCTGATTGAATTGGAATTGTCTAGACATGAAATTAAGGTGTCCAATTCGGATTAAGGCAAATGACAACCACAATACATACCAGAATATTTTGTGGCTTTATATCTCTGTGGCATACTCCTACACAGTTATGAATGTATGCCAAAGCTCTGCAGATCTGTAGGTTGAAAAAGTGAAATTTACAATGAGTTTCAGTGAAAACCATAAATAAAGTTATAAACAACAAAAAAGGCACAGCTATAATTATGTTAAAGTACTTGCACTTATTACCTGATACATGTAAAGTTTAACATATATCAACGGCATGCGTTGGTTCATCTTATTGTAATGTTTAACAACACGATGCACAGTTTCTGGCACGTATTCAAGCACCAAATTGAGGTATAGCTCATCCTTCTCAGTTGTTGAGCAAAAGTAATGCTTCAAGCAAACAACATTTGGGTGGTCAAGAATTTGCATCGTTTGCAGTTCACGGTTCTTGTACCTCACATCTTGAAGAACTTTCTTAATAGCTACTCTCTCACCAGTTTCTAGGCACTTTGCCTATTAAAGATAATTTGAACAAAGCAAATGTCAGTACCATTAATTAAACACAAATGGTATTAAAAGAATACAAGATAACCCAGAATACAGTTACAGAACAAAACAAAAAGCATTGTTTTATCTAACAAGTAACAACACACCTGGAAGACAACTCCAAATGAACCATGCCCCACAACACGCTCAGCCATGTAACTAATAGTCTGCAGTTCAATAAAAAGATTTAAAACGATGAACTTGGAAAAATCATTTATAGGGATTAGGACTATAAAAGGTTAAACGTGGCACACGGTGTTAATTTTTTAACATCTCAACAGAAAATGTGGCTCTACTTATTGCAGCACGATGCCGCAATACATATAACTAGAAATCACCAATGTTATGTATGGTGGTTCTAGTACCTGCTTCGGTTGCCCATTTCTTCCACCAACAGCCGTCACGATGACATGACCTACATCCATCCCATTGCCCTTGACCACCACAGCTTCAGCTTCCTACAGTATTTGCATATGGGTCGAACATGAGGTTAAGACCAGGACGACATCATCATCAGGATAGACTAAAATCACAATCAATCCCTAGCACAAAGTTACCTTATCATCTCCTATTCTCATCTCGTTCATCTCATCTGGCAATCGATCAACAGCTCCACTAGTACTTGTTTCCTGAAAACCTAATGAAGGATGTACTGGACCTATCGATGCCATATAATCTTCAAAAAATTCTTTGTCTTGTGGCTTAACTTTATTGACCAAGTTCCTTCCTTAACTCGGAGAATTATCGGATTCACCTGCAAACAACAACATCAAGTCAGGAAGCACAATCTACGCGCACAGTTTATGAACGCAATACGCACTTGTTCAAGGAGAAAATAATTCTATCTGCACCTGGCGGATCCACCGGCACCCGCTGGAGTCGCCGGAGATCTTGGGGGCGGCTTGCCCGGGCGAGCGGAGCTAGAGATCTAGATAGGACAGGTCGGGGAAGGCCGGGGACGGAGAGGAAGCTGGAACCGTCCCGAGCAAGGGGGCGGCGAGGGGCGAGGGGCGAGGGGCGAGGGGCGCCGAGGCAGGGACGGGCCGGCGTGGAGGCGGCGCCGGCGAGGCACGAGGGAGCCGCGGAGGAGGCCGCCGCGGGATTGGAGAGGAGCGGATCCGGGAGGCGACGCCGCGGCGGAGGAGACGGCGGGCGGCGATGGGGACGGGGGCCGGATCCGGGAGTCGGGCTAGTAACGGCACAGCCGCACAGCCGTTTGGCTTCGTGCCAGGCCACAGCCTTAACCCCGCCGGATCGGTTTGGCCCGGCCCACGCTGATTAGTAGGGTTTGAAGTTCAAGTCAAATCAACTTTAAAAAAAATTAAAACAATTCTAAAAAATGTTTTAAAACGTTTAGCATGGAATTTTGAAAAATTATTTAGTCGAAAAAAGAGGTCAGAAAATAGGAGAAAACACAAAAGAAAAAAAAGATGAGGCAAAGCAAGGAGAGAACAAAAAACTAGGCATAGGGAATCCCTAAATAGGGATTAAAACCCCTTCAAAAGTTTAGTGATGCGAGAATTTTCGATGGGCATATGTTTTACGGAAAGGCTACTGTGCAGGCATCCGGACATGGGCGCTCGAGCCGGACGCCCGCAGCGGACACTGCACAGTGTGGTACTGTACCATGCAAGGTGGGTCCCACAAACATTTTTTTCTTTTGATGGCCATAAATTTTGACTAGTTGCTCTAATCCACAAACCGTTTGCACCAACGTGTTCATCGTATTTTTACTAACAAAATAAGATGTATGTTGCCATACAAATCCATAAACTTACCTGGCGAAACCCAACTATTGAAACTTGGGTTTCATACTCGTTAAACTTTGCTGAACTGTCAAGTTTCATCAAGTTTCAACAGGTTTCATCCAAGTTTCTTCAAGTTTCATCAGATCAATTCAAGTTTCATCAAGTTTCAACAGGTTTCATCCAAGTTTCATCAGGTTGAAGTTCCATCCAAGTTTCATCAGGTTGAAGTTTCATCAGATTTCTTCAGCACGTGACCAAGTTTTATCAGCACACGGCCAAGTTTTGCTAGTATAGGTATAAGTTTTATAAGTGCTTTCTTCTAGGTTCACATCAAAAAATGAAAAGGTGAAAAAAAAAATCAAAAAATTTAAAAAGTATTTAAAATGGGTTGCTCTCGATTTTAGAAGAATTATGAATTTTATTCCACACATTTTGAACACTGTTTGAATTTTATATAAAAATCAGAAGTTTAATTGAAAATTTGATCAACTGCACGGCTAACAACTCCGCGCTTGCATCTGATGCACGCGGGAGCGCGGGCTGCATCGGATGTGCGCAGTGGCGGCGATCGGACAAACGGCGCTGGTCTGGCGCGGGCGCGTCCGGACGGAGGTCCGACGCCTGGCGCTCGCCTATGTTTTATGTTCATCCCTAAATTTGATTTAGGGGCACACTTGGCGATTTATTGGATTTGCCCGCTGTTAGTTATATGAAAAAAAAATGGTGGGATGTAAGTACCATTAAGTTGGACGAGTACCCATTATACAACTTATTTTTATGCTTGTCTACTTATTTTCGGTTTTGAAAATGTAAATGTTTTTCTATCTTCAGTCACTTTTTGTTAAGCTCTAATATGCAAGTCAAATAAAAAGGAATGTTCGGAGCTCCCAAAGTTCAGTTTATTAGCAAATAAGATCACCTATGAAGAAATTGGGAAGAATATATATCCAGACGATTTATATGAAAAAGGGGTACCACTTCTTTAAGACCTTGCTATTTCTTATTTATTTGCTATATATTGCGCAATTAACTTAGTTTTTTTTTGTTAAGATTCTTGCTATTGCGCAATTAACTTACTAGACCCTGTTGTTTTTAGCTTAAGAGCTTAACGGCTTAACGACTTATGTACGTTTTGAAAAAGACATGTTTTAAGTTTTTTAGTCCGGTTTTTCGCTGTTTTGAATGTAGGTCCTAACACTTCAAAAAGCAAATCAAACGAAATGGATCCGAATTTTCATACTACCTCGAGAAGCTCTCAAAGTTCAGTCATTTCAGTCGTTTAACCGTTCAGATTAGCTCGAAATAATAGGACCTTAGTTTTTTTGTTAAGATTCTTGCTATTGCGCAAATCTTGTAAAGTTCGGTTGATCAACATGATATTGGTAATCATTTCAGACTGCATGGTGCTGCAAAGCTATCTTACTTCTTAAATATTCCACTATCCACAAATGATGCACCTTCAACAACGATAGGATTATCTCTAATACCTGCATACAAGGGAAAATCCCTCTCCTGCTACATCATCAATTTCTTTATCATCGGACACAACATTGGAGTCAAATATGTTGTCACCGTTACTATGAAACTTTTGTCGCTATGAAGCTCAACATTGAAGCAAATGGTGGCATCATCTACGTTCATCGCATCAACATTTAACTTCTCCAATTATTGAGGTTGAACATTTGGTATCTCTAACAATTGGTAGAGAACATTTTTAGTTGGAGTACCATGCAAACCTTCCACACGACAGGATTCGCGCGAAATCTCGACGGCCAAAGTCAAACCGTCGATATAAGTCATGTAATCTCGACGGCCGTGTAAGAGCCGTCGTTATACAATGTTAGTCTCGACGGCCAGACAACAGCCGTCGATATAAGATCACCCAAACCCACGCGCACCTTTCCTGATTTTCGCGGGGCGGGAAAACATCTGTCTCAACGGTTACACCTAAGCCGTCGAGAATGGTGTATGGGCCGGCCCATCAGTTCTTGCTGTTCAGGATTCAATTTCGACGGCCGGTAGTTGGCCGTCGATATTATTTCATATGCTCTGCTGGGCTGTGGTTTTTTAATTGGGCTGGCCCATTTTCTTTTTTCAATTTTTTTTAAAATATTTTATAATTTGCAAAGATGCTTATTTACCTATTTAGTTAAAATGTACGTAACTTAAAAACAAAATGTGAAACATTCTCAATTTTTTAAAAAAATAGATATTGGTACTAAATGTTATCATGTTGCATCCTATTTTTTAAATATTTTGTATTTGTAAATAATGTAACATATAATATATATATATATATATATATGTTTAAAACTAATAAATTGTATATGAAACGATTAAATGGTGAAAACGTAAAAATTATATTATCCCTCACACCCGTATTTCATAAAACTCTATAGAACGCTTTGGTCGTCGAGATTTGGCGCGATCCGCGTGGTGCCACTACTAGGGAACGGGCCTTCTATCCCGGCACATCAGTCTCGTTTAACTACAAGCCTGGACTGATAGTGGCATTAGTCCCGGTTCATGGCTAATAGGCCAAAAGCACAATTTTTCATCCACATTAGTCCCGGTTTATGTCACAAACCGGGATAGAAAAGCGCTTTGGCAGATGGGTACATGCCAGCTGGCACTGGCAAAAATTAGTCCTGGTTCGTAACACGAACGGACTGAAGGTAAGCTTTAGTCCCGGTTTGTGTTACGAACCAGGACAAAGCCTCGTTCTAGCATAGTTCAAAAGGAATACATATTCTAGTCTAGTAAATACGCGTGGCTGGGTGGGTTGGTTAGAAGGGTGAGTGCGGAGTTCCGTGGTAGTAGGAGGTTCCAGGTTCGAGCCAGAAGCTCAAACAAACAACCAGCTTTTGGAACCCCCCTTCAAAGAAACCAAAAGCCACCAAAAGCTCAATTTGTACTGTGATCTGAGCTTTTCACAGAAGCTAGTTTTTTCTGACTTTTCTCAGAAGCAGCTTTTAGATAAGCTGCAGCTCAAACAAACAGGGCCTAAAGCCAGTTGCCAACTGGGACTAAAGGCCCTTTCCCTGATAGTGTTCATTAAACATTTCAGAGAAATCAAACTCTATTCTGACAAGTTTCATATGATCTGCTCTAGCAATATAGCGAGATTCACATATAGTTATAAATCACAGATTTTATGAATTCTGGAGATATAACACATACCCTTCAAGGGGCTCCAAGACTCATTCATCTTCCTCCTTTAGCCCTGTGCGTACACAAAAATGGCAAGACATCTCATCGATTAAACTAGTGTGACATCCTAATGAAATTATTATAAGTAATATAATAAAAAATAAGTAAAATGAAGTATATAAGTTATAATTTTATGTATAAAAAGCTCTAACTAGACCAAAACCCAACCTAAGCCTATCCTAATCTACCTAGCCGCCCAAACATGGGCGATTACACCCCTAGAAACATCTAGAAGCCCCAAGATGCTCCGGTTCTTGCTAGAGTAGGACTCCTTGTCCTAATAGACCTAAAACTCTCTCTCTCTCTCTTCTTATCCAAATAGGACTCTATCTCCAACTAAACACCCCAAGGTCAACCACAGCACTATAAATGCCCCTAGGCTGACTCTTAAACCCCACAACCCGAGATACCTCAAAATCTACCCGACGTCGAGAGATCCCAAAGCAAAATTTGAGGTAAAGCCACTCTCAAAACCCTAAACCCAACAATAGATGACATAATGTTGTAGATATCGTCGATACGGTTCATATGGATATATGGAACACTATTTTGGTGGAGAAAAGGAGGAGAAAAGCTACACAAAAAATATCACATTTTGGAGTCGCCGCGGTCACCGCACCACGGCCAACAATCGATCCCCCGCACCGCACCGGAATTTGCGCTAGCCAACTGAAGGCCGACAAGTCAGTTCCACCGCCTCACGCCTGCACAACCACTCTCGACAAGCAATGCCGCAACGCCACACGTCATCGCTTGTCCTCATCACATAGCCCACATGTCCCCCACATGTCCCCGTGCTAGCCACTATCACTAGGTATCGCCACCGCACCTCGCTCACATATGCCAATAGCCGCCTGTCACCTCGTCAACCGCGCCCACCACGTGTCACTCCTGTTCCCGCACCTACACCATACCTGACAGTTGTCGTAGCCCGTACCAACCCCATCGAGCCATGCGTCCCGCTTGCCCGCCTGTACACGTCTACTAGCCATGCGTCACTGTTTGGTTTGTCAAGCCTAGTCGCATGCTGCCGCCATAGTCGCAGCTTCCCGTGTCCACTCGGGTCCTACCATGTGTTCAAGCCGAGCCGATCCCGAGTCTGTGTGTCAGACTCAAAGCCCAGTTTCTTTTACATTTTGTGAGAATTTCAAAACCATTTGAAACTTTCGCGAAATATTTGGGGAGCATACGAACTCCGATCCAAATGATTCCAAAGCATAAAAATCACAAATATTTACAGTATTTTTATATATTTTTATGAGTAAATTTCATCAGCGGTCCTTGAACTTGTCCAGAGTTTTCATCTAGGTCCCGGTACTCTAAAATTGCACTTCTAGCTCCCTGAACTTGCTTGGGAGTTTCAAATAGGTCCAAAATTGCACTTCTGACTTCCTGAACTTGCATGGGAGTTTCATATAGGTCTAAAAGCCTCTCCAAAATCATAAATTTATTTTAAAAAGAATAAAAATATATAAAAAATTCTAAGAAATCTAGAAAATCATAAAAAAATTCCAGAAAATCATAAAAAATTCTTAAAAAATCATAAAAATTCATAGAAATTTTTAGAAAATCATTAAATATTCTAAAAATGAAAATTGAAAATATCAATAAAAATCATAAATAATTTAGGAAATTATAAAAACACAAAAAATTCATAAAAATTTATAGAAAATTATAGGAAATCATTAAACATTAGAAAATAATCGTACAAAATTTGTAAAATTAAAAAAATGGTCAGTACAAATCATAAAATTCAACATTCTAGGCTCCCACATGCCATGGCAAGCTTCTCAAGCCCACACAACCGACACAAAATGTCGGCTAGTTGACACACAAATTTGTGTCTTACAGGGGCGGATCCGGGAGGCGACGCCGCGGCTGAGGAGACGTGGGAAGCCCGAGAGAGGAGACGGCGGGCGGCGATGGGGACGGGGGCCGGATCCGGGAGTCGGGCTAGTAACGGCACAGCCGCACAGCCGTTTGGCTTCGTGCCAGGCCACAGCCTTAACCCCGCCGGATCGGTTTGGCCCGGCCCACGCTGATTAGTAGGGTTTGAAGTTCAAGTCAAATCAACTTTAAAAAAAATTAAAACAATTCTAAAAAATGTTTTAAAACGTTTAGCATGGAATTTTGAAAAATTATTTAGTCGAAAAAAGAGGTCAGAAAATAGGAGAAAACACAAAAGAAAAAAAAGATGAGGCAAAGCAAGGAGAGAACAAAAAACTAGGCATAGGGAATCCCTAAATAGGGATCAAAACCCCTTCAAAAGTTTAGCGATGCAAAACGAGAATTTTCGATAGGCATATGTTTTATGTTCATCCCTAAATTTGATTTAGGGGCACATTTGGCGATTTATTAGATTTGCCTGCTGTTAGTTATATGAAAAAAAAATGGTGGGATGTAAGCACCATGAAGTTGGACGAGAACCATTATACAACTTATTTTATGCTTATCTACTTATTTTCGGTTTTGAAAATGTAAATGTTTTGCTATCTTCAGTCACTTTTTGTTAAGCTCTAATATACAAGTCAAATAAAAAGGAATGTTCGGAGCTCCCAAAGTTCAGTTTATTAGCAAATAAGATCACCTATGAAGAAATTGGGAAGAATATATATCCAGACGATTTATATGAAAAAGGGGTACCACTTCTTTAAGACCTTGATGTTTCTTCTTTATTTGCTATATATTGTGCAATTAACTTAGTTTTTTTGTTAAGATTCTTGGTATTGTGAAATTAACTTAGTTTTTTTGTTAAGATTCTTGCTATTGCGCAAATCTTGTAAAGTTCGGTTGATCAACATGATATTGGTAATCATTTCAGACTGCATGGTGCTGCAAAGCTATCTTACTTCTTAAATATTCCACTATCCACAAATGATGCACCTTCAACAACGATAGGATTATCTCTAATACCTGCATACAAGGGAAAATCCCTCTCCTGCTACATCATCAATTTCTTTATCATCGGACACAACATTGGAGTCAAATATGTTGTCACCGTTACTATGAAACTTTTGTCGCTATGAAGCTCAACATTGAAGCAAGTGGCATCATCTATGTTCATCGCATCAACATTTAACTTAATCCAATTATTGAGCTCGATCATTTGGTATCACTAACAATTGGTAAAGAAAATTTTTAGTTGGAGTACCCTGCAAACCTTCATTAAAAAATTTTGAGAAATCAAACTATAATCTTACAAGTTTCATATGATCCGCTCTAGAAATATAGCGAGATTCACATCCAGTTATAAATCACAGATTTTATGAATTTTGGGGACATAACACATACCCTTCAAAGGGCTCCAAGACTCATCCATCTTCCTCCTTTAGCCCTTTGCCTGCACAAAAATGTCAAAACATCTCGTCGATTGAACTAGCGTGGCATCCTAATAAAATTATTTTAATTATTTATATAAGTTAGTATTTTATGTAAAAAAAGCTCTAACTAGAGCAAAACCCAACCTAAGCCTATCCTAATCTACCTAGCCGTACAAACATAGCCAATTACACCCATAGAAACATCTAGAAGCTCCAAGATGCTCCCGTTCTTGCTAGAGTAGGACTACTAGTCCTATAGACCTAAAACTCTCTCTCTCTTTGTCTCTTCTTATCCAAATAGGACTCTATCTCCAACTAAACACCCAAAGGTCAACTACAGCACTATAAATGCGCCATATAGGTTGGCTCTTAAACCCCACAGCCCGAGATACCTCGAACTCTACCCAACGTCGAGAGATCCCAAGCAAAACCTGAGGTAAAGCCTCTCCCAAAACCCTAAACCAAACAATAGATGACATCATGTTGTAGATATCGTCGATACGGTTCAGATGGACATATGGAACACTATTTCGGTGGAAAAAAGAAGGAGAAAAGCTACGCAAAAAATTATCGCATTTTGGAGTCGCCATGGTCACCGACATCGCGGCCAACAATCTGTCCCTTGCACCGTACCAGAATTTGCGCCAGTCAACTGAAGGCCGCCATGCCAGTTCCACTGCCTCACGCCTGCACACCCACGCTCGACAAGCAACGCCTCAACGCCACACGTCATCGCTTGTCCTCATCATGTAACCCACATGTCCCGTTGCTAGCCACCATCACCAGGCGTCGCCACCGCGCCTCGCCCACATATGCCAATAGCCGCCTGTCACCTCGCCAACCGCGCCCACCACGTGTCACCCCTGTTCCCACACCTACACCACACCTGACAGTTGTTGCAGCCCGCACCAACCCCATCGAGCCACGCGTCCTGCTTGCCCGCCCGTACACATCTTCCACTGATACCAGCCATGTGTCATTGTGTAGTTTGTCAAGCCTAGTCGCACGATACCGCCATAGTCATAGCTTCCCATGTCCACTCCGGTCCTGCCATGTAATCAAGCCGAGCCGATCCCGAGTCTGTGTCATACTCAAAGCCCAGTTTCTTTTATCTTTTTGTGAGAATTTCAAAATTATTTGAAACTTTCCCAAAATATTTAGGGAGCATATGAACTCCGATCCAAATGATTCCAGGGCATAAAAAACAAAAATATTTACAAGAATTTTATATATTTTTTATTAACCTATTTTCTTTGCATCGTTTACTTATTTGTTTCACATAGATTGCGTGTACTTGCGGTGTCGGAGATTTCCAGGAGTTTCTAGATGGAGATGCGCAAGATCCGAAGTTCTTCCAAGGCAAGCTAGATTTCATATTGATCTCTTAGTTTGCTAAAATCTTTATTTATTTTTATTTACTTAATTACATGCTTAAATTATCATCACATGCGCAGTTTATCCTATTTACATGTTAGCCATTCTTTAAAATGAGTAGCCTTGCCATTGATATCCCCGTTTTGATTTACTTAGCCTATCATTGAGTAGATGTTTAACCATGCTTTTGGTTTGGTAGATAATAGGCCTCACTCATAAAATAACATTTTGTTATGAAGCTTTGGCTTCATGGGGTTGATATAAAACTTAAACAACAAAAATCGATGTGGCGTGCATTATTTCGAGGAGACCTAGAATAGGTGAAATTTGAGTTCATGGCTTTGTTGTGGGATCCCCCTCAAATAAGGACCCTTCAGTTGTGACTTAGACCGAACTAAATAGTTCAAAAGAAGGATCAAGTGCAGTTTGGGATCGATCATGAGGATTCTTATCAAGGTGATCAAGACTACTTGTTGCTATCCCGAGTTGGCAATTGGACGTCATTGTGTTATCGAAGTTTTTCGCTGCAATACTCTTATTTTCAGCTTTATTTAATATTCAGTATTGGACCATAAATCATCTATGCAACCTAGCTAGATGTTATTATATGTAATTTTGCTACTTTATTGGTTATTTCATGTTGCGGTATCCAATGAGCTGTCCACTATGAATGTCCACTATGAGATACTTGCTATGATCTTTTAGGATTAGTATTCGATCAATGAGTTGTCCACTATGAATGCCCACTATGAGATACTTGCTATGATCTTCTAGGATTAGTATTCGATCACAGTTGAGGTCAACAAAAATACCGAGGGTCATGATAATTAGGGAACGTGGCATTGACTGCAATTAGAAGAGGAGGCAGCAACAATTAGGGAAGAGACAGAGATACCAACAACAATAGTGGGTGAGGGAGGGGGAGAGGCGTTTACCTAGCTAGCTACCTCGGTGAGGACCGGCGGATGGTGGAGCTTAATCAGGGGGAAACCGTTGTTCGGCTAGGAGATATCGACGTGTAAGGGCGAGGCGAAAGTTGACGACAAGAGGGGCGGCGAATGCCTGCGCATTAAGCGATGACGTTGAGCTTAACTAGGAATTTGGGATTAGGGTGAGGTGAGGCTTGGGGACATTATTGTCTTTTCGTGTGGACTAACGTTGTTTTAACATGAAGGGCTATCTGAAGTGGCATTTTTAGATGAAATGTAATAAAGTAGCGGCATATTTTCCCAATCTGGCGGATCTGAGTGGCATTTTCATTATTCTAGGTTAAACTAGAGGCCTGTAGCCGATTTTTACTTGTTACAATAATGATGATTATGATGATGGTGAGCATAATATGGAAAGAATTGATTTCTTATTTTGTTGTCAGCAAAACATAATATCCAGTAATACACTAGTTGTAAGATAATTTTACAAGAGATAGTCAATAGCTAATGGATCAATTCACACAGAATTCAGGACCACAACAAACTTTTTTATTTCATTCAGTTAGATGAACAAGCTTCGCTCCTAATTCGAATTCAAATCTATTCTTCACATTGCACTTTTGAACTTTGTACTTTGTGCACCCCATGTTACAGGTATGCCTAACATGATTGCATGAATGCTTCATTGCTGACCAACAGTATAGGGAACAGCAAAGCATGGACCCCCTGAACCCAGTCAATGTTCACATTTATGCTGGATCAAAACAATTTCTGAATCCTTACTTCCGATTATTTCTACTTAGATCAAATATAGAATAATGTGTGCTGTCAGTTTTCTATTCACGATTTGTTCTTATCCTGTGAACTTCTTACCCCAGATGCCACTTCCGTCAATGTGTCATCTTTTTGCATTAAATCGGCTATGGAATGTCGCCACAATTTTTTTCAATACGTTACAAGGATAGAAAAAATTATAAAAATGGAAAAACCATAAAACTGTGAGAAACTATATGGATTTTGAAAATTATGCATGATCAAATATGAAAGTGAATTTTAAAGATTTTATATAAGTTGCAGTGATAATTAAGGAATCCAACTTTAGGATGTATAATCCGATTATTAATAAGATTCAACCGGATTTTCGTACTTGATTGGAAAAATCAACGACGATCATGGTCCTCATTGGAATGACACTGTAGGCTTTGTAGCCTCTAAAAATTTTGGAACGGGTATAGTCGTCAATTCCGGCACGCAGGGGCCCTCAAGTATGCTGACAGGTGCACATGACCTCTGGAAACGATTTTTACGGGTGGTTTTACCAATGATATTGTACAAGTGGAGAATAATACCACATAGACTTGTACATATGGCATTTCTTTGAAAAAGAATAGTTTTTTCAACATGAGACCCACGTGTCATACTAATTAACGTCGTCTTCTTTTGTCCTCTTCCCCTATTTTCTACCCTCTATGTAGGGCTGGCCCTATAATTTGGAGGCTTCGGTGCGAAAATATAACAAAGTTACAAGTAGGCCTCAAAATACAGTATTATAAGAGAGAAAATTCAAAATTATGCACTTCTTTTTTAACATATAATTTTTTTCAAAATTTAGAAAAAAGAATATTCATAACTAGTACTACCTCCATTCTAAAATATAAGGCAAAAAATTATAGAGATATACTTACTATATTAGGCTATATGAAGGATACGAGTTCAATTTAAAGACCTTACTAGTTTGGGGCCCCTGTGCGGTCGCATAGCCCGCACATGGCCTGGGCCGGGCCTGCCTCTATGTGAACCTCTCCCCCTGACCCTAGGGGTAAATCTTTTATGGAGCCAAGCTACGACGACTAGAGGGGATAAACGAGAGTCTTCAAAAATTTCTTCGAACCGGTGTTTCTCGAACCCACCAACCCTTAAAAACTCGTAGCACTCAACAACTGCGTGCACCCCAAATGACATAGATAAATTTCATGCAAGTATATGGGAATTTTCAAACCATGGTTCCGGTTGTTAAGAGTCCAAACAAGATGGAATCAAAGATAAAGTGACACGGCAGTCGTGAGAGACACCGGACATCTGGCACACAACAATTGGCAGGACGGCATGGCGTTGTTGGACGCGGATGTGTGCGCTAGGTGAGTGGAGCGGCAACGCGTGGCGGGCAGCATTGGTGAGGCACGTGTGGAAAGCATGGTGGCTGACGCACAGTTCCAAGCGGCGGTTGGTGCAACACATTTTAGGGCCGATGACAATTTCAGCATCGTGTCGACTTCCAGATCTCTCAAAACTCGGGGGAGCTCTATCTCCTTCAATTCTTTACCAAATAGGGCATTTCATATGTCCATCTGGACCGTCTCGATAAACTCTACAACAGGGTGCAATCTAATATAGATTTTAGAGTCTTGGGAAGAGACTTACCTCAAGATTAGTTTTGGGAACACTCGGCGTCGGGTGGATTTCGAGGTGTCTCGAATTGGAAGTTATGAGGGACGACCATGGGTATTTATAAGGGGTGGGTCAGTCTAGGTGGTGCCTTGAGAGAGGAGTCCTAATTTGATAATAATAAGTGGAGAAGGAGAGTTGCAGATCTAATTAGGGTAGGAGTCCTATATAGACAAGAATTGGGGCTTCTAGAAGGGTCTAGGGGTTTAGCCAGCCAGGTTAGGGTGCAACTAGGGGATAGGGTCGGATAGGTTTACATTTAACCCTAGGTAGAGCATTTTATACATGAAATAATAATTATTATTATAATATTATCAAATTTATTTATTATTTTTAAACAAGTGACTCATAATAATTTTATTAAGATGTCACACTCATCATGGACGATGGGCAGAAAAAACCGGGGCACCATATTTTTAAAATATAAAATAAAAAATATTTTGGCTCTCAATCATATTGGGGCTAAATGGACTCTAGCTGAGCCCATGAAAAAGTCAGCCCATTTAGGCCCACGATTGATTCGGCTCGAGGCGGTCTAGGAGGTCCTGCTATGATGGCCCGTTGCAAACACTCCTTTTAGTGACCATCTCCATTTCCGTCTTCGTATAACTTCGTATAATGTATGCTATACGAAGTTATTACGGTACTTACTTGGAAGAGGTATCTAGTGGATTTATGGTGCTTTAATTGGGAATTTTTCTACATACGTCATGATGATCCAAGAAACGCTCCAACAAAAATCACCTCAAAATTCCTTATGCGAAAATCAGAAAAATTCAAACATTACAGCCTGTCACAGATCTGGAACAAAAAGTTTAGGGCTCGGTTTTCACCTCACTTCACCCAGACGAAGAATCTCCATGACTTCCAAATTTTATGTTGATATATATGGAAGTCACGGAACTTCTCTAAGTAAAAGCACTAAAAAATGATTTTTGTAGATTTTTCTAAAAAACAAACATTGACTGCTATGTGAAGAAAAAGTTCTGAACAAATTTACAACTAGTGGGAAAATTTGATCTCCAGCCTATCCTAGGTTGCGAAGATGTCAAAACACATAAGCAACCTCAAGGCATCATGGATCAAAGGCATGCATAAGGAGAGGAGGCAAATAAAACAAGTTGTAACAAAAACCAACAAAGAAACAAGATGAAACTTAAGAACTAGCAAGAACAAGTCATGAACTTGAAGAACGAAGATTCCACTCGCAGGTGCCACACCTCTCTCTCCCACACACCATGCTCACAAATCTGAAATTTCTAGCTTAAAGGGATAGGGAGGAGATGGTCCCCTCCCCCTCTATTTACATCCCTTGGGTGAGACCCTCTAAACCCTAGGGTTGGTCTCCATCCTTGATTTGACTATCAAGTCATACAACACACACGCTACCTAACTCACTTCCGACAAGGAATTTTCGTGCCATATTCCTTTGTAAGCATCCTTGCACCTTCCTCGCAGCATCCTGGTCACCAGCGCATGCCTAGGCCTAATTTCGTTTAGCTTCCAAGTGATAGACGACCAGCCTTTAGCTGTCTCGGATCCTTGCCGTAGCGATGCTTCTCGTCCACGCCATCTCATGTGACCGCCAGTTACCGAATCCGGTCGCCTGTACGCCCCCAGACGCCTGAACCTCCAGTTCGCTTCCACGACACGACATTAGCCACGTACCTACCGGCACCTGCATCACAAAGATGAGTTTAAAACAAACCACTTACCTTCCCCTACAAGGTTAGCTTCACAAAACATCATCATCATTGAAAATCAAGTGCATCAAGATCATCGGAAAGCAATCAGTCACAAGAACTGCATTGACATGAGTCTGTCAGACACGGTCCGGTGAACGCTGAAACTTGCCTAAGGTTCAAAATAGATTCCCAGTTCAAAATTTTGCGCTCGTTTCACCAAATGCACGGGCAAAGTACTTAAAAATCTCACTAAAGTATTTCACCATCACATATATTTATCACAACACCAAGGTACCCGTCCATGGATCTCAACACTACCGGCCCAAGTAAAACTACCAGAATGTGCAAGACATAGTGGAGGAACCCAACTGAAAAGCAGTCCACATGGGAGCCAGAGGAGCTACTCCACCAAAACTACCTCGGGCTATTCTCTACCTAGGTATGCAATCTAGAGGTCGAGATTTTCTTTTAGTGCGGAGGATATGTTACATCCAATTTTGGGCAATCGGCGAATGTAGAGATTTTCAACAAGATTAGACCAAAGTTTAAGAAAAAATTTTATAATTCGAATTCGAATTTGGCTTCTCTCTCCCGCGCTCTCTCTCTTTCCTTCTCCGCTGATCGCTAACCGCCGCACTTGCTCTCCCTTCCTTTCCCGCACCTTCCATGTTCACCTTTTGTTCATCAAGTGCCCCGGTACGGAGTGGTTGCATCGGTGACCGGTCCGTGGTCACATACCTTCGGACCATCTCCTTGCACCTAGCGGATCATCGTCTTCGTACCGCAAGCATGCACGTTTTCCCACGCTGACCTCATCACGAGCGACACCAGAGTCAAAAGGCCTACCCCTAGCCTCGCCACCCTAAGATTTTGATGGAGAAAGAAGTACATGTTGTGTCTGCAACAGGTGAGAAGGAGAATAATGTAATGAAAAAGGTGCTACACCCATGCAAGGTGAGAATACTTATGATATGTAGTAATTGTCCACCAATCATGTTATATCTATGCAACCATTAGTAGAATCAGTTGTCAATCTGCCTTTGTCATGAGAAGATTTGTTTGTTGTTCCTTTTGATAAAGAAGAGTTGTGTGATAATGCTTCACTTATATCTATGCGACAACTAGATGTTCTTCAAATTGCTAGTGAAAACAATGGGTGAAAACATTGTGAGTTGGGTTTATATTTGTTCAAATATGAAATCTACATATGATGTTCAACCATATGATCAACTATAGAGATACATTAACACTAATCAAGTTGGGTGCCTCTAGTGTTGTTTTGAAATTTCATGACGACTTAAAAGAAGGGGAGGATATGAATATTAATGACTATAGTTCCAATAATTTCAATACAAATAATATCTTGTTATTTTACGTTCCTTTGGAACTAATGTTTTGCTAAAGAATGAGCATGAGTCGAGGACCACTAACATTCAATAAGGGGAGGATGATGTGACCACGCCCATCATAAGTATGACCAACACTACGTCAACATGGTGTTTATCAAGATTTTCATCAACTATTTAATCGGCAAGTCTGTCTCTAAGTTTTTCTTCAACATGGTCATTGACGAGCTTTTCATCCACTACCCAATTAACCATTACATCTACAACAAGTTGATGTCACTTTAAGACATCCTCTACTACATCTACAGCTCCTAAATTATCTACAATGGCAAGGTTTCGGCGATCTATACCCTGCTCAGGTGGTATGAGCTGGCTACATGTACGTCATCAATCAGATATTGCACCGCCGCCTCCACAAGTTTGATTGCCACTATGGCCGCCTTCACTACATAAAGACATATTTATGAAAGGTGTCATTCCACCACTATGACATCCCCAGGCCCATCTACTCATGTCGCTCAAGGCCCAGTCCAACATCAAGCCCAATTTGTCAACCACAAGTCTAGTTTGGCCATGTGGAATAACCCAACTTCAAATGACCATAACTTGGTCATACAAAGTCTGTTTTGGATGTTTTTGTATCCAAGGAGAAGCCCATGATGAGGGTTTTTCAATGGAATAAATCCATTGGAATCATCGGGAATCGCTAAAACAAGAGGACGTCCAAAATATATTAGTCTTTGCGCCATCTCCACTGGGCCCCTCAAGCCTTGTACGACCTAGAGTTTTCCGGCTACGCCCTTGGCCGACCCCTAGCCTCTCTCCCTCCTATAAATTCAGTAGTCTTCGCTAGTTTAGACTTGGGTTTTGCTTAGGTTATTCTTCCATTGTAGTTTCGCTGATACTTAGTTTGTGCAACCCCTAGTTCGTGAGCTTTAAAACTATCCACAATTGAGTTTCTTCTTCGTTCTTGTTCGTGTTCTTGATTCACTTGCAAGAGCTAACCTTTGTGATGAGGTCAACCGTGTCCGCGCGTGGTTGATGAACAAAGATTGTGGTGTTTTGATTGCAAGGTTCGGTCGATTGTAATCGGAAGCTGGATCCTCTACATCGAGTTCTCCACCAATTAATTTACCATATATCTGTTGGAAGATCGGCTAACATATCACATCAATAAAATTATGAGCAATTAGCAAATATTTTAAATCCCAAAGTTTAAAAAATGAGTATTTCCAAATAATATCTGCATTATTATTTAAATCTTTTAACTAAACTAATTTTTAAAATTATTTTCTCTATGATATCTTAATGCCATATCAAATGATCTGGAAAATTATTTTATGTTATTTTGATTTCAAATTAGAAATCAATCGACATTAATGGCCTAACATTATTTTCTAAATTATTCATTCTCCTTTATTCTCTCTTTAGCATGCTGGACCACCTTTCACTGTCCTTTTCTCCCTTTCTCTCCCTTACACATAAATAATCCATGTAACAAACAAGTACTGAACACTTTGGTTAATTTCACTGGATAAGCAACTTTACTTATAAATTTTCTACCACACCAATGATGAACAGGGCTAGTATTACATCATATTTCTAATATATCT
>SPJY01008556.1:1973347-2013992 GCA_005191435.1 Raddia distichophylla
AGCTCAGATGTAGTAGTGATACTTTTTATTAATTTGGTCTGCTTTCTTAGATCAGTGGATCGCATTTTAGGAAGCATTTTATTGTGGTTGGCTCATGTTATACCAAATTATCCTCTCTATTTATTGGTGCATGCTTACCAGCTAAGTTTGTAACTTGCATGATGAGGTCAAAGATGAAAGTGTCTCTAAGGATGCAAGTCAAGCACGTTCAATCTCCATATGGTAGGAAGTCATATGGTATTTGTTTTTACTTATAGCAAATCACACACACTTGGCTAGTATTGAGAAAACACAAAATTTCATATCTATCTATTATTATTACATTAAAGCAGAGTTAAACGGATTCACCACATTAATTCTTAAATACTATAAAATACCACATTATCAGAGAGAAAAAAGAAAAATCTACACCGTCAACTATTGTGGGTTCATATTGTAATAGCTTAGACTAAAAGCTAAAAGAATAAAATAAAAGCAAATTTAAAAGGAGTTATATCAAATACGACGTTAGAAAAAGAGTTCATATCAAATGAGATCTAACTGCTCAAATGCGCAGGACACCTTGCTTGTTACACATAAGACACACACACGTGACTTCAGAAATAAAGGTAACTTTGCTTAACAACAAAGTAAATTCATTTTTCCATTCATTCACTAAAGAATGCCAAAGCTCATCGTTTTAGTAATACTGATTATATGGTTTTCATTCTATTGCCTAGTAAGAGTTATCTTAATCAGCAAACTTACGATTCCAACAGCACAACGACCAGAACAAAAAAAAAAAAGTCATCCCAACCAGTTTCATATCCTGCTTGACTATCTGTTTTAGTAGTTAATATTCATAGTTATCATAGCTGAATGTCACGTTCCTTCTAGAGAATTTAAGCTTGAAAGACCTATTGAGATTTTCGATACTAAGCAGAAATCGCTAAAAATCTCAACTCAACTAGCCAACATCACACAGAAGCAAAGTATTAGAAAATAAAAAATGATATATAGTTCTTACCATGGGTGGTTTGAACGGATAATCAAGAGGAAAAACAATATCAAGGAAAAATATCCCTCCTTCGTACGGCGAACCTACAAGGGAAGCAGTGCCTTAAACCAAACTGCAGGTGCTTATGACACTAGATTATTCTACACCCGCACTTTCTCCACCTACAGCAAAAAATAAAAAAATAAAAAATCATTTTGAACATTCCCACAGAGCGCAGTAAAATTCCCCGAGCTTATCCTGTGTAGAATCGGCTACTGGAGAGGCAAGGAGGGAGCGGAGAGGATAGGTCTCATGCCTTGAGGTCCGATGATGGTGGAGAGCCAGTGGTATAGGTTGTCGCCCTTGGGCCCGGCGGAGCAGTCGGAGGCGTTGAGGTCCAGCAGCTCCTTCTGAATCCGCTTCCCCGACGACGAGACCGACGTCCCGCCGCTGGACCCCCATGGCCGCACGCTGCTCCCGCTGCCGCCCCCTCCGCCGGGGGCGCCTGCGCCGGCACTAGCACCGCTGGAGGCGAAAGGGAAGCGGGAGGTGGGGAAGGAGGACGACGACGACATGCCTGCGCCCAGCGCCCGTGCGACAGTGACTGAGCCAACGGAGCCAACGCGCCGTCGCCGCCGGACGGGGTGGGAGGCTGCGCCTGAGAAGAGGAGGCGCACCGGAGGGGAGGTCCTGGCCGGGGGAGCGCCGCGCCGAGGTAGCCTGCCGCCAGGGATTGGAGGTCACGCCGGGGTAGCGCGCTGCCGGGAGGGTTGGCCGCCGCCGCGGGGAGGGAGAGGAAGAGGTGACAGCGGCGGCTGTAGCTTGTAGGGCGCCCGGATAGGACTCGGATCCTCTGCACAGTACAGTTGGCGGCGGCTGGAGCCTGGAGGGAAGCAGATTACTCAGAGAACACCGTACACGAGTGAAAGATTAAAAAATTGATTTTTCAGCCACAGGAAAATGTCGATTTTGAGCGACAGCATTAAACATCAGAGCGCTAAAAAATACTACTATACTGTATAATCAAACAATGAAAGTGGCAAATACATAATTCTCCGATAAGCTATCGATGACAAGGCCGGCGAACACGATATGGTAATGGATATTGAGAAGTTTTTTACTCCCTCTGTTATTAAATAGTAGTCGTTTTAGTCATTGACACGGTTTACAAAATAAAATTTTGATAATACAAAACTATTAGAAATTTATTTGTAATGCATTAAAAATTAAAATATTATGAAAGTTCTTTTCAAGGCGAATCTACCTATATGATTTTTATGTTCTCAATCTAAATAGTTTTAAGTTCTCTATGGATAAAGTTTTAAAACTTTGACTTAGGGCGAATCTAAAACGACTACTATTTCATAACGGATAGAGTAACATTTAAAAGATTCAAATAATGGAAATGACTATAGATATACCATTTTCAATCATGAAGCTAAGCCGCTCCTAGCTAGAGCGGCACTGATAGTTGCCTCCAAAAGCAGGAGTGGCCACCATGTGCCTCCCTCCTCTCCCGAGGAGCAGGATTGGGTGGTGACGCCCAGCCAGGAGCGGCTTGTCCCTGCTGGGGACATGTGGCTGGCTCACATTGACTTACACGGGACGACATGAGAGGAGGGGCAACCCATTCTGGGCAAGAGTGGCATTTGAGCCCTATAAAAGGCAACAATAGGATGCACTGTGCTCATTTGAGCACTTCCCAACCCAGCGTGAGAGAGAAGGGAGAGAGAGATGTTACTGTTGCGAAAGACCTAATGGCCGGTATTTTCTCTCTTTTTATTTTTTTTGCGATTAATATTGAAAACATGATAAGATAGCCAATGTTTACATAAGTATTTCGAGGGATATTAATTTAGGGAATTTTTTGAAAATAAACGTGAATTAGCCGACAGTAAAAAAAACTATGGAGTAGACAATAAATTTTAGTTTTAATTTCACGAATATGTTTAAACCATAGTAGGATCCATTGAAATACAATATCTTATTTTATAGTGTTAGATGCGTTATTTTAGGAGAGAGCGAGGCAAAATTAGGGAAATAGGAGTTTGCGAGGAAAAATATTAGGTCCATTGAAAAATAGATGAATTTTCACTTATACGGTGGAACGTTTTATGCAAGTATGGGGAACTTTTTTCACAATATATTATTGTGACTGGGGGTAATTAGAGAGGGTTCAAATGGGGTGGATCTCAGTAGATTTGCTCGGTTCGGCACTAGCCATTTGGACCCTAAGAGTCCAAGTCTAGACGAATTTCACGGTTAGATATGTTACCTTTTTGGATGGGACCCTTTGAAGGTAAACGTAAGGGTGCAGACTCTATGTAGCACGGATGTTAATTATGAGTACTACAAGCTGTTGGATCTAACAATTCAGCGCGAGGATAACAAACTTTGTACGTGGATACCGACGAAGAGGTTGTGTGGCTGCAATATTTATGCAAGGCAACATGAAGGAGGTCATTGTGGAGAAAATTGGAGTGAGAGATTTGGTGAAATCAGTGTTGCAAGGGTTAACCAGGATGTGGATGATGAAGAAGAGAAATCTAGAACCGAAGCTACGGGTGGTGCATGAAGAAATACCTCCAGTACACCCAATTGATTGATTGTAGTAGAGTACACTATGTTTTTAATTTCTCTAAGAAATATTAGATTTAGATCCGGTGTACTAGTATGGTATATGCTTTGTGTACCGCACATGCCATTATTTGTCTGCAGCTGTAATCTGTGTGTTCGTATAATCCAATGTGTAATCTGTTGTGCTCGCATAATCTCGTGTGTAACAATCTAATAATTACCAACCATTAAACAATTTTACAATTTTCATGCTGAGCAACGGGGCCGAACATCCTAATACAACCATAACCATCTTATAATTTAGTGCTGTTGAGAAATAAACCGTGACAGTTTATTATGGGCAAAATAGTAATTATCTAATTACGGGATTAACACTAACCGACAGTTAATCAAAGGTGATTAATCTCTACGCTGAAGAAAGGGACGCAACCATCTCCAACCTCTCTACCTACTGCGTACGCCAAAAGCAAAAGAGAGAAACTGCCATTTACCTTTTTGTATAAAAGGGAAAGTGTTCCCATTGTAATCAGTTGTTGATCAATTAATCAATAAAGAAGTTATTTACACATTCTCTTTACACTGAGCAATTTGGCATTGAACAAGTGCGACGCACGCTTGTTGGATTAGCCCAAGATCAATCCTTTGAAAAACCCCTCAGCACAGCTACCATCGACCAGACTAACAAACACCATGAGCACGCCACCGGACCTGTGTTCAAAAAGAAGCACGCCTCCCGGACATAGCCTGCTCATGCAGCACGAGACAAGCTCACATATTTTTTCAATGATAAAATTGCACCTTTCCTTGGCCCTTGGCCACCTATTTGTATTAGAAAAATTACACCTATTTGTATTAGAAAAATTACAAAACTTCTAATCAAAATAGAACTACTAATTCTAAACAAACTCCATCTGCAATACTTCTACTTTTAGATGAACCTAGTTGTACTCAAACTAAACAAACTTTTACTATCTAATCACAACGGCTGCCTTATCTAGATTATTTCCAGCAACGCTGCTAATTTTTTTTCATGATTTTTTGGGCAACTCAATTAATTTTATCACGTAGGCTAAGCATGCTAACCGGTCACAGTAATATCGTTAATAATATTACAATAGAAATTAAATATTTGAACTTCATATCATTACCATCGCTTATCAATCTATCATTTTCTACCATGTACCAATGTCTAAATAACAATATCGCTCTGCAATTAAATACTCCCTCCGTCCCAATATATAGGACGCATAAGTTTTTTTGAGTTGTCCTATAATATAAGGTGTCTTCCCATTACTTTTTTAGGAAAGACGAGCAATTAACGTATAGTTAAGTTATTCACACTATAAAGTGCATACCTTTGCTAACTTTAGCTATTAAAGCTATTAATTAAGTGCATGAGAAGGAGATGCATGGTTCGAGTAACAAGATAATTAAAGATGATTTACTCTCTTAAACACTATTTCTTGGTCTTGATGAAAATTTTTATTCGTCCTATATTTTAAGACGGAGGGAGTATATACTTAAAACACATTTATGTCCTGTTAGTTAATCATGTAAATATTTTTTAGACCTATTTCTAAAAAGGTTTGCATGGCACTGTGAGGCAATCCGCTTGCTCCACTCCCAACCCTAGGAGCAACTAGGGTCTTACCGCCCTAGCGGGGGTGGCAACTCTCTTGCCACTCCGATGTGAGTGGCAACTTTACATACCACGGTCTTCCTGTACTTCCCTTCAAAACACAATTCATAATTATATTTTGGAGGGGAGTATAGGAAGGCTGTTGGGATGCTCCAAGGGTCGACATTCCCTCGAGAGCGGCTTAGCCTCAAATGTGACAATGCTGCAATCAAAATGCCATTTCCATGATTGGGATATTTTTAAATGGCAAAAAAATAGACAGTGAGCTGGGCCGAAGATTATTCAGCTATTCTCCCTCGGTAATGATTCTCTAAAGTCGAAAGATGATCAACAGGTCAATGTCGCTAGTCCAGTTATAACTTGATACCCAAAAATAGGGATCAGCTTACTCCTCCAGATGCATTGGGTAAACATTTTCCTATCTTTTGTGACAGGTACACAACTGACAGCACAAGGTCCTGAACAAACATCATCAGCAAAATTTCAGATTGAAAATAAATGAAGGGTTACAGTTTGATACTGAATCCATATGCCAGAGTACACTCTGCATCTGGACCTTCCAATACCTCCATTATATTTTCGCAATTCAGATTTTCACCTTGACATCCAAACTTGGTGCATCTTGTTCATTCATTTCTTGCGCAACAGATTTTGAGAGATACATCTCATATACCTGAAGACAGCACCAAAAAAATTGGCTCCCTATGCTATCTAATGAGAAGATCCACTCCCAGGCAACTCATCCAAAATGCAGCATGGTTACAATGTTTTACAGGAGAACTAGAATGGGCAGCAATGCCGTGGCTAGGTGAGTCAGCCAGCAAGATTGAGATTGTATAGCGGAGCTGTCTGGGCTTACTGGCCCAGAAGCTGCACCACCACTGCTGCCATTGGAACCAGTGCTGCAGATAGAACCACATCTCATTGTCAGTACGAAGTTGCAAAAAGATTAAAAGGTTAGAATTGTTCAATAACTCACCTTCCTGCAAATATACATGAACCATGGCCTGCAAGTTTTAATCCAGGAAAAAAATTGTGTTAGGTTCATGCAACAGAACAAAGTAGCAATAGCACAATCAGATGTAACAGAAAATACTCTTGATCTCTTGAACAAAGATTAAAAAGATGGAACCTTGTATTACATAATGTAACTACCAAGGCGGTGATCATTAGTTCATAATGATCAACTAGTGGTACATAGTATTAACAGATGTAGCAGCTCTAAAACAACCACGATTTATCATGGCAATATGGCATTAATTTTACATACATAAAAACAAACATGTCCTTAGTGTTTTTAGTGTTGAGCGAAGGATGAATAAAAATTGTGCCCATGCCAACTGCCAACCATACATAAGGTAACTAACGATTGCACAAAAGTTATGTTCCCCATTAATTTTAGGGAAATGGATAACCAAGAGAAGGATGCAACTTACTTGGATCAGTAGATGTTACCGTTGCAGTACTATTAAAGTTGCATGTACCACCACTTGCTTGTGTTCTATGGTAATAATCATTGAAAGCATATGAAGCAACAGCTACAATGTCATCTGATTTATAGCATGGCTTCCCAGGTTGAATTGCACTGCAGTTTGCGGAGCCAGGACCACAAGCCCAATCCAAGCTTTGTTTCAGTGCACTATGTGGTGCACTTGAATTTGCCACACAAAACTTCCCACGCAAAGCTGGTGAATCTGTATTAGCCGTGGCAACATCTTCAAATAACAGGGAGTACACTGTAGTTGCATTGGGAAACATAATGCCCCAATTCTTCTCTGAAATAGGCCCTGACCGAAGATCCTCATTGAACAACTCAAAGATGTATGTGCTTACTTGATTATTTGGCTGGCTAGGAGTACCGGAATTATTTAGTACATGCCGTATGAGGTTTGTATTGTAAGCCAAAGCATTATCAACATTAGCAGCATGCTCGTTTGGCCCACCATGCCATGGCCAGCCAGAAGCAGTGATCATAACAGTAATCCCAGTCAAATTCATTGCTTGTATTGAATTGTAAGCAGCATCAACCATAGCATCAAACATATTGGTATAAAACAAATTACTGTTGGGATCTGCAATTTGACTGTTGGGATTGAGTGATTGGAACAGGGCATATTCTAAAGGGAATACACCTTGACCATTGACATATCCATAATAAGGTTGGGCATTCAGCATGAAGGAAGACCCTGTGTTCTTCAGAAATTGTAGATACTGAAACATTATTGAGCTCCACGTCGAATTAAAAGTGGCAGCAGAGGGAGGAAATGCCTTGGAGATTAGGTCTGTTGAATGAGGACTTGAAATTTTCACCTGGGTATTGAGGTTTGCAGCCAACAGTGCTGACTGGAGGAACTGCATTGCAGGTACAAGCACAAGAGCTGCATTTGGAATCGTAGTAAGAACCTCATTACCCACTGCAATATATGTGATGTTAGTTGCTGGGATGTAGGCAACAACATTCTTGTTGATCCAATCAGCGGCTGTAGAACGTGACTGCCCAACACGAAGTAGTTGATCATTTGGAACCCCAACCATCACTTCTATTCCCGTATTCGCAAGGGCAGTTAGCATCTGATGATCCGAATCAAACAAGCGAACATGTTGAATTTTCTTTGCTTTAAGGATAGAGACTATATCTGATGATGATGGAAGGTTTGACACGTTGGTCCCAACATTGATGCCCACAAATGCTCCTACAACAGAGTGCGGAAACAATTATTATGTAAAGAAATTTTAGATACAAGAAATAGATGTATGATTATATACAATTGATAAATTAATTTTTTTCACTGTCCACCTTAGACTAGTCTTTGGCACGGTTTAAGAACTCAAATGCAACATGCAGTACACAATCAAGTACTAATAAATACCAATCATATCATGTAGGCAATGTAAAGGTGGCTTCAAATCATACCCATGAACTACAAAATAATGTAAGATGAACTATGTACCTGAAATATCAGAAACCATGAGCACTAACAGCATCATCACGCCTTTTAATCCATTGGGTGACATAATGTTGTGCCCAACCATCAGAGTAGTAATGATGCAGGGACACTTTTCAGAAGCTCTTGATCAAAGCTGAAGACTGAAACATCAACACTAGATAAACTATCTTCATAATTGAACAGGAACAGACACAGCTAAATTTACCATATGTAATAACTCCTGAAATTTAAAATGTAGCGTGCTGAAATATCTTAGTTGAGAAAATCATTAATGTGTGTGAATGGAAGCAGTGCATTCACTTTGTAGAGTACACTCAGAATACCAATTTCTCTGATTTCCCCCCAAATGTTCAATGCAAAGAAACAAATTTGCTGCATTAATTCTGTTCAGAGCATCCAAACAGTTCGAGGAACTTGGGCGTTGTCCCATGTACCCTCTCTCCATCTCTCTTCAGCCTCAGTGCCTCACTCTGTCCAAGTCCGGCAGCCGCACTGTCGCGTGGCACCACGGCCACCTCCTCGGCGGCGCTCCGGCCTCGACGCTTTACCGCCTCGCCCCACCGCCACCTGAACACCGTCCACCCCTCGCCCGCCGCGCCCCACCACCATCTTGGCGCCGTCATCCTCTCGCTCGCCAGGCATGATTTGGGCATCGGCTCTGGCCAGGGCGTGGCGGCGCTCCGGTCCTACCACTGGGCTCAAACGAATGGTACCGCGAGTATTTACATGATCCAGGGAAGGTCGTGTTGCAGCAGTCTGGATTGTGGATTTGTGGCGGCCGACATCGTGCTGGCCATGTGCGCCGTGGAGCTTCTCACGGCGGCTCCCATGGCCACGGCAGCGTGGGAGAGACTATTGCACGCCTATGCATTTCGGACATGTTGTAGAAATAGGTCGGAAGCTCAAGAATGCATGAAATCGAGGACATGCGATGAATCTTGCAGGATCGTGGTTCCGGCCGACATTGGGGAAAAAAGTTGGAACTTTAGCTCACCGGAGGCGGCAGGAGCGACGGCGGCCGTGGTCAGCGAGCTCCAGTGGGGGATGGCGATGATCGCAGGCGCGACAGAGGTCGCAACAAATGGCGACATCTCAGTCGCAACAGCAGTACAAGAGTAGGGAAGAAGCCAACAAGAAAAGAGCAGGCACAAGCTACCTGATTTTGTCCCCAGGCTCGAGCCCCTTCTTCTTCCTCCTCCTTGTGCTCCCTTCCAAAGCGCACGCCCAGTCGCCCACCAGTCCACCACGAAGCAAGCGACCATAGGCAAATATCGCCAAGAAATGGAGCGCTCCCGAGGGCCGAGACTTGAGAGAAATGGCAAACTCAAGCAGGTTACAGAGAATCAGGCGGCTGGCACTGCCGCACTGGCCTGGCCCCTCAACTAAATGGAAATCCCTTGGAGCATGTACAGATTGATAGCTGTTGTCTTTAACTATCACGGAGTACTTATCTAGAGAAAGAGATCACATACAATCGTAAAAAGTAATAGAATTTAATTTTGTTTTAAAATCATAAAAATTTAGTTTGAGCAAATCATAAAAATTTAGTTTGAGCAAATTAAAATCATAAAAATTTAGAATTTAATATGAGTAAATTAAAATTGTTAGAGATGTAATTTGTTCTGTTTGAGCAAATTAATAGATTTTAATTTTGTTTTAAAATCGTAAAAATATAGTTTCCACCTACCGGTCATAAATATTTGAACGTTTTCGACATTGCATGATTTCCATGGAGCTTGTTTATAGTTAGTAATTGAATCTACCATCAAACAAAACCAAAGCTATTTACCCACGTTGTTGGTAGCAGCAAAACATATACTTCTCCTACAATAGTATTGCTTTACTCAAGTATTATTTTTGTCTAGCTATTAGATTTGTGGTATATATAGTTATACAAAAGATGTTTCTTAAATAAAATAAAAAATCTTTGGCGTCTCTGGCTAGCAGAGTAGATCAATTCGAACGAGCTCTTGATAATATGAGTAAATTAAAATTGTTAGAGATGTTTTTTTTTTTATGTCTGAGCAAATTAATAGATTTTAATTTTATTTTAAAATAGTAAAAATTTAGTTTGCACCTACCGGTCATAAATATTTGAACGTTTTCGTCATTGCATGATTTCCATGGAGCTTGTTTATAGTTAGTAATTAAATCTACCATTAAAGATGTTCGAAGCTATTTACCCACGTCGTTGGTAGCAGCCAAACATATACTTCTCGCACAATAGTATTGCTTTACTCAAGTATTATTTTTTGTCTAGCTATTAGATTTGTGGTATATATAGTTATACAAAAAGATGTTTCTTAAATAAAATAAAAATCTTTAACGTCTCTGACTAGCAGAGAAGATCAATTCTTGTGAACTTTGGCTTGTGTACGAGCTCTTGGTAATATGAGTAAATTAAAATTGGTAGAGATGTAATTTTTTATGTTTGGGCAAATTAATAGGTATTTAATTTTGTTTTAAAATCAGAAAAATATAGTTTTTAAGACAATATCGAAATACTTTCTAAGACAGATATGTACATACTATATTATTTTATAGGGTATTCATAATTCAAGTATCAAAATTTTGATCAGCACTTATCGTAAGCATCGAATATCTACGAGCGAGGATAATAATAGGTACTATAATATTTTTCTAACCCATGCTCCGTAAAAAAGTATATACATGCAACATGATATATTTTGTCAGTAGTCTGTCTGTTCATCAGCCCCCTGCGAGGAGTTTTCTGGGGCTGTGTGCTGCAGCACGGCAACTGCAGCCCTCTCGGTTCTTGGTCCAGGAGGCTCCCTAGCTTCTGGTTCTTGGAGGTTTAACTCAACACTTTAATAATTAAGCGTTCTTAACTACGGATCACAGAGCAGAGGAGATGGGATTAAAGAAAACCGGGGGGCAGATTGGCATTGACCGGGAGCTCAGCCGCCTCAGCTTCCCGCGCCGCAGAGATCCAACCAAGGTTTCTCGGAGACACGGAGGGTTAAAAGAGAGGGAAAAGAAGAGGCGGGAAAGGTGAATGGGAGGAATAAAAAGACGAGCTTTTCTAAGCATCGGCGTGACCGTCGGCCCTCTTTTATTAGCGGCCGGTTTTATTCGGTTCAGGTAAAATTTATCCTTTTTTTTAGTGATTTGTAATTTTTTTAGACTTTATAGGGTATTATTTAAAGATTTTGAAATTATTTTTAAAATAATTTCTTAACTATTTCGTTTTTTCGAAAGCCTTTAATTTGGGCCTGTGTGCGCGATGAGTGAGTGACTGGAGCCTGGTGGCTGGAGGTGTGCAGTTTCCAGAGGAGCGGAGAAGGCAGGCCAGCGTTTTTTGTGGTCACACTGATCTGTGGCCACCCTGTGCCTGGCTGTGGTTTGTTCGGCTCTTTAATTCGAAGATCGCGATGCTCGCCGTATTGGAAAATTTAGGTTCTATTCATTTCGGTTTAACAGTTTACCAGCTTAACAGTTTAATAACTTACCTAAGTTTTTTAAAAGACAAATGTTTTGAGATTTTTTATTTTGTTTTTCGCTGTTTTAGAGGTGAATCATAACGCTTTAAAAAGCAAATCAAATAAAATTGATCCGAACATCGATACTACATCGAGAAACTCTCAAAATTTAGGCCCTGTTCTTTTCAGCTTATTGGCTTAACAGCTTAACGACTTATCTACGTTTTGAAAAGACATATGCTTTGAGTTTTTAGGGTCCGTTTTTCGCTGTTTTGAAGGTGGGTAAAAACGTTTTAAAAAGCAAGTTAAACGAAATGGATCCGAATCTCGAGACTACCTCGAGAAGCTCTTGAAATTCAGTTATCCAACCGTTCAGTCGTTCAGATCAGCTCAAAAGAACAGAGCCTAAAGTCATTTCAATCGTTCAGCTGCTCAGCCGTTCATATCAGCTCAAAATAACAAAACATTAAATTGAGGAGATGGATGCATGATGCATCAAAGAGTTTTATGTCAATGCAAATTTATGATTCACAAAAAAATAAGAATCATCTATTTTTTATTCTAATGGATTAGATTATTTTAAAGCTTTTATATTAGCATGATAGTATCCATGTTACAATAATAGTACATTTTCCTATAAGGGTGTGTACACTGTTGTTTTCTTATCCCTGTCACCTCCAGTGTTAAGCTTGTGTTCCTTTTCACCCAGTACCAGGATAAAGGATTGCTGTTGGTTTTAGGGGCAATTTTTGTTTCTTAGTAGTAGTAGTAGTAGTAGTAGTAGTAGTAGTAGTAATAGAATACTTGGATACAGGGGCGGAGCTAGGTACATCTAGGGTGGTGCACAGGCACCCGGGTCCAAGATAAAAATTAGTAGAGATTAGGTCATTTGTTCTAACAAGTGCACCACCCAAATATAATAATTGTGCATCCGATGGAACAATCCAACATGCTAGTATACGAGTGAACCCCCATCATTTTTGGTCTAGCTCCGCCCCTGCTTGGATAGCAGAATTCTCGAACAATTACCGCCTTAGTGTATTTGTGTATTTCAATCACGCAACGTGTACACCGCTATAAAATTTATTACAACATCTTTTATCAGCTCAGCCAGCTCAATACAATAGAGCCGACGATCAATCTAAGACCGACTCAGGGTCCAAAATAGTTTGTGTTGCCTTAGGTTTAAATATTGGTTTACGATTGTTTATAAAAGTATTTTTTTGATTCACAAATTCATTTCTCCGGAATATCGAAACCGCTTCTCAAAGCAAATCGAATGAAGCAAATCAAATTTGAGAAAACACAACAATCATAGGTATCTCTGTCATAGGTATCTCTGTTTTTATTTTTTCAGAAGTTTAGTGGAGGACGGTCTCAATTCTTTGTTTATGGGCACCACTTCCCCTGCACTAACAGCATCACCGGCACTGCAAACCGATTCGCTGACGAATTAATCAATCGGCCTCTACCTTTCCAAACAGGGCCGTTCCTGAGTTTTTGGGACCTCGGAGCGAAATTATAAACGGAGGCCCCCTAACATAAGTATCAAATATTTTTATACGCGTGTGTTTACGTCGTCTACCATTTTATCTAAATACTCTTGACCCATGCATACATGCAATCACACACACATGACTGCAAAGCCCATTTTAGTTCTTGTGGCATCGAATCAGGTTGCTTAATTAAGAGGAGGGCGAGCTAGCATGTACACAGAGGAGGACATGTTTCATTAGGATCATAATTTGAGCTCAAGGTCCAGATCTTGTGGATCATGTGAGTTCATACTCACCGATGAGTCTATCGATTGGTTTAAGTCGTGATGTCTCTTCAAGGAAAGCTTCTACGATTAATGGACAACAATGAATTACATACAGAGTAATTAACACACTAAAATGGTAAGTACTCCTACTGGGGGGTGGGCCCTTGGGCTTGGGGGGCCCGGGGCGCAGGCACCGCTCGCCCCCCCTCAGGCACGGCCCTGTTTCCAAACCTTGTCTTGTACCCTAATGCACACGCATGTACGCACAAAAGGATCGACAATTCAGTAACAAGTGTCGGAGGAGACACATGGACTCGTCCACGCACAGTTCTTTCATGTCAACGAGCATCAAGCATCTCCTCTTCTAAATTTGCATCCGACTAAAGTTTGTACAAATTTCAAAGCAAAAAAATTTAATTCCCACGACAATCACAAAAAAACGATCCGTGTGCCACTAGGCCATCTCGAGCGGTTGGACCATCCGTTTCTATCCCATCACTAGTCATTTGAACCATCACTATTCATGCAACCCAACACCTGCACCAATTGTTTTACTCTTTATAATCACTATTCATTGTCTTATTCCTACCCATCCACAACATTAAACAGCGATGGTCCGTCTCTATTGCACGGCTTGTGGGAGATGACCTAATATAGGAGGTGAGGTCAGGTTCCCCAAAATATATTGTCTAGCTTTTTTCCTTAAGGCTTGTTTGACACCATAGTTTTTTAGAATCATGGTTTTAAAATGCCATGTCTTCTCAATTATTTTATCATGAATACCATGGCTTTATTAAATTTCATTGAAACCATGGTATTCCTTGGAATTACCAACTACTGTATTTTGTCGTATCATTTTTTATCAAAAGTATTGACCATGATTAAAGAAGAGAAGAAAAAACTTTTATCCCAGATTGAAGTTTTCAATACTGAAAATATACCCCGGTTTTGACAAATTTATGGTTTTTAAAACAGAGATTTTGGTGCTAACCAAACACCCCGTGATATAAAAATATAATACATCATGATATTTTTAGAAACAATGGTAATGTCTTGAAACTATAAAAATACTTTATTTCTAAACAGGCCATAAATCAATTGATTACCTTTTTGGATGATTTGAGTTTTCTTCTGTCCGTTCTTGACAATTTTGAGATCACAAGATAAACATTCTCAGATCAGGTTTGGTCATTAGTTTCGGGTTTTAGAAGATAATACTTAAAGCGGGCAGTGTATAATTTCATCATATAATTAGAAAATTTCAGTGGCATAGAACACCTTATATGTGGCTTACTGTAAATTCGAGCATGTTTTGTATATAGTTTTTTTAAAAAAATATTCGATTATCTTCATGAATGTTTTGATTTCTTGTTCGTTTTCGACAATCTCAAAGTCATGAAATAAACATTCTAAAATCGAAGCTCAATTATTTTCAAAGCTTTTAGTCTAGGTGGTCAGTGTCCATTTTCAGCATATAATTAGAAACCTTGTGCGCTTAGAACATATTCGCAACGTGGTTTATTCGATGGATTTTTTTTTTGTGGACTAGTGCCACAGGAAGAAAAGGGAAAATGCTCCGAATTCTAGTGGATTTGTGGATAGTTTTGCCCATGCTTTACTTTTACCTTTGCCAAGATGAAAAGCGCCGGCCCGGGACAGAAAAGCAGAGGGAAAAGGACGCCATATAATATTTGCACTTACGCAGTACGAAAGCATACAGAGCAGATAGAGCTATCGTTAATTCGTTATTACACAGTTTTTTTTTTTAACGAAAACATTTTATGTGTTTGATTGCCGTGTGGACTCCGCCAGGCTTGGCCAAGGCATACAGGTCCGCCGCAGCCTGGCTTATTATGTTAGACATGGGTGTTTGGTTGAGCTGCACACAGCAAGCCTGTCCCGCATCGTCCTATGTAGCCACTCCTACAGGCCGGAGCCACCGTTGTCGACCTCGTCATACCCAAATCCGGTCACCGTCGACCTTATTGCGCCCAATTCCGGCCGCCGTCGATCTCGTTGCGTGTGGATCCAGCTGTCGCTGACCTCTCCTCGCCCGAGTTCGGTCACCCCGACCTCTCCTTGCTTGGATTCGGTCACCCCGACCTCTCTTCATACGGATCTGCCGACGCCATCAAGCTCACCACTCCTGGATCCACCGCCTTCGAGCTCCTTCGCGATGTCGTGGGCCTTGCTCCGCCTTGCTCTCTACTCACCCTGGCTCCCTTGCATTGTACTGACTAGCCTCGAGGTCACGGGTGTTTTCCTAGAGTCAGGCCATCACAATGTTTTGGTGTGGAAGCAAACTACGACGTAGAGGGGGTAAATGAGAGTCTCGAATCCACCTCCACTCAAAAAACTCGAAGCACTCAACAACTTTTTGCACCTCAAATGACATAGATAAAATCAACGCAAGAATTTGGGGGTTTTAGTCCTGGTTGTTATAAGTCCAAACAAAATAGAATAAAAAGCTAAAGTGAGGGAAAGCTAATCAGACCAAATGACTAAACAAATAGAGAGGAATGCGAGGAGGATGACATGGATGTCATTTCATTTTAAAAAGGGCACGCACCAACCATAAGTATTTAATGGAAAACTAACTGTCACCTTAGCATTTAATGACACATCTAACGTGTCGACGATTGAGAACAAACTTCTGAGTTGACTTTACTTCCGAATTGCGGGATCAAAGAGCCCTTTTTTTGCTGCAACCCTGGTTTCCAAGATGTTGAAGGGGTGGCGTGGGAGACACAACCAAAGAGATTTTTAATCCTGGTTCAAGGCTCCCATGTAGGGGATGCTAGCCCTATGTCCAGTGCTTTTACTATGATCAAGGGATTGTACAAGATGAACGAAAATGCTAAGAATGTGATGATCTCGACGTGATGCCGATGATCGTTCTCGATCTCTGCTTCATGTTGCTTCTTGTTTCGCCCTACCCTAATGCATGAGGAAACTATTTATACTAACCCTAGTGATACAAATTCGGAAAGATAAATATATACACACAATAACTAATCCCTAGATTTACATGACATGTCAACACCGTCATGGACTCCTAACGTGCTCTACGTCATGGGTCGAATTGTCGTAATAAGGAAAAATTAATCTCCAAGCCTTCCGATGCTTTGATCAATATGCCACCGGGCAACGCCTAGCCCGGTGTGTTGCCTATTGTCCGAGGTAGGTACACGTATACGGGTAACGGGCAGGAAGGTACCCGAGGAACAAGAGATGTTTTACTAGTCCTTGAGCCTCAAGCGGAACACCGTTTGGCCAGAGCCTTCCCATTTAGTCTCTAACCACTGAGGAAGGGAATTGACTTGGACAACACAGACATGCCCTCGTAGTAGGACAAAAAACACTTTGCCTGAGCAAAAAACAATTCATTCGGGCAAGAAACACTTTGACCGAGCAATAAACTTCATACCAGTAAAGGGTTGAGCGAAATAAGGTTTGTCAACCCCTAACGAGCAACGGACTTGCTTGGTGCATCCCGGGCATTTCCTCCGGGGTTTTACCGTTGACAATATTGCAACAGTGATATTTTACTAGTCGTTTGAACAGTGTGCAACACTGTAGACTCGCAACATTCGTGGCGGATCGCGCTCCTAGATGTTTGGTACCATTGGCGGTGTAGAAGGTAGTGTTGCGCGATGTTCAACATATAAAAGGGGGTATGGAGGCATGAGAAAACACTCATTCCTTCTCTCCTTCATGCCCTCATTCTAATGAGGGCCCTTCCCATTCCACTTATTCCAATGCTCTCTCTTTCCCTGTCGTCAGCAACCCCCCAAATTCAGCCATAGGCAAGACCAGGAAGACAGACCTGATAGCATAAAGGATGGGAGATTGAGTGAGTTGGGGAGATTGATCCAGATAGCTGGCGGCTGCCCAGAGATGAAGACACGCCAGCCTCATGGAAGAACGAGATCGTTAGCTTCAAGTTGACAACCGTTCATGGGCTTCTCCTACTGGAGAGCCACTTCGTTGCGTGTCTGCTGGCGCAATGCGAGCTGGAGGCCATCAACCTCCACCCCAACTCCTTCCTCGCCATGGTCATATTCAGCCACCAATGCAAGGATTCTTGAAAATCCTACCTACTAAGGGCTTGTTTCGGCAGTATTATGGTGTCCAGTAGGTAGGGATGGCAACGGGTACGGGTATGGATAAATACCCGCGGGTAATTACCCGTCGGGTACGGGTATGAGCGAGTTTGATACCCATGGGTACGGGTATGAGGAAATTTACTATCCACGGGTATTTTTCTCACGGATATGGATGTTAGGTATCCATACCCGTTACCCGCCACCCGAAATATGACATGTGGGTCCCTTTGTCCAGTCTCTCATAACTCACCGTAACCAAACCCCAGCCGCCGCCAGCCCGCCACTCCTCCCCCATTCGCTCCCTTCCCCAGCCGCCGCCACTCCCTTCCCCTTTCTCCAGATCTAACCCGACTGGGCAAGGAGAGCAGGGGGGAGAAGGAGTGGCCGGTCCGGCGGCGCCGGGCGTGTGGCTGCTCCTTGCCGGCCTCCTCTCCAGCAGCAAGGAGGCGGCGCCACCTCCCTCCGCGTCTTCCTCCTCTCCGGCCGACGGCGCGCCGCGGGGCTCCTCCGCGGCTCCTCCACGGCGCCTCCCTCCTGTCTCCTCTTCTTCACCGATGGCCCGTGAGCCTCCCCCTGGCCTCCTCCTTGTCAATAGCGGCCGGCGGCGGCGTGCCGGACGGCGGCGCGAGCTCCCCCAGGCAGCGGCGTGCCAGGCGGCGGCGCGTGCTCCCTCCTCCTCGTCTCGCCCCGACCCCCGTGGCACCACCACCTCGACGCCGGCGCACCGCCTCTCTTCCATCCCGACGCCGGCGCCGCCATTTCTCCAGTCCATCCCGACGCAGGCGAGCCGCCTCCAATCCCTCCCTGACTCCAGCACACGGCCAGCGGCCTCTCCGACGGGTAGCAGGTATCCGGCGGGTAGTGGATACCCGGCGGGTACGGGTATGGGTCTGGTTTTCCCCCACGGGTACGGTTCAGCGATACCCCTACCCGTGCCCGACCCGCCCGATTGCCTCGTATAACTTCGTATAATGTATGCTATACGAAGTTATTACGAGGACAAAAAACACTTTGCCTGAGCAAAAAACAATTCATTCGGGCAAGAAACACTTTGACCGAGCAATAAACTTCATACCAGTAAAGGGTTGAGCGAAATAAGGTTTGTCAACCCCTAACGAGCAACGGACTTGCTTGGTGCATCCCGGGCATTTCCTCCGGGGTTTTACCGTTGACAATATTGCAACAGTGATATTTTACTAGTCGTTTGAACAGTGTGCAACACTGTAGACTCGCAACATTCGTGGCGGATCGCGCTCCTAGATGTTTGGTACCATTGGCGGTGTAGAAGGTAGTGTTGCGCGATGTTCAACATATAAAAGGGGGTATGGAGGCATGAGAAAACACTCATTCCTTCTCTCCTTCATGCCCTCATTCTAATGAGGGCCCTTCCCATTCCACTTATTCCAATGCTCTCTCTTTCCCTGTCGTCAGCAACCCCCCAAATTCAGCCATAGGCAAGACCAGGAAGACAGACCTGATAGCATAAAGGATGGGAGATTGAGTGAGTTGGGGAGATTGATCCAGATAGCTGGCGGCTGCCCAGAGATGAAGACACGCCAGCCTCATGGAAGAACGAGATCGTTAGCTTCAAGTTGACAACCGTTCATGGGCTTCTCCTACTGGAGAGCCACTTCGTTGCGTGTCTGCTGGCGCAATGCGAGCTGGAGGCCATCAACCTCCACCCCAAGGCGAGCGCGCGCGCGCGTGTGATTCTCTATTTCTCTCTCCCATCACATTCTCTAGTGGGAGGGAGCAAGCTCCACTATTTAAGCATGTCCTCCACTCCTCCCACTAGCAATATGGTACTAAAAAAATTTCACATGCCTCATGCATATATGGGCCTTTGAGATTTTCCAGGAATTATTTAGATATTAAATGGGCCAGGCCCAATAATTCTAACAATATCACTGGATGAGGCCAAATGCCCCGAGAGGACAATAGAGGTAAGTCACTTCTCGCGGAAATCTTCGTTTGATCTAATTTGGTATCTCCTGATCCTCTCCAATCTTTTGTAGCCTCGGGTCGTGAATGGATCAAGGATCTGCTGGCTGGGTTGTTTGGGAGTCCTCAGTGCAAGAAAGTCCGTGGTGGATCCAGGGCATTCCCAAGTTGAAGGGAGCGATCACGAAGACCTTATGCATGGCATGAACCAGCATGTCGTCCCCATCAATTCCTTATTGAGGCCGTCTAGCTGGCAGATAGCCTGCCGCCGTCACCGCAGAGGACGAGGAAGGTGATGAGGAAGAGGTGGAGGCAAAGGAGGAAGCTACCCACCTCCAACCTGTCGATCTCACAGAGGTAAGAAAACTCCACAAATGGGTGAGAAGTTACTCCGCTATTTACTCAGGCTATTGGTTCACCATCTTAAAGATCTCAGATGCTGATCGATTAACACAACCCCTTGGGGAGCTTAAATGGGTCCTTCATGCATCGCATGGTTTCCTAACAAACTTGCCCACACACAACACGACGAAAACTGTGGTCCTTCCATCTTGTCGACTTTCCATACATGTACAACAACATCCGGAATTAAAAATGATGTTGAGTTAGTCCCTATACTACCATGTTTAAACCAAATAATTTATGCCGTACAAAATTGGATGAGACTAGTCTTTTAAACTTTTCAACCCATCAGTTTGGTCCATTGACCAAGGTCGGCTTTACGAGAGGTTTTCGTTTGCGGTTTCACTTGACAATTTTCAATCTAAGATTATATGTTTGCTGCATGATACGAAATCATCCATGTGGATACCACATTAGCAAAAAATAAATATAAAAAACTGGAATTGACTTGTCAAATGTTAATGGACAAAATTTGTCCCTGTTTTGACTATTTAAGGATCAATGAGTCTTAAAAATTGTGGATAAATGACAAAGTGTTTGGCTTGTGCAATGAAAAACTGGTGTCGTTCGTGATCTTGCATCGGCATAATTCCTAACAAAAAACAAACATTTGGTTATACTCAGACTATAATCTAGATTTAAACCGAGTTAAAAGAACACGGAACTGATGGTGCGCCCTGCACACCCGCCTATTTTTAGGCAAACCTATTCTTCAACACACACACATATGGAGTACTTTGATATGAACACTATCTTCAACACACACACACATATGGAGTACTTTAGAATTATTATGGGGACCAAGACATTATATACTACAAGTATCTTTCGGCGTGCGATTTATTCCAAAAAAAAAAACTCAGATCAAGATTTTTGTTGTCCTAACAAGGATTTAAGTGCAAAGCGGTAGACTTGGTTTTTTTCTTTTCAGTGTTGAGTAAAATTGAGTTTTATCATAGCAAAAGTCGAGAGTACTCAAAAAGGGTCTAAAGAGGCTGAAAAATAATTTAAATTTAAAAATAGTTCAAAGATCTTTGATATGAACACTATAAGTCTTAAAAAAATCGTTACAAATTATTATAATATATAGACTATATAAAAATACAAATTTTGATACATGAAAACTTAACTCAACTTTACATGAAAACGACGAAAAGAAACAAGGCCTTAACAGCAAGCACCTGTCATGGAAACACTTTCTTATGCAGCCGGCGATCTGCCGAGCGGCGACGTGGACGCGGGAAGGGAGGTAGAGTTGGTGGGCGGCGCTGCTGTAGCTGCGGCCGTTTTTGTTTGGTGAGGGAGGACGGCGAGGCCTTCCTTCCGGGGACATGGTCGGCCTTCCTTCCTTCCTACCAGCGGCCAGTGTCGCCGAATTAAATTGGTTTCCCGCGCCATCCGGATTCATGACCGAAAGGTGTTGCTGAACTGTGGCTGACGATGATGCCCAGAGCTGAGCTGGGTTTAAAAAAACGCCAGCGAAGACCAAATCCAGGTGACCCTCTATAATAGTATAGCAGATATTGAGGGACTGCCGGAGAGAAGCAATCTTTTAAGGGTGATGTAAGTTGTGAAGGAATTTCAAAGAGAGATAGAGCAGACGTTAATAGTGTTTTAGAGGGGAGATATAGAGGGGCTGTTGGAGTTGCTCTAACACGGTGACCACCGGCGGTTAATCGGGCTCCGCCGTCGGACGGTGTGGTAAACCGACGAAATTCAAATAAAATTTGAATTGAAAATTTATATAAAATTTTAAAAAATACTATTAATAAGCACTCCGGCTTAAACAAAATTTAAAAGTTTAAAATTTTTATCATCATTTCATGTGATTTTATATGAAAAAATACAAAATACCGTAAATCACGGCTAACCGTCAAAATCGCTGTAACCGCAAAAACCACAACTAATCGGGATAGTTTTTTTTTTAATCAGAATTCAAATTCGGGTTCATACACCAAACCACGGTAAAACCGTGGTGCACTGTGGCAGTATTTTTCTTCTAAAACAGTTGCGATAAAACTGCGGTGCACTGTAGCTGATTTTTTTTTCCCCTCCTAAAACGGTTTTGTAAACCCTGGCCGGAGGCACCCCCAATGTTCTACGCTACTTCAGGACACTAGCTGCCTAGTTGGTAGCAACTTTTATGCACGAGCAGATACCAGTGGGAAAAAGGTGGCAGCAGCCTAGCATGTTGCACACACCTTCCCAGCTACCGCATCAAGGTTGAAAATATTGTAAAAAATGTGTGGAAAAGCGTGTGGAAAATAGGTTACAGGTTTTGGGAAGGTTTTGAGACAGGAAAAGCATTTACTAGGATTTAGGAGAATACATTTGCAGCAAGCCAAGTAAATGATTTAGCATGAACCGCATTGTCACTGGTGCGTTCAGAATTCAAAGGATGAAACGCCTTTAGACAGCCTCATAGCCAGAACTCGGAGGGCACGCCTTCAGACAGTCCCGTAAAGCAGCTAAACATCCTTCAGAATTCAGAGGGGCCTTCAGACAGTATCGCAAAGCAGCTTAACATCCTAGTATCCTACTATAAAAGAAGCTTTATATTAGCCGTTGCAACGGACCAGCGCTACCTGTAGGTTAGTTGTGGCAAAAACTTCGAACTTGTGCTCAGGCCCTTCCAAACGAAACTTGCTCAGTCTATTGGATAACACTTGACCATTCCATGCCAAACGCCACCTAAGAAAACTCTCATGACATCTTCAAAATCCTTGGAACAACACTGCTTCTGCTTTATTTTTTTCCACTCGAAAGTATGTACAACACGCTTTATCTACCTACTAGTTATCTTCCCTTGGTTGACATGCTTGTTTCCCTGTTCTTAATTATCAACTTATTTTGGTGTGCTCCTGCCATGTACCCCGTGCTAGACTGCCAGGTCTGAAAATTTTATGCAAAGAATGTGGAAGTTCCCCAAACAGAATTCACAAAACAGGGCAGAATGCTAATCAGAAAAATTACCTCTCTATATTAACGGGAAGAAGATATATTCAGCATAGAACAGATTCCAGATAAATCGGTAGTACTGTGAAATAGCATCCTGTGACACAAAGAAACTACTTATTCCAGTAAAACAAAATGATCAAAATACATGCAAGTTTACATACCCTACAATCACTAAAGTCTTTGTTACTTCAAGAATTTTATGTACAAACTGAAGCTGTGAAAAATATGAGTTAAAATATTCACCTTAGTGTACTTTGCTTGCTCCAAAACATATGTCTGAAATCATGGAACAGAACAAACAGGTTAGAAAAAAAGATATATGCTACAAAAGCAAACCAAGAAACTAGCTGGGAACGAAATTATTGTCTGTTATCCTATATGAATCACAGTTTGTATTGATGATTGCATACAAACTTCCTTTGGCCTGCCATTTAAGCTCCAGTAGCCCATGTACTTGCAAGTTACATCATTGTAATTCTATATAGTATGTCCAAAAAAAACCCGCTAGATGTATTGGGCATCAGAGTCAATGAAGTAAGCTGAAAATACACCAAGTAGGCAAGTACATGGAATTGCACTAAAGACCGGACAGATCACAGATAGAGCTTATAAACTGCAGATGATCATTACCAGCAATTTATGAGTTTACCTGTAAAATTAAACCAACTGCAAGAGCAGCATGAACAGGCACCATTACAGTGCGCCTGAATGCCTGCAATTTGGAACAACACTATAAGTGCAGCAGGGACCAGGTAACAACTCTTAGTATGGAACTATGCATCAAAATAGTGCTAATTTCTGTGCAGCATCCAGTGATCAGAAGAAGACATCCTTGGTATAAATAATTTGTTACTGTTTGGAAATTCAAAATTTTCATATGGCATATGCAGATTCTGCATCTTGAACAACAAAAACATAGTCAAAAAACATTTCAAGCATGATATATTGCAAATATGAACATATAATAAAGCAAGCTAAGGATAACAAAAACATATGGCAAGACTTAATACTATGTTGTATGGAAGTGGAAGTCTATAACTGTATATTATACCTGTGGATTTCAGTGAAGAATGATAATAAGTTTTACTAGTTTAGTTAGCCTTATATGTGTATTTCTACATTCTATCATTCTAGATATTACTGCAGTTGCATTTAGTGAAATTTCAAACTAACAAGACAGTCACCAATCTTGGTAAAAATGGATACTACCTATCTCTCTACCAAGCGCTAATACCGAACGTTTATGGGGCTGCTATTCATCCACAAATCACAACATCTTTGGTCTCATTTTATTTCAACCTGAATTAAATTAAATTAAATTGAAAATTTTATTTTTATAAGCCAAATGATGCAATGCTTTGTATTCATTTTTGTTGGATTTTAAATAGTTTTCTAAAGTTCGTAAAATATTTTTTTGAACACTTTAAACGTCTTTCGAAAGGTCATAACTTTTTCATATTAAAGTTAGAGTAAAATGCACCGGAGGTCCATTAACTTGTAGCGTGGTGTCACTTAGGTCCATCAACTTCCAAACTGCAGTTTTGGGTCCATTAACTCTTTAAGTTGTTCACTGCAGACCCGTACCCCTTCGTTTTATGTTTAGATCCGACGTGGCATGAACAACTTAAAGAGTTAATGGACCTGCAGCAAACAATTTAAAAGAGTTAATGGACCTGCAGTAAACAGCTTAAAAGAGTTAATGGACCTGCAGTGAACAACTTAAAGCGTGGGGTGCATGCCACGTCGGATCTAAACATAAAACGAAAAGGTACGGACCTACAGTGAACAACTTAAAGAGTTAATGGACCCAAAACTGCAGTTTGGAAGTTGATGGACCTAAGTGACACCACGCTACAAGTTAATGGACCTCCGGTGCATTTTACTCTTTTTCTTATGTTTCAAGAATCTTTTTATATACTATGCCTTAGATAAATCATCCAAATATGGGATTATATATGCCTCAGTCCAGTTTCAAATTGTTCTAGCTCATGCCACTTGGCAAGCCTCAGAGAACCATAACACTAAAGCCAAAACTCACAATCTTATTATATCACCTTTAACCCTTCCAGTTGCTAGTTCTTGCTTAATCAATTACTGCTAATTTTTTGACCCAGTCTGAAAATTGTTTATAATGACACCCCACAACAGCAATAAGAACTAAACACACATGCATGTGCACCATAAACAAAGCTCACCTACAGTCCTACACAGAGATTTATTTAATTATTATTTGAAAAATGACATGTCCATTTTTAATCAAATGGAGCCAATTCTTTGGCTTTAGATTATTATAGACTAAAGCAAAATGGTATATCAAACTATCTATACTTCTTTTTGTCATGAAGTTATAGAGAGTTCTCTAGTATCACCAAGGGTCAAACTAAACAATCTCTTTTTGATTTTTAATCTCAGGAGTAAAGATTGCGTGCACCGACCCCCCCACCCTGCTTTTGCAGGAGTTTCCTCGAAAATAATGGGGTATGATGATGATTATTATTATTATTTGAAAAATGACACGACCTTTGTTCGAAAAGCTGGGCTGCCATAAGTTCATAACTAGAAAATCATGTAAAGTATAGACTACAAACTCACTTGCGGTCTCCTTCAACATCCGGAAGATCTTTGGTTATGGCAATGACCAAAGCAAATAATGTCACAAAGCAAGTGATGAAAGCAACTGGCGAGCTGTAGATAGAAAGATATCATATGGCATTAGACATCACGGTCAGCTTTAAATTTTCATCTGCAATGAGATACAACAAAACATTTACCACTTAGATTAAATAGGGGGTATTGAATCTATAAATACCATGCGAAATTCATTAACAAGTCCAAATAAAATTTTACAGAGTATTTTTTACCTCCATTGGAATGTAAGACCTAGTGCAGCTCTAGTAGCATAGTACACCCCAAAATTGAGAAGGAAGCCACGAACCTAATAAAATATTTTTAAAGGCAGGTCTTTTAAAAGGTTTGCACAATATATTAATCATTTGAATGAAACGTGAAGAATAGGAAACATGATCACACAATATAGCCCAGAGAAATGAGGTCTTCTGAATTGTATACTGGTTCATTTGAGAATTACTACGAAATTACCCTGATAAGTGGAGTGAGTAAAATTTCTTGCAAATAAACAAGCAAAAAGCAGAGACGTGCTTGCATTTTTTTTCAAAAATTCTCAGGAGGTAATTTCTACAAACCGGTATAGCTAGAGGGGTGGTGAGGGTGATCTGCTAGTCCTACTGTTGAATCTTCTAACAAATATGTTTTCTAGAAACTTTTGAGGTCTACACTTAAAATCTTTTCGGTCGCGTTATGAAACCAATGTGAATGAAAAATAAAATAGAAAAGGTAATGGTATCAACAAAACACAGCCAAAACTACTTATGATCTCAGCGTTGCACTCATGCTACATTGGCAAATAGGTTTGACACCAGTAGATTTTAATAGCTACAGCATATATATACATCTTATAAATGCTGCATAAAAAACACTATTCAGCATATGGACAATATCTCACAAATTTATCAGTCCATGTAGTTTGACTCAAATGAATTAGGTGTTCTTTTGTCAGTAATTACATACTAATTTTGATACGTGCTTGATAAGCACGCAATGGGTAAGACCCTTGACGCGGGCGAGACGGCCGTTTATCGTCGGCGACGCCTTGGCTGTTATCGGAGCCACCGCCTATAAGATCTACTTTTAATTTTCATTCATTATTTGGATGCTAAAAGAAGATACATGACCATCCCTTTTATAGGGATAAAAGACTTAGGCCCTAAGAAACTACCCGCTAACTAATCTTATCCCATCCCTAACAAACTGATCTCATCTAATACCAGATCCCTAACTACTAGGGGCGCTACAGTACAGCGTGAACAGTACCACGCTACAGTACCGCATGAACAGTACCACGGTACTGTTTATGGTTGTGTGGGCCACAGCCATAACATTACTCCCCCCTTCGAAGCAACCTTGTCCTCAAGGTTGAAACGCCGACGCCTAAGGCTTTGACGTCGATGTTGAAGCCGTAGCGCATCACCATGAGCACGTCGTAGCCGCGATGGTCTTGTATGGTTGCAAAGCATCCGCCGATGAGGATGCAGATGTCGATGTTGCGGTCACCGGGTGTATGCTTGACGTGGAGCGACGCAAGACCTAATGCCATGAGGGTGTTCCTCTTGAAACCTCGTCTTCTTAGGAGAAATCACATAGGAGATCAGCATGGCGTTGCCAGCAGGATCATCCCAATGCTATTGTTGGGTGTCGTCAACGACATCATTGATAGTATTGTGGTCACCGACCAACCCGGTGTCGTGACGATGGTGCTGTTTTGGAGGTGGCGCACGGCTGTCCCTAGAGTCGTCGTACTGCCCCGACTCCAATTCCTCCACCGCCTTCTCCTTCCCTTCAATCTCCTCCATTCCCTTGCCCTTGACTTCGATCGACTCAATATAGTCAGCCAACATCTTCTCCAATTTAGCCATCGATGCCCGCATCATATCCTGCGAGGTGCATAGCTCCTCGATGGACGTCTCCAACCTTCCGATCCGCTCCTCACTAGAAGCCATCACAGGACGACCGGTCGGCTCTGATACCAATTGTTACGTGCAAGCACGCAACAGGGGGATACGGCCCTTGACGCGGGCGAGACGAGCTGTTGTCGAAGCTACCGCCTTTGACTGTTATCGGAGCCACCGCCTACGAGATCTAGATCTCAATTTTTAATTCATTGCTTGGATGATAATAAAAGACTAGGATACCTGGATACTTCCAAAAAGCTGCGTACCCGTATCTGGACACGTATCCGATACGGATACGTATCCAATACGTCCGGATACGTATCCGGGGCGTATCGGGTAATTTCGTGAATTTTAATTAATTAAAAACAGGCGGATACGGGCTGGATACCGCAGGACACGGGTGGGATACGAATCTCCCGTTTCTTGCCCCGCCCCGACGGCTCGTGCCCCGTGCCTCTGTCTCTCACTTCACCCCGCGCCGCTTCCTTTACCCTAGCCGCCGGCCCTCGCCGCCCCCCCGCCGCCGCCGCCGCCTTCCGCCCCCAACCCGCAGCAGCGACGCCGTCGCCCGTCGCCCAGGAGGCCAGGTCGCCAGGACGCCATCGCCCAGGACGGCCGTCGCCCGTCGCCGCCGCCGCCGCCAACCTGCCGCCGCCGCCGCCCCCAACCCGCAGCAGCGACGCCGTCGCCCGTCGCCCAGGAGGCCAGGACGCCGTCGCCCAGGACGGCCGTCGCCCGTCACCCGTCGGCGTCGAGGTCGTCGCCCACGCCCAGGTGGCCATCTCCCTCTCCCGCTCTCCCCCTCCCTCTCCCTCTCCCTCTCCCTCTCCCGCTCTCGCTCTCCCTCTCTACTCTCCCTTTGTGGCTCTGTTTCTGCTCAAGTGCTATTAGTGTGTACTCTCCCTCTGTCTCTGCTCAAGTGCTCAAGCCTCAGCCCTCAAGTACTCATACACAGTGCTGCTCCCTCTCCTCTCTTGTAAATACCTCTTTTATTTTCTGCATTTTGTATATTTACATATATAAAAATATAAAATTATATATATAAACGTATCCCCGTATCCTAGTTTTGGCGAAATTGCCGTATCGCGGTATCGCGTATCCGTATCCGTATCCCCGTATCAATGCAACATAGATAAAAGATACATGACCTTCCCTTTTACAGGGAGAACAGACTTAGATCACAAGAAAAGATCGACTTGAACAACAAGAAAGGAATTACTTGAACTCTAAGAAACTAATCTCTAATAGATAGAAACATATTCTAAAATAACCGCAGCCTGGGGCCACGTGCTACAGTAACCGCGGTACTGTTCACGCATGCTACAGTACCCACGGTACTATTCATGGCCCGTTTGGTCCCTATTGGGCCTGCCCATAACAAATTTCATATATATGAATTAATATCAATTGCATTAAGAATCATCGTAAAACATAAAAACCAACCATTGGTGCTACTAAAATGGATATAATGAAGGGGGAAGCAAAGTACCGTTGCAATGATAAGAAAAGCAGCAACTGGATATCTCTTCAGTCTGAATGGAGGAACAGAATATATAGTGCCAAGAAACAGACCAAGGCAGTAAAGAGATGTAATGAAAGGTCCAAAGTTTGATACAACAATTGAAAAGCCAGTCACTGCGAATGATATTACCAATAACCATGCTGACTTAACTGAGAGATCACCAGCAGCGATAGGTAAATATGGCTTGTTTACCCTGTTCAATAGAATAAGTTCAGAAATGGAACAGATAGCAAAAACAATGACTAGGACTTTGGAATATTTTACTTTATATGGTAGTTTGTAACAGTACCTGAATTTCAGTTTATGAAAGAAGTAAATGTAAGCTAAAACATGAAGGAATTACACATACTTGTCGATTCCAATGTCATAGATCTGATTAATCCCAACTATATAGCCATTTCCGCAGATCAATGCTACAAGCCCATACAATGCTTTGAATACCAACCACCAATTTATCAGTTGGGAGTTCTCTATCAAGGCTCTAGCAACCAAAGCTCTGCAAAACACAGCAATTTAAGTACTAGAAAACAAAATCCCCGTTCAACCATGATTAATCTAAACTAGATGCTGACATGGATCCCAAAGCAGTTCCTCGAATTGTATGTGGCCTCAAAAATCTCCAGCAGGCGTCCTTGATGTCTGACAATGTAGCTGGTCGAGCAGCACCAGCTTGAGAGTATGCCTGTACCAGGATAGCGTTAAAACATGATCATTTTATACAACTAGGCACATAGTTTCTTAAGTAGATACAGTGATGTCGTGAATATTAGCAACAGTAAGGTCACGCATTCCTACATTTTAGCCGGGAAATACAATGCACAGGTAATCATATCTGTCGTTGGCCCGAGCATGACAGCAAATTTCCGAGGGGCTACCCCACGAAGCAACTAAGCGTGCTTCGCGAAGCAGCTCGGAGAAGCTAAGCGATCACAAAGTGGCTATCCTGTGAAAACTGTAGCCTGTCGTTTATTATTGCCGGGGGGGGGGGCCCTATTTATAGTGGGGGGACATTTTTACATTGTTCAATACAGCCCTTCATTGGGGAGAATAAAGCGAGGGCAAAGTGGTCTTTGCTGAGAAAAGACTTCCTGGCCCTTGACCTGCCCTCACGGCCAGGGGCACCGAGGGAAAAACACCCTCGGGGCCAGGACTTAGACCTAAGTACCCTTACTTTCTATGTAAAGTAGGGCTACAAGTGGGATTACAGGGGGACCCGGTTGTTACAGCCAGCTATCATATCTCTCTGCCACACGATTCTGGTTGTTATAGCCAACTGGCATATCCTCCTGACACGCGATATGATTCCTGCTAATTGCGGCAGACCGTACTTGCTGTCCCCCAGCCTTCTTGGTTTGCTTCGCACATTAGACTTAGGCGTTTCTATCCTCAGCCGAAGCCTCCGCGGGGCAGCTTTGCCCGCTTGCCGGCCCTTGTCTCCTTTGCTCCGCCTTTGCTTTGTTTAAAGGGGGCAAGGCTCCCCCTCCGGATGTGCATCTCCTCTGCTCCGCCTTTGCTTCGTGCCAGGGGCGAAGCTCCTTCCGGGGGGAGGGGGCACCCCAAATGCTTCTCCAGCTCGGGGTTGGTTCGCTCCTCTCCCAATTCGTAGGGGGTAGGTGTCCCCTACTACAACAATATCCTTATACTTTTAAATTGTAATATGAGTATACAACCCGGTCACAACTTTGCACAGAGCCCCAAACACCCTATGTTCAATCCCTATTTCAGTGAGGTAATATTTTCTAAGGTTTTTTTAGCAAAGTATTTTCTAAGGTTTTTCGGGTTCCTCCTTTAGTAACGCTAAGACTGAGTGGTTGACAAGGCTGTTTGGGGAATGGGGATTATCAGGGACATAGGCAAGGATCTTCAGAAACAGCTTACATGCTCTAAGCCTAAATGCTAAATGCAGTATAATGAACTTGTTTGAATTATACTTAGCTTCCATCTATACTTGCAAGTTGAAACAGACATTGCAGCTTCAGATAACCTAGAGCAAACAGTGGCACGATTTGCTTGAGCTTGCTGGTGTAACACACTGACATCCATTGGACACCAGAAACTTGGCGCAAGGGTTAGAAAGCTTCAGCGCAATCGCTACATGTTTTGCGCAATCGCGACATGCTCTATACTTGCAAGTTCGTGAGATAAGGATATCTCCATACGATTTGCAGCCGCAATACGGCAATAGCATAAACAGTAAACCGATAGCTCCGCGGCCGGCAGCAAGAGCCGGACTACCGCGACTGCACGGGACGCCGCATTGGGAAACCGGGATGCTTACCCGCACGTCGCGCCGGCGCTCGCGGGCGGCGTTGCAGGGGGCGGGCGGCGAGCGGGCGGAGGCAGAGGAGAGGAGGAATGAGGAGGACGGCGACGGGGCGAGGAGGAGGCGAGCGGGGGGGAGCCTGCTGCGGCTGGGCGGGGCGGAGAGGAAGCGAGGGGCGGCGGCGGGGAGAGGAGGGGAGGCGAGGGAAGCCATGGGGAGGGCGAGGGGAGGAGGTTCCGGAGGAGAAGCTCAGCCTGGTGGTTTCACTTTCAGCCACCCATCGCCATTGGTGGGCGACGGGGAGGGATGCATAGCAGACGCAGGCAGCCGTCAGCCGTGCGCGTGTTATCCAGCGCCAGAGAGGAAGCCACACATATGACACATACAGTGATGACACGCCTGGCCCATTTGAGTTGCTTTAGGCCTTTTTTCCCTGGAAGGCAACTTTAAACAATAGATTAAGATTTACCATATATTGTAATACTTTGTAGCCATTTCTTCATGGCTTCTTGGGATTGTTTCAGAAAAAACTCAAAAACACTTTTTAACATATTTTTCAAGTCTTTCCGAGCCATTGAGTTCACAACACATTTTTTAGACAGAGACACTCAATTCGTAAACTTCTTCGTTTTAAGACATTTTAGCCTTTTTTTAATTTCCCTTATTTCCCTTTTATTTCACTGTCCATGTTGAAATGGATGGGAATGTCCTTGTCTTCATCTTCTTTCCTGTCATCTCCTTCCTCACTCTCCGACCACCACTCCATGGCTGAGGTTGGAGGAGCTCCCCATCACCACGCGCTCTCACCTTGTCCGCCCCGAGGGACAATGTTATTGCAAATGAACCTCTTTGTTGCCTGAGCGACCATTGAGGAGACTTGTTTTGCCCTTATCCACTCGATGAAAGTGTTGATCGCCATGAGGAGGTGAGTATGCATCTTAGGACCTCGAGGGAAAGGACCTAAGGGCTCAAGCCCCTAGATCGAGAAAGGCCATGAGAGGGGGATGGTTTGCAGCGCGTAAACTGTCCGTGGCTTTGTCGGGGTTTGAATTGGCATGCCTTGTAGGTGACCACGATGTTCTTTGAATTCTGCAGGGCGGTAGACCAATAGTAGCCCATGCGAAAGGCCTTGCTCACCATGGTGAGAAACGATGAGTATGCTTGACATATCCCCTCGTTTATTACAAGAATATATGAGGGTGACCGTCTTAGCAACCAGGAGTGCTTCATGGCATACTCAAGAAAGATGACATGACCAAGATACTGAACGAGTGGGGTCATCCAGTTTGAAACCCTATTAAGCATCGAGACATAATCACTTGTCTTGCCATCTGCCTTAGAAAGACAGAGGGACTTGTGAGGTACGCGACAATCACTCCGGTCGGAGAGGCTTCCTAAGATGAGACCAGTTTTGAGAGCTGGTCAGCCAACACATCATCTTTCCTTCGAACATACAAGATCTCAAACTGTTTGAAATATTGTCCCAACTTTTTTACCTCAACCAAGTAGAGGGACATGGAGTCCTCAGTGCTTTGAAATTCTTTGTTAACTTCGTTTACGACGAGTTGCAAGTCTCCTTTGACGGTCAGCTGCTAGATGCTGAGTGATTTGTATGCTCACATTCCGACAAGGAGGCTTTCATACTCTGCGACATTATTAGTGGCTGGAAATGCAATTGAACAATGCATTGGAGTTTCTTACCTTGTGGAGTTACGAGGATGACGCCAATCCCCGAGTGTTGGTATGCTCAGGAGCCATCGAAGAACATTATCCAACCAGGCTTGAGGTCACGACCATGCTCTATAGTTGGAGGAGAAGGATTGGTCTATTCCGCCACGAAATCGACCAAGACCTAGGTCTTGATGGCCTTGCGGGCCATGAAGCGGATGACAAATTACGTGGGCTCCATAGCCTATTTGGTGATGCAGCAGCTAGCGTCCTAGTTCCTTAAAAACTTGTCTAGCGGGAAACTTGTCTAGACAATGATCTTGTGGGTTGCTGGAGCTTCTTTGAAGCAATGCTGCTGCTAGTTCACAGCGAAACAAGCATCAACAATAGCACACAAGGAAGAGGGGGCGGGAGGCTGACGAGAGGCAACATGTAACACCCCAAAATTGGCCCAATTTGATATCCATTCAAATTAGGATTCAAATTCAAATATCAAAGTATCAAAAATCACTAGAATTCAAAAACTCTAATCGAAATAGTTGAAATTCATCAAACCTTTCGGGTGGGCTTCTCTTGGGCCAAGCTTGGGCCGAACCCCAGCCCAACCCACCTCTCTCAGCTCACTCTCTCTCTCCTTGCCCTGTCGCTCGCCTCTATCCTCTGCCGCAGGTGGCACCGCTTCTTTCCGGTGCTCCACCTCACGTAGGGGCCCAACTGCCGAGCTGTGAAGGAGTTCCTACACGTAGACGCCACTGCTTAAGCCTCGGTGAGCTGGCGTCGCCGGGTCCCGCCTCCACCGCCCCCCGAGTGGGTATAAAAACCCTAACCCGAGCTACCTCTATCGGTTTCCTTCGATTGCGCCACAATCTAGCATCCACTACCCGTCCAGCATGTTCCCAAGGTCGCTTTGAGCTCGCTGCTCAACGCACAGGTCGCTGGAGTCGCTGTGTCGGCCGAAATCGCTCGCCATAGTTACGCCCGTCGTTTCGGTCGCTGACAAATTCTTCGACTACGGTACGTTATTTCCCGATTCCTTTCGGCTACAGCATCCTCATCCTCTCACGGCCATTTCCCCTCAATCAATTTGGTCAGTGCATCGCCGGAGTTGCCTCGCCGCCATTCCTCTGCTCGGAGCCGCCTCGGGACCGTACGTCGCCAAGACGAACCAAGGCCGCCTCGTCCAAACTAAGGCCACGGTAAGCTTGTGCATGCCCTCCCGGTGCTAATGCGCTCATCAATTTAGTCAAAATCATATGCTTTGGCCGTCGCCGTGCTTAGCCGAGCCGTACCGCCGCCGCCAACAATGTCGCCGCCGTGTTTGGGCACCACTGGCCGTGCCGTAAATGCCAGTAGGACCGCGTCGTCGAGCTAAGCCCGTTAGTAGCATCTACACCCGACGAGATGCCCTGTAGCGCCGGCGAGCCGAGGTTTAGCCGTGCGGTTCGCGCGCCGTCGCGAGGAAGACGACGATGACGTCATCAATGACATCATCAGTCTACTATTCCCCTCAGGCCAAGCCACTGACCGGTGGACCCCACGCGTCAGCCTCTCTCTCTCTCTCTCTATTTCGCTGTGTTCCCCTCGTTCGAGTCACTGGCAGGTGGGTCCGCGGTCCCGCGTGTCGGGTTAAGTGGAGGCGTCTTCCGAAAATGCGCCTCCGACGTCGCCTGTCTCTGGGCGCTGCGTCGCGGTTGGGCCGAAGGCCAAATGGGCCGGATCGGCCGGCGCGCAGTGCTGTGTTGCTGGGCTGATTTGCCCGCACGCGCCGTGCACAGTGCTGGGCTCGGCCTAGTACTGTTCCAATTGATTTTCCAGCCAGTTAGTTATATAACAAATACTAGAAATGTTTTATCATTTATTAAAAATATCAGATCACTTTAGAAAATTCCTAGAAAATTCTAGAAAATAGTATAGCCACTCTACACCCTGGGAAAATTATGAAATTAGTATTTGGTCCATAGAAGAGGCTCTCAATATATTAAAGAAGATATAAAAATAGAGAATTTCACTCTTCCCAAATAAGAAGATATCTAGGGGTACTTTAGTAATTTAACCCTTATTGACCCAGACCACTAGCTTAGCATTCTCGTCGACGATCAACACCAAGCCCTGCATTTGCATTCGCAATTCGTTAAGAATATTTTATAATTCGGGATCTCTGCTCTTATAGACGACCCGGTTCCAGAAGAGGATTATCACGAAGCTAGCCAAGTGTACTCATCCGATCCTCAAGGCGAGTTAACACTATAGCTCATATTTTTACCCAGTTTTTCAAAGATATATTGTTTTAAATATATAAATTGCCTGCTTGCTATGATTTGATAATGCCTGTTCATTAATCATGATAATATCATGCCCTGTCCTTGATAAATATATGTTTGATTACATGATTCCTTGTTATCATGTTTGATTGGTTGTCCACTAAAAATATAAAATATTTAGACTCTAGTCTTGGGTAAAATTTGCTTAGAAATGCTTAGGTCTACTGATTTAATCGGGTATCCAATCCCGCACTGGTGAGCCAAAACTCACCGGTGGACATGATACATACACACCTTGATCATGATGAGTTTTGTGTTGCATGTGTTGATGTGTGATGTGTGAGTATGGTTGCCTAAATAACATCTTTGTTGTAATACAACTGTCTACAAGACATACCGATTTATTTGGTACCAACACTTGGAAACTATAATCATCTTGTAATATATATTTCATTCAATATTGTATGTGATGATCCAGCTATGTGATGTGTGGCACTAGTGTACTGATCCAGGGACTAGTGCTGTTCCACAGGACGGGTTTCAAAGGTAAGCAGATTTGGGCCCCGTCACAACAACGCGACAACACTACTAGAAAACTAGGCTAATATACCAGCACATTAGTACCGGCAAGATTAGAACCGCTACTGATAGTGGCATCAGTGCTGATTCATAGCAAAAATAGCGATTCAGACTTTCAGTACCAGTTGAAGGCAACAGTAAAGATTCCTTTCGTAGGTGGGCACAGGCCAGCTGGCATGCGAGCTTAACAATACCGGTATTGATGAGGGCTCATCAGTATTGATGGGGGCTGGCTCATCATGATGCCTCGTTTCCGAAAAGTCTAAAAGATACGTATGTGCTAGTTATATCAAAGCGTGTGGGTGGATGAGTTGGTTAGAAGAGTGAGATGTGTGTCACAAGGGGACAAGAATATATCATCGTAGTACGACTACATAATAATCTCATGGGCAATTCCGATTATGAATCCATGTGTTTTATTTCTCCAGGCCAGCACACATGGCAGTTTAAGATCATACAACCGAGGGCTGTAAGCAACCCAATTATTTCTTCTCAGTATGACTACATAATAATCCGTTCTTATGGTATACTCCCACTGGCGTCTAACGGCTCTCTTATCTCATGCTGCTTCTCTCATCTCAGGGGCAAAAGATGACCTTGTAGTTGGTTCCCCCGGGGCAGGTGAAGGTGCTGGTCGCGTCGTCTTTGGGGTAGCTGTACGCATCCGGGCACTGCTCCTTGAAGAACCTCGAGTACTTGGTCGGCCCGCAGCTGTTCGCCGCCGCGCCGGTGCAGCAGTAGACGTCCTGCTTGAACACCGGGCAAGCGTTGTTGCACCCGCCGTCCTGCCGGAGCTCCGGCGGGCAGCGCGCGATGATGTCGGCGGCGCAGCGCGGCCCGCGGCTGCACCCGGGGGAGTCCGGGAGGAAGCTCATGGGCACGTTGAAGCCGTCGATGTTGGAGATGTCGAAGAAGTCGAGGTTCTGGAACTGGTTGAGCGCGAACTCGGCCAGCGTGTTGGGGGTGCGGCCGTAGCCGGTGCAGTGCAGCGCGCCGCCGCAGTCGCCCGTCCGGCAGCCGCCGCGGCCGCCGCCGTCGAAGCGGCACTCCGTGCGCGCCCAGATGCGCGCCTCCTTGGTGCCGGCCGGAACGGTGATGGTCCAGTCCTGGCCCGGGTTGAGCTGCCGCCCGCCGCCCACCGGCACGGCGGCGGCCCACACGGTGTACCGGCACTGGTTCACCACCCTGAACACCGCCGCCTCGCCGACCGCCGCGAGGAGGAGGAGGACACCCACGACGGAGCTCGTCATGGAGCGCACTGCCATTGGTTTGACTAACATGAGGTTTCTTGCTTCTCGGTGAGGATAGTGAAATGGTTTGCGTGGGGTTTTATAGTGCACGGAGCACTAAACTGTGAACCGGGACGCGTGCATGGAAGAAGGAAACGGCGGCGGCGATGTCAATAGTAGCAGCTGCACGGCTGGAAAATCTTGGAATTTCGCTGGAATTTCCCAATAGATTGATTGACCAGTCTAGTTTGCTCGCGCGCGTTATAAATTGGCCACATGCCCACGTACTTGGACTACGGCAAAATGAGCCCTGACTTTGGGAGAAGGGGTGCTCTCCTATCTTTTGATCAGGAAAGCGGCACATATATAGCAGCTAACACCGTCCTGAATAGATTAAATGGATTCTCTTTATCTTTCTCTTTTTAGTAAGAAAATCACTTTTGATTCTTTTTGGAAGTAAATTATCTCTCTATTCTGTTTATAAAGATGAGAAATAAAAGAAAAAAAGAAGCGGTTGGATGGCAATCGTCTACCCCTTGCGCGCCTTTCCGCAGGCCTAACATTTTATGAGAGCGCGGCGAGTGGCAGGCGGCTGCCCGCAAGCAAAAGCGGAAGAAAAAATATGAAAAAAAAAACTGAGAGAAAATGATCTAGGTAGAAAATAAGACGAAGAAAAAATAGTTAGAAATGGGGTGCTTGCCCCAAGAGTCCGTAACCGTACATACGTGCTCTAGCTGATCTGCTGCATGCAGTCTAGCCGAGCAGCAAGGACCAAACTGCAGGAACTTTGATTAGGCCCTGTTCTTTTCAGCGTATCGTACTGTTGCGTATTACTGTAGCAAATTTTGTTATTTTTATATAGCCTATATATTGTGGGCCTAACATTTGATGAGAGCGCGGCGAGCGGCAGGCGACTGCCTGCAAGCAAAAGCGAAAGAAAAATGTGAGAAAAACCGAGAGAAAATGAGCTAGGGAGAAAATAAGACGAAGAAAAAAAAAAGTTAGAAATGGGGTAGCTTGCACCAAGAGAGTCCGTAACCGTACAAACGTACTCTAGCTGATCTTCTGCATGCTTAGTCTAGCCGAGCAGCAAGGACCAAACTGCAGGAACTTTGATTAACACCACGCCACCTCGGAGTCACGGACTCGTCTAGCCACTAGCTGCATGCAAATACTGAATTACTGGCTGGCATTTTGCTAGCTGCTCTATTGTTTTTTTTAGTAAAGATAGCTGCTCTATTGTGAATAAATTGTGATGTACCACGCAGGCTCCCAGTACATGGGTCGCTGAGTGATCTTGGCTTCCGTAGAAAGCACTATCTCCATTATAAAATAGTAGTAATCATTTTGAGCCGTTCATGTTTTTTTTATCCAATGAATTAGACATGGAAGCATTAAATCGAATATTTCCAATATGATACGAGCACAAATCTAAAACAGTAGAATTTGACATGAGGAAACATAATTTCTCCCACAATTATAACAAACACGCTAACATGAGAACTCCAAACTATACGAGAAATATCACAACCTTAGTGACTCAATGGGAAATATGCCACAGTGGATACAAAGAGCCTCCTGGCAAGAGTCCTTCCACAGCAAGCAGCATCCTTCAACAAAGCATGAATCGAAGCACCATGCGTTGCTATGAATCATATCCGTTCCATCTGCTTCCTGCTAACGAACCCAACAGGGTACTCATTTCCTCTCATAATCATACCTAGGACAGCTGGGTTTTGCCTGACTGAAGAACCTTCTTGCAACCCTCTCCTCTAACACGGCCATCTCTTCTTCTGATCGAATAGCAGTTGGGGTTTTGTATTGGCTGGCCGATGCACCTCTGGACACAAAGAAGTCCATGAGAGCATTGAACGCGCCATTTTCAACCACCCTTATCTCGAGCGGCGAGATCGACCCACGGTGCCTAATTTTGCGGTACGTTTCATCCAAGCGTTCTTCCACTGTCAGGCAACAGCTCTCCATGACAGTTTGATCGATATCGCAAGTAGCATTGTCATCACCTGTATTTACCAGCTCCCAGAACAGGATGCAATGGCCAGGCAAAGTGGATACATCCCCGTATGCAGTGCTGCCACCGAGCATGTAACCACTGGGCCTAAGATGAAGCTCATCTGCTTCGGAAATGGCCTTGAGGAGGTCCTTCTCGGTTATCTTCTCGTCACCTATGCTCAGAACAACATTATGCCTGCCTGAGAACTGGAACAGCGGCGTTGCGTTATGGAAGCCGCTCACAGTAAGCAAGTCACCAACCCGGTATCTGTAAAGACCTGGCATATGCAAAATATGTAAAGTCAGTTCACATTTTTAAACTAGCCAGTTACAGAAAAGAAGACCGTCCCCGAGCGCTCATGTGCGGTGGGCGGTGGCTATCACTACAGGAATCGGCAGCAGAGTCGACTGCCAGTTACCGTCTCGACGGCCACTACCCAACCGTCGATACAAGTCAATTAGTCTCGACGGCCACCTAACAACCGTCGGTACACATCAATTAGTATCGACGGCCCACCAATCAGCCGTCGACAGAGCTTGGAGTAGCTGCACGGAAGTGTCAGAGGATGACGCTGGATCCGGTGGCCTTGGGCTTGAACCCGGCGCTTGGAGACTGGGTTGGCGGCGTGGAGGCTGTGCCCGATGCGCGGCGGACGGCTGTCCCCCACCCTCCCCCTCCTCTGGCGCGTGCGGCACGCTGAGGCATATGATCAGACGATTGAAGGTCGGGCCGACGGGGAGGCCAGGCCTAGCGCGCGGCGGCCGGCCACCCTCCTCCTTGCAGTTGCGGGTGGTGGCGTTGACGGCCGTCCATGGCGGGTTCACCAGCGAGGGCCACACCATCAGCGCGAGTGGTGGTTGCGCTCTTCTCTTCCCCTTTTTCTCTCTAACCTTCTCTTGCTCTTCCTTTTAACTCCTACCTTCTCTTCCTCCCCATCCCCGTCCCGGCGTGGGAAAAAATTTCCCATCCCCGTCCCCGCTACGCTCGTGGGACACATTTTCTTCTCATCTTCATCCCCGTGGGGAATAAATCCCCGACCATGATCCCCGTCCCCATTTAAATTGTAGCTAATACACACACACACACACACACACACACACACACACACACACACACAAATCTCCCCCTAGATGTAACGCTACACATGGGTTGGTTTGGGGCTAGCCGGTTAGACCAAACCAGGACCAGACCTGGTTAATTCAAACAAATTAAATAATTAAAATGAATACCCCTTAATTTCTGGTATTAAATGCCCATTTGATAACCACCCACGTCCCCACCCTCTTTCTCTCTCCTCTCACCGATGCTCCACCCTGACCCGTCGCCTCCCCCACGCCCGGCGGCGCCTCCCCCGCGCCCGACGGCGCCTCGCCGTCCCCGCCGCCTCGCCTCCTCCGCGCCCGGCGCCGCCCCGTCGTTCCCGCGCCCGGCGCCGCCTTCCCGAGCACGCCACTGCTTTATAGAGGTGGTGTGGGTGGTGAACGGGTGGCCGTGAGGGTCGGCGCTGGGTTCGTGCTGGCGCTGGTTGCATAAAAACTTTACTAGACTAGTCTCGCTCATAAAAACTTTGCTTTACTATAAATCTAACTGTACTTTACTATTTATTGTGAAACACTTTACTAAACGCGTTACGTAAACAGTACTGTACACACGAAACACGTTACTGTACACGCGAAACACTGTACGCAGAGAAGTAGTAAAGTATATACAGAATATAGTAAACCTTGTTCATGATTATAGTAAAGTAAAGTTTTTAAAAGTGAGACCGGTCTAGTTTTGTTCGAAAAAATGCAACGAATACAATAGTGAAAACGGTTTATCAATCGGATCTTTC